>CM053503.1:127847252-127871913 GCA_028627145.1 Eidolon dupreanum | reverse complement strand
GACCCAGATAAGAAAATCTACCATCTCTGCATTGTGAATTTGGTGATTGGGACGCTTTACTGTGCCAAAGGAAATTATGACTTTGGGATTTCTCGAGTTATCAAAAGCTTGGAACCTTATCATAAAAAACTGGGAACTGATACCTGGTATTATGCCAAAAGATGCTTCCTGTCTTTATTAGAAAACATGTCAAAACACATGATCGTGCTTCGGGATAGTGTTGTTCAAGAATGTGTGCAGTTTCTAGAACACTGTGAACTTTATGGCAGGAACATACCTGCCGTTATCGAACAACCCCTGGAAGAAGATAGAATGCATACTGGAAAGAATACAGTCACCTACGAATCCAGACAGTTAAAAGCTTTGATTTATGAGATTATAGGATGGAATATGTAGTCATGTTTTATATTGGCTTTTGGCTTTGTTACCTGTATTTCACACTTTTTAAATCTATATCCTTGACATCTTTACATTTGTTACACATTGAACTTTGTACACTTAAAGTATTCTGTTTGAGAAAGTTTTCCATTAAGAAGGGTAGAGAGCATATAGTATAAGCTAAATCAGTTTTGCATCCTCTCTGCCAATAACAGTCACCATGTCTTGCCTCAAGCAACAGTTGCTAGACTGACATCTTAAATAAGGGAGTAACTGAATAGCAGTTTATATTCTACTTTAAGCTGCAAAAGAGTATGGCATGAGCCAATGAACTGTTGGAGTGAGTGTGTTTACATTCCTTTGGTGACTAGATTGCTAGCCCATGGCTGGATTATTTCTAAACCAACAAGTAAAGGCAGGTTCACTGGGCCCATTCACAGTAGACTGTGCTGTCCAAAAAGACCAATTCTGATCTTAACTGTATGCCTCCACTCCATTTTTTCAGTCCTTTAACCTATGGGTCTAAACAAAGTCAAGTTTGGACCCTGGCGTAAGCTCTTTGAGAAATACTGGTATTAAATAAGAGCTTCTTCCTTGGTTCTTTGAAGGTTATGAGGTTTGGTCCATGACTATGTTTCTTCCATAATTTGGCTGATTGGCTGGTCTTCTTTTATAATCGATATTTCCCTTCATTGTCCAATTTTGATTTTCCAGAATTGATTGTGCCTCCTTTTGAATACTGACAAATATCAAGTGTGGAAGCTTTCTAATATATTCAGTGTAGAGGAAAATAAGCATTGAACTGACAATGAAAAGACTAAGGTATGAGTTCCTGACCTTCTGTAGTCAAATTTTGGTCTTAAGAAGTTCAATTACCTCTTTAGGTCTCCTAGTCATTTGAACTACTAGATGCTCTTAACAGTTACTTCTGGCTGTAACATCTGATTCTGTATAAGCCATGCAGAAGAAAGTTGACTTTCTTTTATGACCTGGATTATAAACAAGTCAGTCAGGAAATAAAATACAGTATTTCAAATAGATTTTTCTTGGTATTTTGGCTTACAGTAAATGTTAATGCTTAAGGTAAATGTTTGTTATGTTCTTTTTGATTGATAAAACATTGATTACTACTATGAAATTTTTTTTTTTGCCCTTTTTTACTTGGAGCTTTTGCTTAAACTCAAGCTATGAAATGTATATGAGGCAGTCCTTGTTCTGCTGTAGTTGTGCATAAGCTAATAGTTTTGTAAATATTTTAAAATTAATTCTCATAATTTCTATCTACTAATGTATATATTTGGGGGAGAAGGGAAGATTTGCTTTTAATTCTTCTAAAAAATAATACCCCAAAAATGATACATAAATGATATATATCCAGGCTATTATAATATACATTTTTTTGTCACTTGTTCTTGAAATAATTAGAGTCTCTTCTGCCCCTGAGGTGAAGACCTCCACTTGCCAGTGTGCCAGAAATCTGGAAACAAGAACAGGTGAGGTGAAGATGAAATGGAGATTTAGCTATGTGATTTACTTCACAACCCACCTTGGATCCCCTTCATGTCCAAATCTCAGTAGTTAATCAAATGTCTGTTGCTCTTAACAGAAGTAATGGATAACAGGGTGGACGTAACAGATGCCACAGCTACTTCTGTAACTAACTCGCCAGATCAAATCATCAGCCCTTACACCCTTGTTTTATTTAATACAAAGAGAGGTCATGCAGACTTTACAAAAGGACAAAGCCACAGTGAACAGGACAGTCCCAGTTTATAAAGCTTTCTCTGGGAGTGTTTCCTTTTTTTGCCTTCAAAGGATCTATTTAGAAGATAGTAGTATTTACTGCTGGAGAATGTATCACAAGATAAATGAAAAATACCTACCTTACCACCTCTTTTCTTTCTGTTATCTTTTATTTTCTCCCTTTTGTCAATTATTGGGACATTTCTCTGATGGCAGCTGAAACCACAAACAGTTGTAAAAGGTGCATACCAACCTTTCAGTGGTGTTAGGTAAGATAGCACTCTGATTATCAAAGTGACTAGAAATCATCTAACCATGCATTTTTGCAAATCGAGATAACATTTATCAAAAGTGACTATCAAATTGGTAAGTTCAGAGAAAATTTTTAAGAGCACTCACCAAAAATACTGTATCTATATAATTTGTGGAATATAAGATTTGTATATTTGCAGTACACTTTTTTCTTTTAAACTATTTGCCCTCTAGAAAAAGTGACCAAAATTTTAAAGATGTACAATATATTATTTAAATTGTTCTGTGACATTGGGAATTAAATACACTCTTGACTCCAGAGGGCATTTGCTTTTCTGTATCCATAATCATTTTACATTGAAAAGTTGAGCCAAGCTTTAGCCAGAAGGTAATTAAATAATTAGCCATACTATGGTTTTAATAATGTTCTTGCTTTAATATTCTCCTGGCTAATAATTATCTTTACAAGGCGATTACTTTATACCTGAATCCACAATTAATGGAGGTTCTGGTTGCTTAATTAAATCAGCTCCCTTGGATTTTGGCCAAGATTGATCCATCACATACTGAAATCCTGTCTACAACATCATAATGTGTATATTAAAAAAGGAATAATCTTCATAAGGAAAAAATTAGAAAATAGTTCTATGTACATTTCTAGTATGAAAGATATGTATTTGTTAGCATAAGTAGGACCACCAATAACTTGATTGTGAATACTATTAAGTGAACATGTAAACCAAGTCCAAGTGCTTTGTTCAAAAGTGAAATTTGCACGCTTGTGAAATTAAACACATCGTTATCAAGTCTAGATACCTCAGTTCAAAATAACAAATAGCTAAAATTGTACTGTGCAAACAGGATCCGGGTAAGGTGTGTGAGAAATCTTTTATTGCTATTATTTTGTTTCCAATTATTTTAGTACAAGAACCAAATGCTTAAGATAAAGTACACATGACTATAGGTTTCACCAGCACTCATGAAAACTGTTCTAAAAAGTATGTCCACTCTGTCCACTGACTCTTTCCTGAACTCACCAGGAAATAACTGGCCCATCAGTGTTCTGTCTCTGCTGCATAAGGTCAGAGGCTACTCTGAAGATTCAGCTTCTTGGTCCCAATTGTTCCAAATTTGCCAAAGCCATCTCCTATAGTTTATTCACTTCATGTATAGAAAGGTGAATATCTACTTCGCAGAACATAAGATATTTAGTCCATTCTAAGTCAGGAAATAACTATGTTTATAGCGACATTGTAAAGCAAAAGAAAGCTTCGTGTATCATAACACTGCTAAAAAAGATCCTGTTCTGAGGCAATACCACCTACCCACATATTCTAAGAGTGCCCTTATTTTGAATGTTTACTAGAAAAAGTTAAACTTTTTCTGTAGTTATCACAGTATCTTTGTTTCCAGCTCTTTTGTTCTTGTACTGGTTTGTTACATTTAAATTACTTTGACAAAATGCCAAAGAACAGAGGTGTGCTATACATGATTTGACCAAGATGCTGAAAGTGGTTCTTAGTCCCTTTCAGAAACTAAAGCCATTATTTTCATGACAATGTATATATAAGATTTACAACAAAATGATAGGCAAATTGTGAAATTATTCTGGAAATAATCATGTGGAATATAAATGGGAAATGACAAATGCATTCCTCTACATTATTTGTAGATATGACTTAAACAGATATTTTAAATTACAAATTGGGTATCATGACATTGGGAATACATCTGCAACAATGAGCCCAAGGCTTGGACTAGCTCATCTCTTGAATCATAAAACTGAGGCTCACAGAAATTAATATGAGTTGTCCAAGATCACAGAGCCAAATAGTAGCAAATCCAGTATCAGAATCCAGGTCTTCTGGCTCGATTTCTGGGCTCTTTCCACTCTACTATAGTCCACCCCTTAGGTTTTTATCCAAATTACTCTGATTCAATCAATGCTAAGCATTTTTTTTCCAGAGCTATGACTTTCACTACTTCTGTTACTGATGCTTATTTAATCGGTGGTTTAATAAGCTTTTCCCAAAGTACACTTAGCCCATTCCTGGGACAGTCTAAATTATACCATAGTTTTCAGAAGTGTGCTAGAAGAGACTTGAGCGGGCACACATACTGTTTGCAGCAGGTACA
The DNA here is from genome assembly GCA_028627145.1 of Eidolon dupreanum. NCBI lineage: Eukaryota > Metazoa > Chordata > Mammalia > Chiroptera > Pteropodidae > Eidolon > Eidolon dupreanum. The sequence continues at coordinate 127,867,404 of CM053503.1, read as the reverse complement.
GTTTTACCTGTGGTACGATCTGGGTTGGACACAAAGATTACAGACTCACCTATTGTTTTATCACCTCTTTTTAAAATATCACTTTTTATGATTCTTCAAGTTAGTGATTTTCTTCTATCCAGGACAGTCTCTAGCCATCAACCACAGTAAAAACAGCTGTCAAAAGGCTGCTCTGCACCTCAGTGCAAAGGGCTATGTATGAGGTACTTAGGAATCTCAGTAGTGGGTCAGCTGCTTACACAAGTATTTCCAGAGTGTTACCAAAGACATTTGAAGCTTCATAAAGCTTTACTTTTACTTGAAAAATCCATTTGAGCAAAGACATTAAATGCTTACACTCTTCCACGAGATTAATTACTTAGTTTAGCTTAAATCTTGGGGAGGAAAATTTAAAGCTAAGAACAAGAGAACAGATTGAGTCCCTGTTATCTACTTCTTTATTCCCTTTGTACTAATAACTCTCAGTCCTCACTTTATACCAGAATCAGCTGGTAAACTTTTCAAAAATATAGATGCCCTGGGCCCTAACCCCTAAAGATTCTGTTTTAATTTATGGAGATGGACATGGGAGGGAGGGGTCAGATTTTAATAAGTCCCCCCAGATGACTAATGTGTAGACTGATAACCACTATTCTGTACAAATATAATAGTGACCATGTGAAGAATGCATGCCTACCTTGGGGGATGGGATGCAGTCTGTTTGAGAATGGAGAAAAATTATTTTAAATGAATAAATTTTAAAAATCAGGGCATCTGAATTTTTTTAGGTAGTCAGTCTGTAGTATCCTGGTTTATTCATATATATTTTTAAACTCAGTGAAACCTCTTAAATTTTTTTTTTTTTTTTTACTATTCAAGAATTCTTGAGAAACATTTGGCTTTCATAGAATGAAACTAAAAAATATTGAAGTAGCCACTATGAAATTTGATACTGGAAACTTTTTAAAGAGGGTTTCCAGAATTTAAGAGTATTCTCATATTTTTTTCTTTCAAAGACTCAGAAGTATTATTTACTGTCATCACCTTTTAGTTTAGTGTACTTTCCTGGAGTCAAAAGTAATTCTATATATGCATTATTATAACCCTTCTCATAAATGGTTTGACTGGCTTTGGATGCATCAATTTGTTCTTCTGATATGGACCACATTCGTCTGGTCTCCCTGTAAATACCGATTCCTCCAAATCTGATTTTAATCCTATGTGTGCATTTATACATGCACATACAACTTTTTAAATCCACATTGAAAGTATAACAATATTCAATGGTTGTGGTGGTTTATAATCCAATATCCATTCCTTACCCCTTTTTTGTCCCCACCCCCAGACATTTGGTCTAAATTTATGATTCTCAAATGCTTAGCTGCATATTAAAATCACCTGGGGAGCTTTTAAAACTCTCAATGACCCAGGTTGCATCCCAGATGTCAGTATTTTTCTCAACTTTCAGAATGCAAACAAGGTTGAGCACCACTGGTCTACACCCACGGTTATAATCCCTTCTTTCCAGACTGATTTAAAAACAAACATGTGATGCAATCTTTACCAAGGCAAGAGAAGGTTTCTTTGAAGGGCTGATAAGAAAGCTTTCTTCACCTCTTTTTTTTTTTTTTTTTAAGGATATTAGAAGGACTCTTTTTTCTTCTTGGCATTGTTGATATGAATCTGCTCCCACTATCTTATGACCAGGACAGAAATCAGCCTAAAGGTGAAGGTGACTTTGAAGATAGCAAAGAAAAAGAAAGAACTTGAGTCTTTGATGACTACCCTAGAGCCTGACCTACCTCTGGGTCTTCTTCAGAATGGAAAAAAATAAATGATTTTATTGTTTAAACTTGTTTGAGCCAGATTTTTCTGTTACTTGTGTTTAAAACCATCCAGACCACACTCACCATACTAAGGCCAAACATTTTGAGTGTTGTCAAGGAGGTGATGAATTCTTATGCATTTTCCCCAACAGTTTAGTCATCTAGTCATCCGTGGAAGTCAGTGTCACTCCTTAGGTTCTAGTAAAGAGGACAAAATTAGCTGATCTTTGTAAGGGCATTACTCGAGACCTGACCCTTATTGGTATTAACAGCTTACCAGTCATTTGAAACTGCAGCAGCTACTCATGAGATTGGACATGCTTTCATACTCTTTGGTGAGTATTCACTTATATAGAAGTAAATGGAGAATTAAATAGCTCTACCCAAGTTTCCCTCAGTCTAAAGCTTGCTCATTGCTTCTTGGCAAAAACGCAAGATAAACACCAATGTATATAGTGACTCATACAGAAAATATGTTCTTTAATTTTAGGACTTCCTCCACATTCATATAAGATTGTTTCAGTAAAAGCTCAATAATAATAGAAAAAAAATGAAAATGAAAACAGTAGTATGTATTCATATATAGTAAAACCTATGTGTTAAAGTGAGGCAACCTAATCTTCTCTCCAGTGAGAAATACTAACCTGTGTACTGCAGGCACTATTTCAGCTTTGACCCTTTCCAGCCATAAACCTAATTATAGAAAAAGCTTCATAAAAAATAAACACTTTAGTTCTGGATAATCCCCACAGCACTCCATTTCACCTATCAGGCCAATCTTATTCTGAGTTACTGGCTTACATCGGCTCTCTAGAAGAAAGACGAAAGAAATTCAAACTCAAACCGGATGGTCCATATCACATTGGGCATTGGAACAGTTGATTTACTCATATAATCTCTTTAAACATCTATCAGGAGAGGTTCTAAGACAGAATTTATTGCCTCCGCCTGCCATCTTTGGGCCTACAAAAAGCAAAGCAAAATCCTTCTGTGAAATCTGAAACTACAATCACTGATTTCCTGACTGATGTCATTTCAAAGGCACGGGTGTAACCCTGCGATAGTAGCAAAGGAAATCTGTCTCTCTATGGGGTTTCCATATGTTTGCCATCAGAAAGAATCTCTTGGGGAGCCACAGCAAACACAGAGCACCCACTCCTCTCTATGGGTCCTGGAGTCTTGTATGAGTGTTTTTAAGATCAACTGTTGTTAAGATTGAATTTTCTTAAATTTTCCCAGAATAAGAAGGTATATATAATTACATTGCTATAACTTTAGTTTTCATTTATGTTTGGCTTATCATAGGCTATTTTATAAAAATTTTCCATATGATTCTGAAACTACTATGCAAATACTACCAAAATGAAAATACACTCAATGAAATTCTTTCCTTTTGGAGAAGAGCTTTCTACCTTTATGTAGTACACTTATTATAAAACAGCTTGCATTTGAAGCAACTCTTTTCTGAGCTCTTTAGGTCTGAAGTTGCTTAAAATATAAATATTTTGTATCAAAAGGCTACTTATTCACTTCTCATTAAGGGTCAACAGAAATGATATAAGCAGTTAAAGCAAAGAAAATAGATGACAACAGGTCTCAAAACTGGTATTTTACAGATCAGCTTCAAAATAGATAATCCACTGTAAATAACTGGAGTTTCACAGTGGTACCAAGTTATAACTAGCTGGGAATTGAAAGTATTCATCCAGTAATAAATGCATAATAGTCACCTTTATTACCGAAAAAACAAAGCTTGAATTAATTCTACAGGAATGTTTAATAAGGGAAAAGTTTTCATGAAGATCAGCCTTTTTCTCATCTCCATTTTTCCCTGCAGGTATTACAATTTTCACAGTGCCCAAACAAAAAACAGACTCTCCATTTTACTCCTTAAGGAATAATTTATTAAATATGTTTTTATAAATTAGACTTTGTTTTTACATGCCACTTCCTCAAAGAAGGCTATGAGGATGAAACAGCAGTAACATCACTTTTCAATATCCCTCAAGCCTCAACTCCTAGAAAAAGATAAGAATATAAAGGTCTTTTTGTTCATTCTGTCAAATTTGTTTCAATATGGTTTCCTAGAGTCCAACATCAAATGAGGCACGGTCCCTAGTGGGCAACATTGAGGACAAGTTTTCCTCACCTGCATACTGAACCAAAGGACTGTGAAAGGGTGAGGAGGGATGAAGGGAGATGTCAAGACAGAGGGTAAGGCACGAGAAAAAGACCAGGTGAAGAAAAGCAATAAACAACACATCTTTAATGGAAAGATGAAATTATGACTACTATATTTACATGAGGTATATTTACTTCAGTATATTTATATTCTAAAGCATGGTAAACATGAGATAATTAGAGGAAAATTTAATTGGCACACTTTTAAAAGAACATTTTTAATGAGCCATGTATTTATTTTATTGTGTATGTGTACATATACACATATATACATGGCATGTCAAACCTAAAATTTCATGGATTCTATTGCATGGGATGAGACTGAAGTAAAAAAAAAAATGACGTGATTGAAAGAAAAATAGTAAGATACAGAATACTTGGCTTATGGCAAGAAGCCTGTCAGTGATATCTGAATTACAAGAGTTTACGAAATCTTGGTTTAGACTAATGGAACATAGAATTTCATATAAGAGTGTGAGAGAACCCTACTCTTCACTGAGCAAAAGCAGGATTTTTACCCATTATTGATGCAGTAAGTATTTGTCAAGGGCCTTCTATTTTCGGAAAGCTAACTTCACATGTTAACAGAGATTTTTGCCACCTAGTGGGACAATTTCCTCAAGAGAATATTGCCTAATAAATTTATAAGAAAACGGGTTTAGATTTCTCTTTCCTTGTTTGAAATGTTGAGATTTTAGACGAGATATTTCTTCATGATTCTTAACATCTGAATCTGTCCTGAGCCTATGTTGTTTTCTTCCACTTCTCACAAACCTAGCAAGTTGACTTTTGGGTGGATGACTAATTCCACCAGTAGAGGGGGCCTCACTCTGCTTGAAAAGCGTTCTGAAAGGCCAACTTCATGGTTACTGCACTGGGAAATAGGATTGTCAGTCCATTTGTTTGCTTAACACCCTATCGTTTTCATCTGAGCTAGAAATTTTAAAATGAGACAGCTGGCCTATGGATCAGTCCGGCAGTGGATGTGCTGTCACACTTCAGTCTGAGATCCAGTCTTAAGCCTTCCTAAGGCTCCGGTGAGCCAATGTACAACCTATCTTTCAAAAATAGTGAATGTTCTAATCGTTACCACATTTTTTCATTATGCGTGTAGTAGTTCTGAGCTGACTAGGCAGGGGTCCAATAGTGTTCATTTCGAGTTGGATTCAAGGTTTCAGAACTGAAAGGATTTTTAAGAGCATCTGTTCTAACTTCCTCATATCGTAAATGAAGGATAGACATTCAAAGAATTTATGTCCCAGAAAATAATACTAGTGTGGAAATAGGGCTATTGTTTACGTAAAAAAAAAAAAAAAAAAAAGTCATTTGCAGCCTCTTTAGTCTTGACTGTCCCTAGGAGCTGTATGGCAGGTCATTTAATCTCTGGGCCTCAGTTTTCTTTTCTATAAAGTAAACGCACAGAACCAGGTAACCACTAATATCACTTCAGCTCTATCTTCTTAGGCTCTCTGCCTCTAAATGATCATTACCCTGGCTTCCGTCTGCAGGCAGTTCTAAGACTTCTTGTTTGCTTGGTTAATTAATCTTCTTTAAGTTTATAAATGTGTTATATCTTTATGAGTATAAAGAGGATTAAAATTCAACTATAGCACAAAAAGTTATAACTCCATTATGAATGCAACAATTAAAATTATAATCCAGGACAATAAGAGAATGTAGAAAAATGAAAACAGAGTATTAAGGTTGTAGAGTTATGAATGATTTGTCTTTTTTTTAAAAAAATGTTACAATCATTGTATAATAAACATAATTCAAGAAGATGAAGAAGCCTATCTAAAAGGCAAAGTGAAGGTTAACAAGTATCAAACCGTGGCCAGCTAGGAATTTTAGGAGGTGGAATGAAAGTAATTAGGAGACTCACAGCACTCAGCCCTGGGTCCCCACTGCTGGTATACTCTGGCCTTGCAATAAAGCTCCCCATTTTTCAGGATATTAAATTTGAGTTCAGGGAAAGCCAGACATCATGTAATCACAGTTTGAATTACAGTATATATCTAATAAAAGCCCACAGAACTTGCCAAAAAAAAAAAAAAATATATATATATATATATATATATATATATATATATATATATATATGAATGAATCTTTTAAAGAGCTCTGTGTTTGCTAAGAAAAAAAGAAGTGGAAAAAAAAATCATGCGTCAAGGAAACCTTTTCACAGAATCAAGGTGACTCCAGACCAGGCATATAGAGTGGCAGACGGATTAAATAAGGACTCCCCTCCCTATTTGCTTTGAAGGAAGGAAGGACAGGAATCAGTCTCCTCTGCAGAGGAAAGACACCTGTGTTCAGACTGGACTTTAGAGAGGTTCATCACATCTCTCCTGCTGGTACTGCTGCTCTGTAGAGAGGGTAAAGTTCTTTCTCTGAAGACTATGTAAAATGAATGCTGAACAGAGTTTTGATGATGTACCCTACATATTTGGATTAATTCTATTGGAGACACGGGGCTGACCCCATGGGTGGCTGTGTGCAGTCACACAGGGCTCTGCACACAGAAGGCCCCAGGCTTGGCTTAATCCTCTGCTGTCACTGTTTTCAAATTCTTAATAATCGATGAACAAGGAACCCCACATTTTCATTTTGACTGGGCTTTGAAAATGATGTAGCTGGTTTCGGCTGGGCATTTTTGTGAGGCTGTTCTCATTCCTGCATACATTGCTTGCATCACTGCTCCATGGTCATGTCAACATTTTGGATATGCTCAGTGAGCCCCATATGCTCTGTGCGTCAAGAGCCTGTGTCTTCCCATGTGCTTCATACCTCAGCCTGTGGATCTTTTCCAGAAGGATAAGTCCTTTCTCCCCTTCTAAACTCCAGGTCAGAGCCTGAGTCTTAACACATACCTTCCCACTGCCTTTTGTCTTTTCCCCAATTTCCAGAGTCCCATGCTCTGTGGTTGCTCTAAAAATACACTACCCTCTTAGAAACAACATTAAAAGCAATTGCATCCTTCTTAAAATTTTGCCTAGGGCAAAGATTCACATAAACTGCTATTGTGGCCTCCCAGCTGACCTTAATCAGGCCTGTGTGTAGCAAACAATGGAGGGCCCACAAAGCTCTATCACATCTTGCTCAAACTTCCATTGACCCTAATACTTGGTCTTTTGAAGGTCAGGGTCTGCGTTAAGACTGAAAGTGGATCTTTCAGATGGCTAAAATACAATTTAATTACAACTGAATTATTTCTGCAGCCCTAAACCCATGGGCTACCCCAAGAACTGGGCATTTTTGTGAAGCTGTTCACATCACTTTGTCCTTGAGTCTTTCCCATCTCAACCTCACACACACAAGGCCTGAAGAGGATGGGAATGGCCCTGGGTAATGGAGCTCCTTTAATATTCCAACAATCTTCTCCTTCCTGACCCCTCTACCCCCACCCTGCCCCAGGGCAGAGCAGAAAAGAAACCAAACCCTGTTCTACACCAAAAAAAAGGGGGGGGGGCTTGATACCCCCAAAGAGGAAAGGAGGAAAGAAAAGAAAGTGGGAGAGAAGAAACAAGGCATTTTGCAAATTTGGAAAACATTTCTCAATATCAATTTAGAATATATTGTTCTTGAAAATTAATGTGGCCATTGGTAAGACTGGCAGACACAACATAAGAGATGAAGTAATAGTATGCTTGTAGCCCATGCTGGTAGGAAAGAAAAAAAAAAAAGACTTCAGGACTACTGCCACTCACCATACCATACAAGGAGCCCTCCTCCCTGGCTGTTTTGTGAGGCTTAAACATCCAGGGACTCACTAACCATTTTGCTGAAGTCCCAGATGGTTTCTGCAGACAGAATGACTCAGTGTGAGTGGAGTTTTACCAAAAGAAATGGGTGTGCACCTTAGGGCTGATGAGCTAGTTAGAACCCAGGTTGGGAAAAAGAATCCGCCAGGGGTCTTCTTCCTGTGGGAAGGCCCACATCTTTAAAGTATATACATACCCTTTGAGGTTCAGGGCAAAGTCCAAATTAGTTAAAGTCCTGAACTTTCTTCTGCTATTGAACAGGGAGAATCATTTTTCCTTCTTCCCTTCTAGGTTCTCTGGCTGCTCTAATAATTAAATTGACAGAACACACTAACAGGAAAAAACAAATTTAAGTTTGTATGTATGGAAGCCCCATAAAAATATGAGACTCAAAGGCAAGTAGACCAATTGAGGTTTATATACCCTCCTGAGCCAAGAAACAAGATTGGGACCTGGGGGTTCAAAGAGGAGGAGGATAATTCTCAGGAAGATAAGAGCAGATGTTTGGTAATTAAATGTTTGCCCCGTCATGCAGATAAGTCAGATAAAAAAGGTGTATCTGGTAGTAGCTTCCTTTCTGGTACAGACCCCCTATCTAAATTCTTTTAGGCAGTTAAGGGAGAGGTAACAGTTTTTCCTGAGTCTGCTCGGTCTTCATTGCCTTCAGCTCAAAATAGTCCATATGCCAAAGTTGCACATATTTGGGTGGCATATTCTGTTCCCCTTAACTGTGTAGTTTTTTCCAAAATCATGGAGCTTTGGATGGACTCAAGGACAGAATGTCAATCCATGGTCCAGGAGAGGGACAGTACCTTATAGTGTGAACCAGGACTCAGAGGACTCGAGACAGAGAGTAAAATGAGGCTCTCTCCTTATCAATGAGAGCTAGCTGCCCTCTGAAAGAGGACTGAGATTGGTCACTTGGGTAACCAAAGGACACTAGGTCACTCTCATCATGGCCTAGCAGGGAAACTGTAATGCTCTGTTCATCTTCCAAAGGAACTCTGTAGCAGGGGCACTCCGCATCATAGCACCATCCAATTTCTAAAATACCAATGACCAAGATGGCCTTAACGTTTCCCTCAGCTTGACTAAACTTTGGATAGGCTTTTCCCAGACTCTAGGCCTTGATCTCCCTTTTCCTAGAGCATTTTCTCTAGAAAACTTGTAATTGCAATTCTTTCTCTGACTCTTTGAAACATATGTAAATCTTTTAACAAGTCACTTGCCAGCTTTACGACCCAAGAATGCCTTTCTCAAGTACCTGAGAGCAATCTCTTTGAAATGTAATCATCAAAGGAGATAGTACTGCTATCTCCCAGTTCCTGTGGGAGAGTAGGAGCCTTAACTTCTGCTCCAAATTATAAGACTATCTCCTGTTGTAAAGATATGAGAAATTTACTTTCCCTTGGGTCAAGCCAATTAGCAAACACAGATGGCCCATCATCATTCTCTCTCTTCAATGCTTAAAAACCCTGCCACCCTTTGTTTCAGCAGAGTTGAGTTCAGACTGAGTTCTGGCCTCTCTCCCCTACTTCAGGAGCCTTGAAAAAAAGTCTGGCTCGTATGTTTAACTTAGTCTGGCACAATTTTTGCTTTAACACCAACCATGTAATACAGTCAAACAAAATGTGTTGTGTTCCTGCAAACAAAATTTGATTGCTTTGCAGCATGAAAAGATTAGTAACTAAATTGCATGAGGCAAAGTCCCTCTAGGTTTGTGCATCTCCCTGGGGGATCCTGGGAAGACGTATCAAAGCTAACAAGGGAAGAAAAGATATCACCCACCACTCTCCAAAACTAGGACATCATCAGAGAGCAGGAAGGAATTGGTTGGAGCTGGGCTACTGCTGCCAGGTGTGCAACCTTACTGGATTTAACAAAGCCTGGAGCACCATCTCACACCAGGCACTGCTCTGAGCACTTTACAAACAATAATCATTTCATTCTTACAATAACTCCATGAAACAGATTTTATTAATAGCTCCCTGTTTTCAGGTAAGGCACACCTCTGGCACCACAGAAAGCTTAAGTAAACTTGCTCAAGCTTACAAGGCTGGTAAGCATAGAGTCCCGGCATTTTAGTTCCAGTGGCTGTTTTTTAATGCCAGATTCTGCAGCTAGAACCAAAGATCAAGAAATCCCCAGGCGTGGCAGCAGGCCCAGTGAGACCTGACTGGAGAAGCCAGGCCTCTACCAGAGAGCAGTTTTCTATTTCAGAACTAAAGCTGCTCATGACAGTTGCTATAGCATCCACCCACAACGTCCTCTATCCCGTAGGATAGAACTGTTATGCACCAGTATTCCACCATTTTCTGAGGTTAAAGGGGATTCCTATATAAAAGGAGTTACAGATCCTTTCTGTAAATCTGCTTTTACAATGAGTACAAGCCAGGGAGTTCCAGAAGCAAAGCCTGTTTCTCTGCAAAGATTTGTACAGAGGTGGCAGTGTCTGAGAACAACTGAACAATATCCAAATTCTTTCCTCCCTGCTCAGAGTGACCTTGGCTGATCTCTGTAGTATATGCTAAAAATGAAATGGCTGCTCTGACTGCTATCAAGGGCAAACCAGATTCCACATTCAGAGTGAAGAGTAGCTTTTCTCCTTGCTTCTTGCTCCCTTCAAACCGGCTTGCCTCCCTTGCTGCTTCAAAAAAGTGGGAGAGAAGCTCTTTGGCAGAGAGAGCTGATGCTTGCATAAAGGGGAGAAAAGTGAAGCTTGCACTTCAACTACACAAAAATAGATGCCTTCACTGGGTCACCATCGTTCTCCTGAAGAGCCCAGATTTCTGCATGGCCAGCTCTGGGCTAGGAAGGAGGAGACCCCAGCTGCGGTGCCCTGCTCACCATCATTCTCTGAACCTTCCCTTTTCCATCTGTGAAAAACGAATCATAATATCTGTGCTTTGTACTCTCCAGGGGCTGTTACGGGGCTCAAATGAGATAATGTATGTAAAGCGCTTTGTAAACTGTAAAATGCTCTACAAATGTAAGGGATTATGATAAACCACAATACAGACATGTTTTATGCTTTTATAAAACTACTGGCTGGAACTGCAGGAAGGGGAATTCCTCTGGTGATTTTTATTTTGGAAACAGGAGGACTTGGGTTTGCCTACTGGCCGGGAATTGGATTCCTGGCAGCAGCTGTTTATTCCATTTCGCTGGGCGCCGCGCATATGGCCGCCGCGCGCCTCCCGCCGAGCTGACAATATGTACTACTTTGTTTGAGCATATCAAGGAAAAGCGTCTTTTCACCCCCTTCGCTATTTCTAACTTGCCAAGTTTAACACCTAGGAAACAGAGACTTTCAAGTCGCACTTCGCCACCGCAACGTTTTAGATGAGATCTTTATTCCTCCCTAGCAACCAGAAATTTACAGCCAGACTCTCACCATAAAAAAATAAACAAACAAACCAGTCTTCCCTTGAGATTTAAAAAACTCGGATGCTGCTTTTATAAAGCGTTGCTGTAGTAAAATGAACACGATATTAATATTTGTCCTGGACTGAGTTTGGACCAGCCGAAAAGTATTAAGCTCCAAACGGGTTCTGTGCCACGTTTCTGCAGAGCGCCGATAGGCCGGGCAAGCGGGGGGAGACTGGGGCGAGATGGAGGAGTGAGCGTACCGCCTAGCGCAAATGTTTGCACCCGCCCTTCGTTGCAACCCGAGGTGTTCTGAGATCACTCTATATCTAAGAACTACTACTGGCTTGTAAATGTCAAGAGGAATTACGGACCTTTGTAGAAAAGTAACTGTTTGACTAATTTCCGGTTCCATGGAGCAAATACACCATCCTACGTATTTAGAATCTGGTGCTGACAGCCAGGCTGTGGCAAGCTTCAAGGTTATAGGATCATAAATGGGATTAGATAACCCAGACAGAGTGGCTCAAACTCAAGCACTTTTAAAATATTATTAAAACTCCAGAAAAAGGCAAACACTTTTGAAGGAAAAAATAGAACAGACCCCAACAAAGGGAGAAAGGAATCCTGGAAATAACACCAGCGACCTGGTAACCCCCTGGAGCATTTCTAGAGTATGTATTGGAAAAAAAAAATATTGTAGAACATAAAACATAAAGAAACAAGTGGTGATTTATGGCTAAGAAGGTTTTTTTTTCTATTAGATTTGAGGCATGGCTAAAAGAAAGAAGAAAGAGAAAGGATGAGAACTTATGGAGACCAGAATTGACATTCACAATTTGCAATTCCAAATAGAATACTGTGCACTACCTGGAAGCCTTTGCATTTTAAATGATCTATTTCTTTTTAATTGACTAGATTAATTATTTCCACCTTGCAACTTGGCAGGTAGGTCACTGTTCCTTTTCACAGCATTAATGAACCCATTCACTTTTTCTCCATGTAATTAAGACTGTGAGTTACAGATCACATTCTCAGATTGGCTTAGTGTACAGCCAACTCAGTCTTTATTAAGCAAAATATATGACATCAGGTGTTTCTCACTGAAAAAGTGTTGAGTTTCTACTGAGTTTTCCTCTAGTTGTTGTGAGAGTGGTGACTTTGTTCTTTTTATTTTTTGGAAAAGAAATACAGGCCTATAAAGGTTATAGCATCCAGGGTTGTGTTTCATTCTTCAGGTACTTAAAGTCTGGAGACTTAAAGGGCAGCTAATGGATTCATGTTCAAGTATTTCTATTACCACCAAATTTTGACCAAGGCTTCTCATGAGCTATTTAAAAAGAAATAACTTTGGGTATGCTGTTAAAGTTAGTTAAGTGAAATATATTGCTCTCTTCTGTTAGCTTTGTTTCTAGGCTACTTAGGAAACCCTAGAAACATTGAGTTACTCAGCGCACTAAATACAGTAGCAGAACACAGTAGAGAAAGCTTTGTCTATGACCCTCAAGAGAGCAAGCTTTAAGTTAAGCCTATCCAAACTGTCTCCCAAAGCATTCGGTTTCATTCACGACTTCTGGATCTCAACTTCCTTCCCAGAGGAACTAAATTTAGAACTAAAGATTAAGGTGCTTTAATCTTCCCAGAATCTGAATGCGACAGATATCTTAATGGTGGTCATCTTTGCTGCAGGCAAAAGACTAGCAACACAAATTTCAATTATCAGTAATACCATGCATTGTTTTTACATATTGGAAGCTTGTGAGAAATTCTGTTAGCATTGTCTGAATACAATGGGATTAAGATCGAAGAAAGAACAACTAATGTTTTTCCAGTTCTGACCCCATTTCTTAGTGGGAATGGAATCTTCTAGTCATGGGTAATAACTAAGCTTTACTAATCACTCTGACAAACCTACTCAAGTAGGTAACATAACTTATTTCCTATTTTTTTTTAATAGAACTTACATTTTGCAATTTTCTGTCCCACAGCTGTAAAACTTTATGGCATTCTCCTCTTGTCTACTGAGATTTCAGGTGGTTAACTGCTATATTTCCTTCCAACCTAAAATGCAAGTGCAGTAATGATATCCATGTGCTTCGATAAAGGCATGTAGGCCTGTGGTTATGTTTTGAATAAGTGCTTGAACACACGTACTTACACAGAGTCAGAGTTGGCTGGAATGGCATTTCATCTTGGTCTCACGTATGGCAGACTGCAGTCGTGACAAAAAACATACAAAGCTAATTATAGCATGGCTTAGTGTAGCTCTGTCTTTTGCACTAAAAGGGATGGCTTAAATGCATTGATAGGATATGGCTTGAGACTGCAGTCTTCATGTAAACAGGGCATTTCAAATTTATGTCATAGGCATGTGTGGGAATAAAGGTGATGGGAAGAAAAACATACTGATTTCAGGAACCAGAGTGCTTATACGTGCTGTTGGAGTTCTCTTTGAGGCCTGTACCCAAATTGTTTTCTGCTAGATAAAGCTGAAGGCTGGAGCCCTGGAAGCACAATATTTAAAGGAAAACTTGCTCATACTCAGAGAAATGAGGCTTTCAACTTCCAGGAAGTTAACCAACCTAGGGAACCACCTCAATGCATAACAACTCCTAGCTGGACAATTTCACCACAGGGACAGTCATTCTAAATGAGGGCAAGTCCATCTCTCTGCCGTCCTCTCCAGGAACAGGCTTCCAAGAAGCAAAAACATTTCCCTTGGGGAAATCTTTGGGCATCATAAAAGCTCCTGCTCCCCCTTTAATCAGACTTTACTTCCCCCTTAAATCAGATTTCACTTCCGTACTGGCACAGAGGGCTGCCAGACACAGCATTTGGGAAACCTGCATATTATAATGGCCAGCTCAGCTGCTCTCACTCCTGGCTCAGTTCTCTGGAGCCACATCCTTACCAACACCTCCATTATTCCCTCCCTCCATCCCCTCATAATTAATTGACCTCATTCGAGGCTAGAGTCTGGATCAGTAGCCCAAGGGACTGAAAGGGGAGAAAAATGGGACTTGTGACTGGACTAAGTCTTGAGAGCTTATGCCAGCCACTATATAAAATACTGGATATGCTATTTAAAAATAATAATCATGAGGGATCTATCCAGTGATTGCAGTACTGTTTTTCAATTTTCTGATGTTTGGTATTCCATGCTATTTTATGTTCAGAAATACTGGTATTTCTATTGGTATAACTGGCCATCAGCTAATTTGGCTCTCTATCCAATTCCAACACTACCTGTCCCCTACCTATCTCATACCCTATCACCGATACACTCACCATAAGCCCTATCATCCCCTCTTTACCATTCAGCTTTTATAAGTCCCCTGTTCCCCTCTTCCTACTCGAAACCCAATGGCTTAGCTGGAGTTAGTGGGAGAAGCCCATAATTTTGAATTATGTATTTTAAAAAGGCGAAGTCATTTGTTAAGGAAGTATAATTCTACCCGAGGGAAGAGCAGCACATAACTTTGAACAATAATACAATTGTCAGAGGCCAAACATCAAACAAATAAATGAAGCTAAAAGTCTGGATATTAATGAAAAAGGAAAGTTATAGGGAATGAAAACATATTGGTCAAACTTGAGTAGCTAAACAGAATTCAATGTGTGATTATAATAAAAGCTGAGCAAAGATCCAGGTCTCAAGACTTATTTGAGATGCTTTATAAATGACCTGGACAAAATCTGGTAAAACTGACCATCTAGAACTCAGAGCTATGGTGCTCCGAAGAGGTGTAATTCAAGTAAAGCACCTCTGGCAATGTGGTGGCAGAATGAAAAAAGTTAAAAATTTGTAAATACTGGGGAGAAAAGCTTGACATTTCTTGACAAACATAATTCAATATGGTTCACACTGTAAAAAAAGACTTCTAGGGCTGCATGATGGTACTCAGCAGTCTGGTGGCAGATGCAGTGTGGCCCAGGAAGGAGAGTGCAACTTGGAAAGAAGACACATTACAGTTCTAGTGGAGCCAGTCCCAAGGGTTAGGCAGCTCCAAGAGCGGTGACGGCTTTAACCCTGATCTTCTATTGATTACATAATTTGTACTATTGACCTCACATCTTAGCCTGGCACAGGAATCCCTTTTCAAGATTAAATGAAAAGGGCTAAAGGGTCCCTGTCCTTTTGCTGAGCCTCACTCAGCTAGCTAACAACTCTGAGATGGCTGCATCCCCTTTGTCCACCACTACCCTGGGCCCTCTGTTACATGAGAAGGGAGAACTCTGGCTCATAAAGCAGATGTGTCCTCACCTGCTTCCATAACTGCCTGGATTGCAGTTAGTGCAGAAAATCCGTGAGCCAGTCTGAATCATTTGCCTCTACCTCTAAGGTTTTGGCTTTGCCTAGACATGAGTCTGTGCTCCAGTAAAACCCTAGTGAAGTCCATCCAACTGCTGGTTCCGACACAGAACCACTGATCCCTGGAAGGCAACCTAAGTGAGTGGTAGAGGGGCAAAGTGGTTCTTAGTTATGACCCTCTGGATTCTCACAGCCAGAAACACTTAGCTCTGGGCTGAATGCTCACTGACAAGGGGGTGAGACCCTGGTTGCAGGATGTTTCCATAACAGCGCCTGCTATTAACTGAGGCACCATAATCTATTCTGACCTGCCCTCAGTAGCTCTTTGGCCTCTCCCCACCAGAGACATGAGGATGCTTAACTGGAAACATCCCTGTTAGAAACCTACCATCTTGCAGTGCCTAACTATTTCTTTGCATGCATTAATCCCATCTCCATGTATCCCGGATCCTTTATGCGGGTAACTGATTTTGAGAAGGAAGTCTAAAGCTTTGCTCTAAGCAAAAATGAAGCTCACTGAGATGCATGGGTATGAAACAACTGGATCACATACCAGACCACCAGAATGGTTCCAAGGTAAAAATTTCTCTAAGGCTAATTGAAGGACCATGCCCATCAGGATGAGGGGACACATAGTAGTGGATATGCTGCTATGCCAGCTACTGCTATGCAGTAGAAAGCCATAGGGGTCCACTATTTTTATTTTTAAAATATTTATCTGCTCAGTAACTTTCTTCCAAAACATACCCCATCTTCTGGAAAGACTGCAACTCCACTGGCCATGGGAATGGAAACATGTGACACAGTTTGGCCCAATCATAGTACCTCATATTCTTGTTTACTAAAGTTGGGCAAATAATCCAACCAGGGCTAAAGAGAATCCTTTTCTGAGATTTTTTTAATGATAACTTATCTCCTGGATCAGTAAATTAGGTCTCCACTTGAGGATGGCACAGTGAACTCAAATGTGGCTGATCTACCTATGTTTGGGATTTTTTCTAGACAATGTGCTGGAACCCACTACTTACAACAACAAACTTTGCCATTTCCCTCCAGTTATGAAGCACGTTTCATGCCTTCTTGTCCCAACCCATGTTCCTTGTAGTGCACCACTCTTCTTAAAAACTATTGGCACTTCTTGGCACTGACTATTCACCATTCGAAAGGCAACAGCCATAGGAAGTTCCAGCTGAGGATCATCTATCTAAACACCTGCCTCGGGCATTTCTATCTTATGGCGTCAGGTAGGAAGTGAGGCGATGCCTCTCATGAGTCTTCTGAGAGGTATACAATCTTTTCAGTTGTCCCTGAAGATGCAAGGAATAATCATGCTCTTATATATCCCTCACCTATCTGGATGTTTCTCCCACAACAGTACCCACACAGACTGAACCCCAAGGGGAGGAAGAGTTGAGAAACTCAAGTCTGATCTTTAACCTTCCTCTTTCCTGCCTCAGATGAGCTTCCTACTTTACCTTTTTCTTTAATGGAAACTGACCCTATGTCATGTCCTCCTCCTCCTCCTTCTTCCCTAAGTGGCATCTGCCCTTACCTCCCCTGGGAAAATGATGTTGGAAAGGCTGCAGAGAAAGAAAGTGAATTTCCTAGATGGAAAAACATGGGAAACAGCATCCCTGTTACTCCAGCAAAAATTCAACAATCTTAGGTGAGTCTCCTCGTATTTTATTCATTCAATAACTATTTACTGAGGAGGCAGACACAGTCCTTGCCTACCATAAAATTACAGTCTTGTGGAAAGGCCACTGAGTATCCAACAATTACAAAGATCTCAGTATCTTTAATACTAAATTACACACTCTCAATTCTATATGTCTTCCCTTAAAAGATGAGGAGACCTTTGGCTGAGAACTGTATCTTACCCTGTAGCACCCAATACATAGCCTAATACTTATAGTGGTGTTTTAAAAAAATGTTTGTTGAATCAATGAATCAATGAATCAATGAAAAGGACAGTGTCATAAGAGCATATGCATAGGGCATGCTATGAATGAATACACAGAAGGGCTCCCTACTTTCACTGGGTTGAGGGATGTGATTCAGTCAAAGAGAAAAACCTGGAGAAGATGTGCTTGTGCTAAGCCTTGCTGCTGTGCAAGTGGATTAGGCATGCTTCACACAGCTGCACTGTGATGGGAAGGATTCCGCCACTTCACAGCAATTGCATGTTGGACTGCAAACTGCAACAGTCCTAGAATGCATGCTAGGGACATGAAGCTGGTAAGTGGGCAAGACTAGACTATGTAGGGTCTTATGTGATCTTTCCAAAAGCACCATATGCACCATTTAAAAGATTTCACTCTATAAGGAGAGAGATTTTTGTCTATTTGTTCACCATTGTATCCCTTGTTCACTTTTTCCCCATCATTTCGGCTTACTCATGGTTTCAGCCAGTCATGGTTCCAAATCAACCTCAGGTCGGCCTTATAGCTTATATACCTGGATTGCCTCGATCTCTCTAAATTTCCCAATTCAAATGTCCAGGAGCATGGATCAGATTGACACAGCCCATATTTTACCACCAGGTCACATTATGGATCAGCCAATTGGATGACTATTCTGGGTGAGATGCCTAGCCTGAGACTAATCAGCCTGAGCTGCAGGGAAAGGTCACATGGTATCATATTTGGCCACCTTGGCAGGAGGGCTGTGACCATGGTATTTCTTTAGGGGATTGGTGGTGGGTCAGTGAAGGAGGCACAGGACTGATATAGCCAATACAATTCTAAAGAGAGAAAGAAAGAAGCAAGGGCCATGTCTTATTCTTATGTGCATCATCAATGCCTATATACAGTGCTTCATATATGTTCAACAAATGGATAAATAAATGAACATATAAAGGAATAAACAAAATTAATGAAACAGAAGCAAGTGCTACTCCGAAGACAATTATTCTAACACCAAAACAAGAAGGAATTGGGACACTGCTCAGCAGCCCTCATAAACCAGAGCTGTTTGTGGCACACTCTTCTGTTCCTAAACCCCAGATATGCCCCTCATAGGATGCCCTCTCAAAGAGTGAGCAAGGAATAACTGTCTGCCAGGTGTTTCACCCAGAACCTCTTGCTGGCTGTGAAAACCCCTCCCTCACTTCCCACCCCCTGCCCCATGCCGATGACAGGAGCTTGACCCAGGAGGCCTCTGCGATAAGAGAGAATTTTAGCTGCACTGCCTAATTAATCTCAGGTTTGGCAAGAGTGACTGAGAGTGTCACAGATGCTTCTCCTGAGCTCTTACAACAAGCAAAGCTGTCAACTACATTGAGGAACAAGATGGCATAATATTATTTAAGAGTCCAGTGCCCTTGTTTGAGAGGCATAAAAAGGAAGGTACTGGGATTGGACCCAAAAGGAGTGAGTTTGAGTCTGAGTTTGACCTTGAACAAGTCACTTGACCCCTAAGGCCCTAGCTTTCCTTTAAAATAGAGATAATCACTTCTGTCCTTCCCACACCTCATTAGGTTGTAGTGAAGACCGATTTAGATGACATTAGTGAAGAGTTTGTAAATGATGAAACGCTGTGTAGATGTGAGAGGCTGTTACTAGCATCAAGAAGCAGTTGATAAACAAGTGGTGAGAAAATCTGAAGGTAAAAAGGCCAGTGAGAAGGCGGCTGCAGGTCACCAGCTACAAGCAATACTAACCTGAACCAAGGCAGAAGCAGTGGGAATGGAGAGAAGGGACAGGGATCCAATCTTAATTTTGTGGCCCATTAGAAGCATCTACGTTGCTGAATGAATGAATGAATGAATGAAGTGTAATTAGCAATTCTTTATAAGGAAATTATCTTCGTTATCAAAACATTTCCTGTTACAGTAATTTTTGAATTCTGAACTTCACTCCTATTTTTACAGCACCAGTGAACTTTTATTGCCTTTATCACCCTATTAAATTTTTCATCTCCTCTTCTTGACTTGAATCCCTGTAAGACACAGACCATGTTTTATTAATAACTGAACCCTTTCTTATTGCCTAGCACATTGCTTAATGCGTAATAAATACATAATGTTTGATGAATAAGTAAATGATTAATCATATTGCTATGGATTAATTTATTACTTCAAATCTTCAAAATAATCTTACAAGGCAGGTATTTTATTCCCATTTTATAGATGAAGAAATTAAGACTCAGGGAGGTCAAGTAAAAAAGTTACATAAAGTCCCATAGTTGGTACAGTCTGAATCAAATCGCCTGCTTCAGTACCCACGCCTCCTCTGCTAGTTTCCTCAGTCAACAGCAGCTCTGGAGAGCTGTGTCCTTGTGATTTGGCATTTGCCTTCAAGTTGCTGAACTCCTATCCAACCTTGTACTATTCTTAGTTTGAATGCATGTTTCACTTTTGGGGAGAAGTGAAAGGGCCTCTGGAAGTAAGACCATGGAAAGGATTCAGTCTCTAGGACCTCTTCTGAAAATGACTGTCCTCAGGGGTACAGTTGGATACAAACTGTTAAATAAAACTAAGGGAACTGCACACGACGCTGAGCTTGAGGAAATCTGGCATGACCTACCCTGTCATACGGGGCCTTTATCATTTCAGGACAAGGACAGCATGGAGAGAGTGGAAAGGGACTCCCATCTGTCTAGCTAGGAAGGTGGCTAGAAAAGATTGTCCAGGGATGAAAGGAGGTCTCTAGCACCACTAGCAGTCCGTTCAAAGGCTGCTTATCACTGATAAGGAAAACCAAACTGCTATTCCCTGCTCATTATGT
>CM053503.1:127824520-127846752 GCA_028627145.1 Eidolon dupreanum | reverse complement strand
TAAAGTAACAGGGCATAAGCACATGTTAATCCCTTCGGAACATTTTTTGTCCCAGTGCCAAGCTGTTCAAGATTCCTGATGAATCGGATTCACTGTGCTTGGATCAAGTGACCCAAACAAAGTCAATTAAATTGGCTCAATCTAATTGACAAACCCACCTAGACTTCATAGAGCACAGGAGAGGGCTTGTTCCCAAAGGGACATCAAGACTCTATCAGGGGAGAGTTGGATAACAATCAAGGGGCCAGTGGCCAAAAGCAACAGGTGTTCACAACCTTGAACCCTTCCTATTTACTCCCATGTATGCTATAACTTGCCAATAACTGATTTTACTGCGAGAAAATGGTGGAAGAGTTAAGGAAGACAAGGAAAGAGTGGGGCCCAATTATTGCTGGCAAGTCAGAATGACCTTGAGAGGGGAGTCCTCTAGTTGTTTCTACTTCCTTGAAAACTTGAATAGAGAACAGCTTTCATCTAAGCCAAAAACCTAGGAGGCGCTCAGATGCCTCCATTTTCCCTCTTCTTTCCCCTAAATCAAATCAGCACCAATTTCTTTCACTTTATCTCCTGAACATTTCTCATCTTTACACAGCCCTTCAGGCCTCAAGCTGTCACCTGCCCAGGCCCAGAGTCTCCTAACCTGTCTCTTTGCCTCCAGGCTGCTCCCTCCAATACTCTCCCACACTGCAGCGAGAGGAATCTCTTGAAACCCAAATATGATTATGTCTCTCCCTCTCAGGGGTTTCCGCTGCATTCAGAAAAGACTTAGCATGTTCATAGGCCCCTTAATATTAGTCTTTGGTTTACTTCTCCAGCCTTCTTGCAAGTTTCTCCTTTCTTCATGACTTTCACATGAAGTCTCTTAGAGCAGTGTTAGTGCCTGCTGTTTGCATTGAAGAGGTGGACAAAAGAACTATCTTCCCCTACTGCCTGGATTCAGAGTCTATGGACTGAATTGTGTCCCCCAAAATGCATATATTGATATCCTAATCCCCTGTGTGACTGTATTTAGAGAAAGGGCCTATAAAGAGCTAACAGAGGTTAAGTGAGAGCATAAGGGTAGGACCCTAATACAATAGGATTAGCGTCCTTATAAATGAGGAAAAGAGACCAGAACTCTTTCTGTGTCATGTGGGGACAAAGTAAGAAGGCTGCCATCTGCAAGCCAAAAAGAGAGCCCTCATCAGAAATCAATCCTGCCAGACCTTGATCTGGGACTTCCAGCCTCCAGAATTGTGAGAAATAAATTTGTTATTTAAGTTACCCAGTATATACTATTTGGTTATGACAGTCTGAACTGACAAAGACAGGAATACCATAAAATCGTCTACATAAACACTAAAATCTCTTTGAAGTCTTTTGTTTTATATTTTTGCATTCTGCCTCAGAACAGTCTTATTTGATTTAATATAACTATATTGTTTGAAATCACATACACAGTGAATCAGGCCACTGTGATCCATTGACTTCTAATATCCCCAACCCATTTTACCCCACCACACCACACCAAGTGGTTGAACTGCTTTCAGAACCCAGTTTCAAAGCCCACATCAGCTGTTTCCCCCTCAAGGTTTTTGCATATTTTGCTCTCTGCTGGAACATCCTCTCCTTGATTCTGTTTTCCACTTGGTGACCCCTTAAAAGTAAAAACTCAGTTTTTGTTTCCTCTCTTAAGATGATCTTGGCCTCACACCTTAGAATGGAGCTGACATTCTCCTTTGTGCACTCACTATGTCTTGGCAGCTGTACAGCTCTTTCTTACACAAATGTTTATTTGTTCGACCCCTACTAAACTGTAAGCTCCTTGAGGGCAGGTGTGAGGTTTGATTTATCAGCAAATCCCCAGGATCTAGCAGAGGGCCAAGCACAAAGAACATGCTTAGTAACTGTTGAAGAATGAATGAATGAATGAATGGGTAAATGAATGACTGTTTTCATAAATCAGCTTAAAGTAAAGCAGTAGTTCTGTGGGGTTTACTTGGGGATTGTGATAAAACATAAAATGTCACACAAAAATTGGCAGTGAAACCTCCACGGCTAGAGTGGCAGCAGCAAGACAAGGAGAGGTCTGCCGCAGAAGGAACTTCCTGTCTCAGAGAGGAAAGGGTACATGTGAGAGGGTCTCCCAAGGTTTCTGCAACTTGTATTGGTGAGCCTGCTTCCTAAACCTCAATGCCTCTCACATGGACTCTGCTTTCTGAGCTCTAACATAGTTGAGTCCTTAGTATCATATCCTTCGATTATCACATCTATTTCTTAATTAGGACATCAGCTTTAAAGCAGCCCCCTCTTCAATCACTCTGCATATATAACCTGCCAGGGGTTCTCATCCCACCCTGAATCCTACTCTAACACTCTGCACGCTCTTCCAGTTTCTAGCCTCAATTTACCTCAATGGACAAAACTCTCAGCCCTTGAGGACCACACCATCGATCTTTCCACCCCATCACCTGCACATACGTCCTCATTCTCATTTCTTTGCCTCCGTTTCTGCTGTTCCTTGGCCTGGAACATCTTCTCTGAGCCGTACTTATCTTAATCTCAGTCAAATTTCTCCTGCCTATGAAAACTTTTCTAAACACCTCAACCCACAGCCATGTTTCTTGCCTTCCTCTGAACTCCTGAAGCACTCAGTCACCACCCACTTGCAATTATTTATTTTATGTTGGCCTTGTTTCTGTGCATATCCATGTGGCACTGGGTGGATGTGCATGTGTATATCTAATCCATCACTGGAATATAAACTACCTGAAGCAGAGAGGGGTTTCTGTCTGTCTTTTTCTGGATTTTGCTCAGTGCATGGAACCAGTGAGAACTGACAGCAGCAGGAAAGCTAGCTGGCAGTGAACAGCTCTGTGGGGCTCTCCCTGACCTCACTGGCTTTCTTTCCTTTTTCCCAGAATGCTTACTTCTCTTGGTCACTCTGCTTGGCTCCTGTCAGCTGAGGGACAATGATGTTAGAGCACAGAGGAATAAAAAAGCATCGAGAAGAACCTCGAAGAGCTTTGGTGCCCTCTCAGGAACTCCATTACATGTGTACACATGTGTTTTCCATGCCTGTACACACATATGTGTATACACATGCACAGTGGCACAGGAAGCCCACAGCTTACACTGGCACTAGAATGGAGCCCCACCATAGGTCTCAGCTGTATCATGCCCAGATGGCTCCGCTGGCATAGTCACACAGAGCCTGATGAAAACATGCAGGTTGCATACAGTTTCTCCTTCACAACACAATCCACAGTCACCACCATTTCCCACTGTCTCCAGCCATTCCTACTGCAATCTGCCGAAAGGAAAGAAAGGGAAGTGGTTCACAGACATTGTCACTTGCTCAGTGATGTGGACTCCTCCTCTAAAGTAGCTTTCTTGTCTGCCAAACATGGTAGCCAAGACAGCTCCTGCCCTGGGGCCAAATCAGAGAGGAATTTAAAAAATTAAAATCCTTCCAGACAGCAGGACCCACAATGCTGTGGGGCAACATCTAATTAACTTACAACCTCTGATGTCAACAGCTTCCAAGGCTGGCATGGTGCATTCACAAACACATTCCAGAAGAGTCAACATGATCTGGTGTTGACACAGGCCCATAACTGTCAGAGGCAGTAGTTTTCAATTTATAGATGCTGTAAAGCTTTGGCAATATGATTGCTACAATGTGTGGTGTGTTTTTGACAATAAGCAGGAGGTGAGGGGGTTAGGGAGTACTGGCTCCACATTTGACCATTGACTTGAGCTCATGAGAGCAAACCTATTGTGATTTCTGCTATTGCAAAGCAACGGCAATAGTACCTCCAAATAATAAACCCCGAATGTTCTGTGGTTCTTTACTAGCAAACTCTAGATTTCTACATCATACCAAAGGTACATTATTCAACAAACATTTATCATTCAATAAACATTGTTGCCACCTATCATGTGCCAGGTACACAGTACAGAACCAGCATAGTGGGAGTACAAGAAATGGGGGAATAAGTTTACCTCCAGGGGACTCAATAAATATTAGGTCTCTTTGCTTCCAAGAACCCTCTTGGAAGAATAATGGAAGGGGAAAAGAAACCAAAGGAGACAAATGGTGAACACAGCTGTCATCACCCTTCACTCCTATCTTCTTTAGATGTGAATGCCTATAGATGCAGGTGCAGTACTTGTTTATGTGGGCTGCTGCAATAGGAATAGTGACTTTTTCATTGTCTAAAACCCAAAGATAATACTGGGCCTGATCACTGACCACAATATCACCAGAAATATTCCTCATTTAGTATCACTTATAGACCAAGGCCAACATTTGAGGTACTCTGAGTCTGGGGTTCAAAAGCTTAGGCAACATGGTCCCAAGCTGGTGCAGAAGAGTGCCTGTGGCTTTTTGTGTGTATATGCATGTGCATAGGTGTGCATATGCCTATGTGTTAGTCTGAATCTCTCTAAACAGACCCCTTATGGTACTCAAAAAGCAGAGGCAGCCAGGTCATCAAAAGCCATGCAATCAGCAAATATTTACTAAACACCTGTAGGGTGCCAAGAATACTGCTGAAACAGAGGGGCTAATGGAAAACTGTGTGGCTCTCAGAAGTTAGGGCATATCTATCTGCTTAAGAATAGAGAGGAGATAGCCTCTTTAGATTCATATTTACACACTTATTTTCAGGTAATTCGAAGTAGGAAAGGCTTTTATCTTTAATGGGAAGGGGGGGAGATGGAAGGAGGGAGAGAAAGGTTACTACTACTTTTATTTTTTTACCAATACTTTTAGAATGTGGAGCAACAGGATCTCTCATACATTGCTGGTGGGAATGCAAAATGGTACAGATGCTTTGGAAGACAGGTTAACAGTTCCTTCCAAAACTAAACATTCCAGCAATCATGCTCCTTGGTATTTACCTCAGAGAGTTGGAAACTTATGACCAGACAAAAGTCTG
Source organism: Eidolon dupreanum (assembly GCA_028627145.1). Classification (NCBI taxonomy): domain Eukaryota; kingdom Metazoa; phylum Chordata; class Mammalia; order Chiroptera; family Pteropodidae; genus Eidolon; species Eidolon dupreanum. The sequence continues at coordinate 127,841,830 of CM053503.1, read as the reverse complement.
CACAAAGATGTTTAAGGGAGTTTTACTCATATTTTGCCAAAATTCTGAAGTGACCATGATGTCCTTCAGAAGATGAATATATAAATAAACTGTGGTACATCCAGATAACAGTGCTAAAAAGAAACAAGCTATGGAACCATAAAAAGACATGGAGGAAACTTAAATGCATATTACTAAGTGAAAACAGCCAACATGAGAAGAATACATACTGTATGATTCTAACTATATGACATTCTAGAAAAGGCAAAACTATGGAGACAGCAAAAAGATCAGTGATTGCTAGGGGTTTAGGGGGAGAGAGGAATGAAGAGGCAAAATACAGAGACTCTTTAGGACAGTAAAACTATTCTCTATGATACTATAATGGTGGATGCATGTCATTACACATTTGTCAAAACCCAAAGAAGGGACAACACCAAGTGTGAATTCTAATGTAAACTATTGGCCTTGGTTGATAATAATATGTCAATGTTGGTTCACTGACTACAACAAATATACCATTCTGGTAGGAGACATTAATGGTGGGGGAGGCTGGGTGGAGAGGGGGTGGGATATGGGAACTCTATACTTTCTGCTCATATTTGCTCAGTTTTGTGAAGCTAAAATTGCTTTAAAACTAAAGTTTAAATAAATAAGAGAAAATGGCATTCCAAGCAGTAGACAATTGAAGAAAGACGTGAGTAGATCTGATGCTTAAGTTTCTCAGCTAGGGTCCTAAGTAGTTTTCTTGGGTTCTGACATGTAAATATTTCACATTTTTACGCTGACATTATTCCTTCTGTTGAGTATGTAATCATGTTCAGAACTATGATAATGGCTCCAATGAGCTTATACTCAGTCCCAGGATTTGGGCCATTGCTTTTAACCCAGGAGCCAGATGAGGTCTGCACAGAGGAGCTGGTGCACACAGGAGCTCTCAGTGATCTGTGGCCGGGAAGAATTGTGTTGAAGAGTGAGAATGATTGGCCAGGCATTGTAACATGGCTGTAGTATATTAAATGAAAAAAAGTACTTTGCAAAAGAGCATAAATGGGATCATCCTAATTCTATTTGATCTTAGGTGAAAGATATACAAATTGTTAACAGCAGTTATCTCAAGATGACAAGTTAATGTGTGACTTTTATGTTCTACTTTGTGTATCTCTATGTTATAATTTTTTTACAATAGATATGTGTTATTTTTAAATCAAAGGTAAGAGAGAAAATGTGAGAGAGAATGATCATCCATCAACAGAGTTGCCATTTGAGGGTTTGGGTTTATCAAAATAATGACCAGCAGGAAAATCATCCTTCATCTGATCCAGAGCAAGCTTCTGAAGCACTGGGGTACACTTGGGTTAAAATGAAAACTGTGCACATGAGAACATAAACACGGGTTGTTTTTAAGTCATAGCATTAAGGATTCTCCCAGTTTGTGTCCACATCCAGATCAAAAGAGTGTCAAATATTTGAACATGGTAGGTTTTCCCATCAATACCCAACCTCTTCATGCATTGAAAGAAAAGGCTCCCTCCAAAGCTATAAAGGGCATGAATGGTAGTTGTCTGCAGCCCTGAAACATATACTAAAAGAGTAACTGAAGTGAGGGGTCCAGGTAAGAGTAGGGAGGTGGGAAGAGAAGACAGAAATTAAATAAGCATGAACCACAGCCAGGGATCAAAACTTAACACCTTCTACTTGATGTTTTGGCTCTTCCAGGAGCCTGTTAACACTTCATAACTTAACTGGCACCACAGAAGAAACAATTCCACAGGGGAAACACACAACAATCCACACACCCAAAAGAGATCATAGTCTCTAAAGCAGAACAGACAATTCTTTCAAGAAGGGCTCAGCAATAAAGAAGAGAAATGGGGGCATTTCTTTAATGTCCCTCAACATTCCTGGGTATGTTTTGTCTGCTCAAATCCTCGGTTTCCTAGGAATCCACATTTTTGTATTTCAGCAAAGGGCTCCTGTTTCACATGAGGTAGTGGGTTTCCAGATTCCATCTCGGGGGCTAGATCAGAACTTGAGGATGGGCTGAAAGTTCCTACCAAGTCCTGATTTACTAATATGGTGAGAAATACCCTGAGTCAAGGTCACTGCTAAGGTCAGGGGATCAGGTGAACATTAAATCCTGCAAAGTAGGTGTCATTCCCATCCTGAGCCTTTTTTTTTTTTTTTTTAATAACTAGAGCTTAAAAATTCCCAGACATTTGAACTGGCAGAGATCTCATCAGCGTTAGAGAAGTAGTGTTAGGGTTAAGTATGTGTTTAATAATGCTTCTATCATGTATGAATAACACTGATATTCACATCTCCTTTATCCTTCACAACAAAGCTATATGATAAGTAATATTGGTCACTCTCATTTTACACGTAGAAACTGAGCCTCAGGGAAAATGACTTGCCTAGGATGGAAAGCTAGTAAGTGACAGAGCTAGGAACTGAACCAAGATCTTCTCACATGGCACTCTGTCCACACTGCCTAACCTATGGCAGTTGACACAGTACTAAGATCCTATAGCTACAAAGAAATTTCCAAACAGGACTTGGAATAAGAGCCTGGACAGTCTGAGAGTCTTTTCAGGACAGGGATCTGAAGGTCTGGTGTACGGAAGATCCATCACACATGGTGAATGAAGGAACAAAAAGGGTCAAGAAGACTTGGGGCAACCGGTGAGACTCAGTGCCAGCTCATAGACTGATGGCTTTGGATGAATCAATGTCCTTCTCCATGATGGACTCCATCAGAAGGTAGGGCAATGAAACTTCTTAGAGCACCTCCAAGAGCAAATGTGGCATAGTGACTGCAGCTGTGGGCATACATGAACCTCCCTCCACACCATCTGAGGCTTTCACAAACCACCTCACATCACTTATAAGGTCAGGGGATAGGGTCTGGCTTGGGGAGGTAGAAAGGGAGGAGAGAAATAAGCCATTGAAGATTGAAGCATGTGGCATTTAAATTACTTTTATATTTAAATATAGGATCATACCTGTTTTTTAACATCAATCTGTAGTGGGCAACTTTCTAAATCAGAAAATATATAGATCTATATCATCATAGTCATTAGCTGTATTGTTCTCTACAATATATGGGAATACAATTATTTAAATGACACCGACTGATGGTCACATATACTGCTTCCCACTTTTTTGCTACTATAACCATGCTTCTATGAACATCCTTGCAAAGACAATTTCTGAACTTAAAAAAGAGGATCAGATGGTCAGAAGAATAAAGGTAACTTTCAACGTGAAGAGGAAGACCAGGGAAGGCTTCATGGTAGACATAAAATTTGAGTTGGACTTGATGATTAGGTACAGAATATAAGATGAGGATGGGGAAAAAAGCAATCCAAGTAGAAGACTGACCTAGAGCAAATGTACAGAAATGGGAAAGCATGGGGTGTGGGGAAAGCATGGGGAAAGAGGACAATGTGTAATGAGATTGGAACACAGAGAGGATGAAGCAGAGGGGCTAGAAATAAGATTCATAAGTAGGTTTGAGCAAGACTGAGGACTTTGACTGCCAGGCAAAGGAACCTATTATTGTAGATCAACAAGATGGTTTCATGTTGACTCATTTATCTTAGAGATCATCCATCCAGGCTTCAGTACTCAATAGGTAATTCAAAGTCAATTGTCCTCTTACTGGTTGTAAATGGAAAAGACTGCCTGCGATTCCAGATTGGAATATCTGAAAAGAAAATTCAGACTCAGAAGTTCAGTGAGATATGCAGGAAAGAAATCTGCATGGACTTGTCACGCAGTAACTTCAATAAAAGCTACTGTTAGTATGAATAATCAAAACAAGAGGTCATTTTTAAATTCTGGGACTCTGCAGTTAGAAACAAGCTTTTTCATGTTGATTTTGTTCTATCTGAATTTGTGTTTTTAGTTTCCAATAAAGTTGCGTGGAGAGAAAGCGAGCTTGCTTCAAGCAGAAAAAAGGAAAAATCCCACACATCCAGGCAGCTACAGGGTTTCAGACTGCTTTCTCTCTTTCATATCTGAATTCTCACCGTCTGACCATTAAATTCACTCCAGTCTAAACTGGCCTACGATTTTTTTTCTGTTTGGAGTTTTATTAGAAATTAAGATTTACTGTATTTGCAGACTATTTTTAGCCTTTTTTTCTGCAAAAAAATGGAGGCAATGGAGACCCACTTGTCCAATGTGTCATTTTAAACACTGGGCAAGCAGAGGGTGGCAGCTTTATTTATCACCACACGCTTGCTGGAGTGCTGGTAAATGGAATTGCTTGCTCTGCCAAGCACACAGGGAATAAGCACAGCAGTGAAGCTGGGTTTTTACAGCAGCTCTGTGATCTTGAATTATGAAAGGATTAGACAAGGCTTGAGAAAAAGGAGGCTCTGTTGTTTTTCTTTCCTCTTTTGTGAAGATTTGAGGGCGAGGAAAAGCCTAGAATAAAGACAATGAAAAGTCCACCAGATGATGCTCACTGGAAAATGGGTTGGGAGATTTCTGATTTATTCCCTCTGGTTATTTGCCAAGTCAGAAATCATGATGCAAATAATGACTTTTCTCTCTGGAGTGATGAATCCATTAGCCCTGCTGGGGCCCTGAGGCACTTGTTTTCACCGTCAACCTAAAGGGCCATACAGTATTCCATTGCCATGACTTTGAGAGTTGAAGCCCATATCTGTTTAATGTTATTGGTAAGTGAACTGTATTTTCTGGAGCTGCTTATCTTTTCTCTTTGCTGCTAAATCGTGTCAAATCCAACTGACATCATTTGGATAGCTTCTTCATTAAAGAAGCTACGGATACCACAAGTACCATTTCTAGGCCAATCCCTTCTCTCAGCCTGCTTAACCTTTAGACCATGCCTCCCAGCTCCCACTCTGTTCATTCCATTATCCTAAGGCATGTGCCTGACAGATGCCATCTTCCCAGAAACCTTATTCAAAGGCCTTAGGATAATCTGAGGCTCTTCTTGCAGATCCATCCTCCCCCTAATTCTCCATCCTCATTGGCAGCCACCAAGCTCCTTGAATAGGTCATGTTCTGATTTCTGGACCTCTGCAAAGGCTGGTATTTTGTTAAGAAATACCCATCTGTCTCAGTCATCAAGAGCTGTCATAACAAAATACCACAGACTGGGTAGTTCAAACAACAGAAATTTATTTCTCATAGTTCTGGAGGCTGGAAGTCTCCAGATCAGGGTGCCATCATGTCAAGGTCTAATGAGGACTCTCTTCTTGGCTTACAGATGGCTGCCTTCTCACTGTCGTCACAAAGTGGAGAGAAATTCTTTCTCATTTTATAAGGACCCACCTTCATGACCTCCTCAAACTATCTTCCAAAGGCCCCATCTCCAAATACCATCACATGTGGATTAAGGTTTCAACTTATGAATTTTGGGGGTGGATACAAACATTCAGTTCATAAGACCATCCTACCATCTAATAGGCCTTGCTTCAGATCTTGACTTAAATGCTACCTCTGCTAGGAGTGTTTCCCGAAATGCCCAAGGCTATGTTCTCTCATAGCATCCCATGTTTATCACACTATCCAACTATTGATATATCTATATGTCTTCTCCTACCAGCTTGAACTCTTCAAGGACAGAAACTGTGTGTTATTCTCTGATGAATCTCTACTACTCAACCTAATACCACACATATAGTAAGTATTTAAATGCCTATTGTCTGACTGCATTACTCAGGGTAATGTTAACTGTTTCAACAACAATATTTTTTTCTCATCTATGTACCAGAAGTTTATTTCTTGTACATGTAATATTCCAGGGCAGTTGTTCTACAAGATGATTCAAGGACTCAGATTCCTTCCATCTGATGGTTCTAACAGGCCCTAGGGCTTTAGTCCTAAACCAGTCAGCAGATGGGAAAGAAAGAAATAACATACCTACTGCCTAATCACTTCTGCCTGGAAGTGACATGCACCTCTTTCAAGCACATTCTATTGGTAAGAACTGTATCCAGCTAGATAAAAGGGGTGAAAGGACCAGGGGAACAAGCTGAGAAATATGATCCCTACAAGGCAGCTGCTTCCAAACAATTACTCCTTACTATGAACTGAATGAATAAATGAATGAATGAAATTGAAGACACAGTACAGTGTAAAGAACACAGGAATGTTAGGACCAAGACAGAAACCATATTAAATCACTCATCGCCCTGATTTTACAGGAGAAGCAAAAGGTCCAGAGCAGGTAAATGGTTGGCCCCAAATCACCGTGAGGGAAGACCTAGGGTTTCAATTCAAGTGACCTCAGTTATTGTCCTGGCTTTTTGAATGAAAAAGTCATACATACACACTCCACATATCTCTCTGAATCTCAGTTTTATGTCAAATTCTCCCTAATAACCAGCCCAGCAAACAGGCCACTACCAGGATCTTGGAGGTCCATTCTGAGAATGGTACAGTTTAGGTCCGTGGGTTCACATCTGTCTCCAAGAAACCAAAATTTGATACATCATTCAGTTTTATCTGCACATCATCTGATCAGAAACCATCCTTCAACGAAATAAACCATACTGTGAAGGTGTTTAGAATCGGGCAGATAGAACACCGTCCTTACCATATTTTCCTTTTTAAAGAAATCTATATCCCTTGGGAAGAATGTCTACTTCCTGAGAGTGGCAAAAGGGTGGCATAAAAATATTGTTTTGGAAGTCACTGGCAAAGCACTCCCTAGATTCAACTTGGCACGGGCGGCCTCCCCATCCTCCCCTAGCCCCACTACTGCCATTTCACACAATCTACCTTCCACTCCAAATCTGGAGCACCCGTCTATAAAGAAAAAAGGGAATAGCAAGCTGTCTAAAGAGTCTTAATTTTTCTTCATGGAATAAAGCAACAAGTTACTGTGGCTTTTGACCTCCAGGAGTAGGATTAGATGATTTTCCACATGGTTTATTGTGAAAGGTTTTATTGTGCATTCACCTCACAGATCCCCCAACAATTTAATTGCCATAAAAATAACTAACATATGTGACAGGTTTTAAAACTGTCCATCCACCAAACGAATCTGCTTCTCATATGGCCACCCGGAGCTGACAGCTTTTCCTCCACACACCTCCCTACGGTTCTAAGTGAGAGGGTTAGTCACCCTGACAAGCTGTAATGAATGTGGCTCCCAGGAGAGATAAGACAGACTGTGATTCTACAAACCTCAGAGGTACATCTTGGTTACCATTCTTCTTTTTCTATACTGGTAGAAGTTTTGTTTGTTTGTTTGTTTTTCTTATTTGGGAGGTGAGTTTTTAAAGCCATTTCTCTGTGGGCCACAAAAAGTTTGTAGCCCTAGATTCCATGAAGGTAGAATGAACTAACATGGTCCATGATCTCAGTGGGCTAGTCTGATACTCACACTTTTCCAAGTGTTTTCTTTTGTAAGCCACCAACATTACTAACCTAACTGTTAAAAACAGAGGGAGAGAGTCTATCATAATCTACTAGATGCAATGTAATTATTTCCTTGGCAGGAAGTCACTGTCTTTACATTCTATTAACTAGTAATAGCAATACTGAAAATCATATGTGGATGAACTTCTCTTTATATGACAGATATTACTTGTCACAGTGAGGCTGCCTACTGAGAAATCTTTTGAGGTCTAGTTAATGAAAGCCTCCTCCATAGACCCAATAACTAGGTGTGATTTCTCCCCTGATCTCTTTTGTCACTTATCATTGTGTCTCCCAGCTATTCCTGGGGGACCCAAAAGGCAGCTTCATAGGGGTCTGAGGACCAGCCTGTTAACAGCAGTATCCCACACTTCTTTAGTAGTGGTTCCTCATCTAGCTGCCTACAACCCAGAAGAGGATACTGCCCACCATAAGAATGCCATTACCTGCCCCAAGTGCCAGCAAGATTTCTTGTACTCCAGATACCAGAAGGAAGTTGGGGAATGTAAGGGAAAGTTTACTCCATCCCCTCAGAGCTTTGCCTTGTCACCTGGCTCGGGAATTTCCATCTAGGCCCAGTGAAATCTCTCTTAGGCAGCTCCGTTGACTTCTGATTTTCACTCCTCTTTCCACAGTAGCTCAAAATTAATCCAAAGGACCATGGAAGGTCCCTCCATTCTTCATCCTCCTGGTTCAACTAGCACTTTTGACCTCCATCTCTTTCCCCTTTAGTAACAGCAGAAGGGAGGAAAACATTGTTTTAGGAGCTAGTAGCAGAATGCACCTGGTAGAGACTTGACTCTTGTTTACGAAAACATTTTGATAAGCCACTTCAGCTGTAGCAAGATGGTTCTTAGGACCATGGGCTGGATATGACAAGAAGTTTTATAAAGTGAGAATTTTTGAGATTCCAGGAGCAGTGCTGGAGGAAGAGGGGGCCTGAGAAAGGGAATAAGCTAGGGGAGATGAGAAGAGGTAATGGTAAAGGATGGCCCAGCAAGAGAGCAGAAAATCTATAGCTCAAAGAGAAGAGAAAATGAGTGAGAAACTTCCAGTGCAGGATATGACAGATGGACTTTTCAGAACAGGAACAGCTAGTCTTTTTAGTATAAAAGTTGTTTATTTTAACAGGGACACCAGCCTTATATTAAATGGAGCTGAATTGAATTCGTTTGAAGAAATAAGCTATAGTTTTAAAACTAGTGATCATTATTAATGAATGAAGGTCATTTTAATTAGTTCTATATATCAAAATAAGTTATATATATAGGCACCCAAATGAACTGGTTCTTTTTCACGCACAGCTACACGTTGCACCTGAGATATGTTTTTATTGCTTCTCTAACACAATTATTCTCACACACACACACACACACACACACACACTTCCCCAATGTTACTCCTACTCAGTACCTGGTAGAAATGGCATTTGGGAGAGAGTAAGGAAAATGAGTGTATTCCATATTTGTATACCTATGAGATCTACAGAGGGATTATTCAACAGGAAGTAATATGTACAAGAGATTAAAAAGTCACCGGAAAATGAAAAAATTTGAGTATAAAATATTGAGGTAGAATGCCCAGTTAAATCTGAATTTCAGATAAACAAAAACTTTTAACTATATGTCCCAAATATACTTCTCCTTACTAGATGCCATGTAGTTTTATTTGCAAAAGCTGGCAAACCTAAAGTGGAGAATAGTGAAATATGTTAGCAGTAAAATACATTTTAAATGTCATAAAAGAGCATGATTTGGATACAGTGAATGTCTGGGTTAAATAATACCGTACATTTTTCAGAGGTACTGTATTCAGGCTCAAGACCCTTCACAAACTTGTATCAGTTAGATCATTTTCCGACTATGAAAGACATATTCTAAATATACTCTTTCAAAATCAACACTAGCTATGAGACCTTAAGGAGTTCCTAACACTACTGTCTTACTGGTTTTCTAAGAAGAAAAAAAATAGCTATTCTTATCTTTAAATTTATAGAGGAATTAATTACTAAAAAGGCAAGTGAATAGCTTCCCCCTCAACTCTACACCTACAGGGTTAACAGGATGAAATGCAGCCTAGGGACCCCTACCTAACAAAGACTGAAATTCTCACCAGGCCAGCTTAGTCACCATATAATCAAGTTGGGGCCCTTTCCCCACTCTCCTACTACCTGGCTTTATCAGGCAATAACAATCATATTCTAAAAATGTCCAAATTTTACTTTCTAAAAGATCTGAGCCATCCATAGAAGCAAAGTGAAATAGGAAAATTTTTTCAATGAAAAAAAGGTTATTACAAATGTGCTTAATGAAATACAGAGTAAATGTATTTAATAAAGTTACAGCTTAAAGTGAAATGTGGGAACCTGTTTCATTTTTATCAAAGCTAGATTTATTGCTTTGGTTTATTGGTTTATGTTCTCAGAACTTAATTTAATCTCTAGATGATATGACAAAGGAAAGTAGATGGGTCGTCTGTGTGTTGGACTATACCAGCCGGGGGTCATGATCTCAGTATTAACTGACCTTGGCCTGTGTCAGCACTCCCCAAATGAACATTCAAAAAAACCTTTCCAACTTACTTCCTACTTTGTCAGAATGAACTTTCTATAAACATACCTTGTGCTTTTTTTAAACCTTTGTACTGAAATTCTATCTTGCTGTCTCTTAGATCTGCTGGCTTAAATCCTACCCATCTGTTAAGGCTCCTCTATGGTATAACCCCACTTCTCTATCCTGTCAGCTTTCAGTGGGGGCTGCACTACTCTAAGGGAGCATTCTGAATATTTGTGGGGATGTTTTTCTGGTGTTGTCATGACCTAGCACACACACATAGTAAACTACATACTACTTGCCTATAAAGCGTTTTCCTTTTATTTCTTCTTTATATTACAATAGAGGCATTATATTGATTTTTAAAAATTAGGTATGAATGGGAACATAAAGGGCCAAGAATAGCTATGACACTTCACATCTGGAAAAGAAAAGTACAGATGGGGTACTTGCCCTACTACATTTGGATTTATAATAGAGCTATGGAAATTAATATAATGTTGTATTGGTCCAAAACTCGATACACTGCAATGGATTAGAATGGAGAGCCCAGAAACAGCCTTGTGCATATATGGAACTCCACATATTACAGAGGAGGCATGTCTAATCAAGGCAGACTGAGAGATTGTTTAACAAATGGAGCTGAAGAAAAATGGTTATCCATTAGGAAAAAAAAATTCAATTGAATCTCTACCTTACATCACATACAAAAATTAACTCTAGATAAATTAAAATTTTAAACGCAGGACAAAATTTTAAAAAATATATGTTAATATAATTTGGCCAGGAAATAAGAAAATGCTTTTTAAAAACAAAACATAAGCAGCATTAACTATAAAAGCAAAAGATAAATCTGACATTAAATTTAAATACGTTATCTTAAAGAAAGTAAAAACTTACCAGAAATTTCCGAGAAAATTTTTACTCATCTAGCTACTCTCAAATACGTTATGCCACAGGACATTTTCATGTCTTGATCAATTTTTTATTTGTTTTTTTGTTTGTATTTCTAGGTCCTTTAAATATAGAATGCAAGGTCTGCAGAGTTTCATTTACTAAGGCCAGAGAAGGGCAAATCCATCTCTAAAGGTTAAAAGAAACAGAAAAGGTAAAGAAACCCTCCACAGCACAGAGATCCAGAAGAAAACCACTGATATGCTTATTTAAAAATGTTATTAGGTTGGGCCTGGTTAGTACTTGGATGGGATACCACCTAGGAAGACCAGGTGCTGTAGGCGTAAAAAATAAACAACAAATAAAAATAAGGGATTGTAAGTTGACAAGGTCCCTACAATCTGTGAGGTCAACCAAGGGTTGCCTCACTTAAAAAGTAAAATAAAAAAATAATAAAAATGTTATTAGATTCTCACTAGTAGAAAGTGACTAAATCAAATGAAGTTTCTGTATCACCCTCAAATTCTAATAGCATATATGTTTCAGTCCCAAGACATTCCCATACATTTGGGTAGCAAGAGTCATTAGGGTGAATGACATCCTGTATATCTGAGACAGAAACTCTGACTTAGGAAGAGAATACACTGGAAGTTCTATTTTGTACAGGATCTTGTGATCTCCTGGTAGAAATGGTGAAGTGCATTTAAAGGCTTAATGAAGTCCCCAGAGTAAAACAAAGGAGGAGATAAAGTACCTTGAAGTCTCTGGAAGTGTCCCAGGAAGAGATGAGGGGAAGCCATTTAAAAATACTGATGCAGATCCAGGAGAAAGGTGGTGATGGCAGAAACCAGAGTACAGTAGTAGAAATTGGAGAGAAACATATGGAGCTGAAATATTTCAGCAGCAGAATTGTCAGAACTTGATTCTCTGGATGTGGAGAGTATGGCAGCAGGAAGCTTGAAAGATGGGCCTGGTTTCTGAGTTGGTCCCTCAGTTCATCAGCTCAAGCCCTAGGAGTGTGTTCCATAACTCTCCACAGTTATGAGAAAGCCTTAAAAAACAGTATAGTACTTTTTAGATAGTTCAGTGGCCTATCATCGAAGACTTCATGAGTCACTCTCTGATGGAAAACAGTTTGGAGGCTTTGCAAACCAGAAAATGTGTTCAGAGACTGATGACATCCTTTTTTCAGGAATATCACTTTCTGACCACAGACTTCAAAGACCTTTCCCATCTAATTTATTATTTTCATGACTGTATTACAGAAACAAAAACAAGCATACACAGGATAATCTGACTATGAAAGGTACCACTCTAGAAAGAAAGAAGTAATACTTTAAATCATTTTTTACCTTGTGGAAATGAGAGCAGAGAAAATCATTCCAATGAGGAGATTTGGGCAACAACCCTATCAATGTACTCGACACCACACACTGTGGGGAATAAATTTTTCAATGGCAATACCCACAACTGTGTCTCCTCTGCTAATTACTTTTTATAAACCATAATGTTATTGTGTTCTGCCTAATAAATTAGTTTGGATAATAACAACATAAACCTGGAAATAGAAACCATTTCATCAAAAGCAGGAAAAATCAAGAAGGAAATATATTACTATATAAAATATTAATAGAGCTGGAACTACCAGAGAAAAAAGATAAAGCTCTTGATGAAGTTAAATTTCTTACCATCTAAGCATAAATATTCTTAAGTGTTGATTCAGTATATAGTCTTTTTGAAAAGTCAAAAGACTGAACATATACTCCTATCAATGAACATTACAAATTTGGCACTAATTTATTCTTTTCTCCCCTTTTTCCGGGAAGTGGGGAGGGTTGGAGAGGGGAAGGTGAGAGGTAGTGGAAAGAGGGTCAATTCTATCATCATCAATGGATGCACAGGGACAAAAAAAATATCAAGCTGAACTCAGAAGCAGCAAGGAAACAGCCTCTCAATTGGGCTATCCTGCAGAAAATGGCCTGGAATGAACAAGAGACAGAAATAACAGCTTGCAAAGTAATTTTGCAGAAGGTCTTCCTTTATCAAGGAAGATGTTTTACCACAGCTGTGGTTGAAATACTTAGACAATGTTTACCAAAAATAAGTGGTTATTTTTACAAAAAAAATCAGAAACAGTAATTTCCAATCAGTTTTAAAAGAGAATGCCAACTAGAATTACACATGAGATTTGACCATCTCACATTTGGGGCAGGAAGAAACATAGCATGTTAAGAACATCATATTTTTAGCTTTATACATTTTGCCTGAATGGAATTCTTCTATGTGGTAAACATGCCTCCCCTTACACAGCAAAATCCACCTGAGTCTAACACCATTTTCCCAAAGCCTAATTCCTTTCGATAAGGCACTATATCATTTTATGGCAACCACTAAATGACTCCTTTTTTCTAGGAATCGTACGATACACTTACTTTTTGATATAAGCTCCAGTTTTTCAAGAGTCTGTTGGAAACAAAATGATCCTTATGACATTTTGTAATATTCTACCCCATTTACTGCTTTCCAGAATTTCAATCATTAATTAAAGGGCCTTCTTTCAATATCTCCCCAGGCCCCCTTCCCCCCGCCCCCCCCAAAAAAAATCTATTCCTCAAATGGCTATCAGACACTAAATAAAAGTCAGCCTATCACAGCAGCAGTGATGGTCATGCCAATTTCACAGTGTGATTTGTGCACTCATTTCATTTTGAAAATGACCCTGCCCTCCATCTGTCTAAGCCGAATGTCCTGCTTTTTCAAGCCAGGCCTAGGGAGCAGCAGCACATAAAATAAGAAGGAGACACAGAATGGCCTCCTTCCTGCCCCCCTCAGTAGCCACCTTCACAGATAGATACCGACACAAAGAGAGGAACCTCAACTCATGCCTTTGAGAGAGAGCAGATAGTCCTATCTTTCATACTTTTTCAAGAAGCCATTTGAAGGTAAATGCTTTCATGATGCAAATACAACTCTGAGAAACAAAGAGACTGACTAAAGACATAAAAGGCATTTTCCCAATTCCACATTCTGTCATCTTACCTTGATTTAACAGCAACTTATTCAACACATATGGATTTAAAATACATAAGGATTTTAAAATATTGAGCCTTTTGGATAATTATATTTCTAAGAGGTAAATGTCAATTAGGCAGGCATGAAAAAGACACCTATTCCCTAATTATTGAGTAACACTAGCCAGCATCCCTTAAACCATGTACCTCCTTATTGATGAAGATCAAAAAGGGCTGCAGACAGAGACTGGGTTGGAAAGAGCCTCAGAGTAGGGTGATAGTAGTCTTCCTCAGCTGCTTTCTCTGGGGCTCTTGAGTGGCCTAGTGCTCCATTCAACCCCTTTGAAATAGGTGCAGTTTGTCCCTTTCTTGGTATTCCAGTGGAAAGTTCCTTGTTCAGTCCCATCCTGAAGAACACAGCTTTGGCAAACTCCTCAGCAAGGGAGAAGAATGTCTAAATACATGAAGTCAGTCACCTCATATTTAGCATTCAGAGGATTTATTAAAGTCTCTTTTTATCTATAACAGGTGACTAGGAACTATATCACCTCCCACTAGTCACTTCCTAACATCTGCTCACAGCTGTAACTAAGCCAGGAAGTTCGAATTCTACTGCCCAAATCAAGTTGATTGGTTTGTTTAATGGGAAAATAACAACCAAAAAAGCAAAACACTAGTATCCTCTCAAAACTGGGCTCTTATGTGTTACACAGATTGAATTAATTCATCAGTCAGTATTTCCTAATGAACTTACTGTTTGGATATCATGGCTCAGCTGCTTCTTTTCTCCATCTCTAATATGCAAAATATAGGGTGATTATTAACATGAGATAACATATGTGAATAGTCTAATTGCCATGTAATGTGGTTGGTGTTGGCTCCAAAATTTGTATATAGAAAAGATTTATTGGCAGCAATACTATCGAAGTGGCAGATAAGGGATTTGTATTAAAGTCTTTAATTATATAGCAAAGACATGTGTTTACTTGAACTATGCTTATCTTGGGTTGTTGAGAAGCTAATGAAAAGTTTGGAAGACTATGAAAGATGACCACCACATGCCGGGCCTCCAGCAGAGGCACTGCATATAACAAATATTCATAACTTACAGCTACTTTTACATTCTTGAAAACTACATTTTTACCCCTACCTCACTGGGACAAGCCAATTTTATCTTTTCAGATCTTGGCTATTTCTCTAATGCTTGAGTGAAAAACTGTATTCATCTCCCCAAAATTCTACAGTCTCCAGATCAGTCTAAACTATGGGTATGTTTCTCATTAACGATCCAATATAATTTTATAAGATAATTAAGTCTCTAGGTTTTCACTGCCCTATGATGGGCACTATTAAATTTTTAAAAATTTATACAAAAATAGCTCTGAGTAGCAACACAGAATCTAGATCATCTATTCCAAATACATGACAAAGGAACAACTAAAAAAATCCAGAATGGTTTCTTGTACAGTCCAGCAAATCTTCAAATCTTCAAACTAAGACTCTGGGGTGGGGGTGGGGGGATTAAAGTATAGGCAATTTTCAAAATTTTAACTGACAGAAAATCCAATTTTTATCATCTCAGTGATATACAAAAATATTATTAAAGCGTGACAAGTCCAGGTTAGGTATCTCTCTCCCTGTCACACACATCATGGACTGGCTAATTAAGTAGACTTAAAGAGTTTGTTATAAGAGAATCAGTGCATAGCAAAAGGAGCACTTTTGGTCGTTCTCCCCCTACCCCCGTCTCAACCTTTGGAAAAGACGATATCATAGATTTCTCTACTGTTTCTCATTGGTAGTGAAATCTGGAGGATCAAGGCAGGCTGTAGGGCCAAGTTTAAACTCTATATGCTCAGTAAAATCCGTTGTTATGGAAAAGTCAGGGCGTGAAACACTTGGAACTAAAACCAAACCTCTCCCAATACTAGAAAATATTCACAGCACTCCTTCCAATTGTTAATCTCTGGAACAACAAATTCCAGGCTCATGGTCGGTGGCACTATTCTGTTCTTTGAAAGTGTGCCCTCAGAGTGGCCCGAAACAGAATCCACACTAATTCCGGAAGAAACCATGGGACATTCCGACTTTTCCATTCTCGTTGCTTTCACTAAAACAACGTAGAACCACACACCATTTGTATGCTGCACCACACCATTAGTATGCTGCACCACACCATTTGTATGCTGCACACGGTGTATAAGGCTCAAAAAACACAGAACGTAAACCTTTCTCCACGTGCCAGGAACCGAAGTGACGCAACAAGCAGCCAACAACCCTCAACTACAATGGGAACAGACTTCCACGAAAGTCTCATTTCCCGACCACCGAGGGTCGGTCCCACAGAGACTACGCCTCCCAGCATGCAGCGCGGACACATACCCAGCGGCGGCGCGGTTGGACCGGTGCATGCCGGGAAGTGGAGTCTCCGTCTCTGAACTACTTGAAGGAGTTTCCTATCGACTGACAGAGTAACGCGTTCACACTCTTGGACTCGTCAGGGGCGAGACCGGATATGGAGAACCTCACATTAGTGACGTCTTCCCAATCCCAGTCTGGTTCTTCCACTGCAGAGTAACTTTGGGAACACGCAAAAAATTTCTTTACGGTCTTCCGTTTCCGGTTAGCTTGTTGCCTTGGTAACTAAGACGCACAACCGCCGTGGCGGTTATGGCGGGGCTGGGTAGTACGCCGATCCCCGACGGGGAGTTCACCGCGGTCGTGTACCGGCTCATTCGGGATAACCGCTACGCCGAGGCGGCGCAGCTGTTGGGCGGAGAGCTCCAGCGGAGCCCGAGGAGCCGCGCCGGCCTGTCGCTGCTCGGCTACTGCTACTACCGCCTACAGGAGTTCTCGCTGGCCGCCGAGTGCTATGAGCAGCTGAGCCAGCTGCACCCGGAACTGGAGCAGTACCGCCTGTACCAGGCCCAGGCCCTATACAAGGCCTGCCTTTATCCAGAGGCCACCCGGGTCGCCTTCCTGCTCTTGGACAACCCCGCCTACCACAGCCGGGTCCTCCGGCTACAAGCTGCTATCAAGTACAGCGAGGGCGATCTGCCTGGGGCCAGGAGCCTGG
Organism: Eidolon dupreanum; assembly: GCA_028627145.1. Taxonomy (NCBI): domain Eukaryota; kingdom Metazoa; phylum Chordata; class Mammalia; order Chiroptera; family Pteropodidae; genus Eidolon; species Eidolon dupreanum. The sequence goes on along the minus strand of CM053503.1, from coordinate 127,824,917 downwards.
TGGAGCAGCTGCTGAGTGGGGAAGGGGGAGAAGACAGTGGGGGCGAGAATGAGCCCGATGGCCAGGTCAACCTGGGTTGTTTGCTCTACAAGGAGGGTCAGTATGAAGCTGCATGTTCCAAGTTCTTTGCAGCCCTTCAGTCCTCAGGCTACCGGCCCGACCTTTCCTACAACCTGGCCTTGGCCTATTACAGCAGTCGGAGATATGCCCCGGCACTGAAGCATATCGCCGACATTGTTGAACGTGGCATCCGCCAGCACCCGGAGCTAGGTGTGGGCATGACCACTGAGGGCATTGATGTTCGCAGTGTTGGCAACACGTTAGTCCTTCACCAGACTGCTCTGGTGGAAGCCTTCAACCTCAAGGCAGCCATAGAATACCAACTGAGAAACTATGA
>CM053503.1:127667295-127824020 GCA_028627145.1 Eidolon dupreanum | reverse complement strand
CAAGGAAATCATTAGTACTGCTCTGGAACATTTAGGCTGACACCTCAACTTTAAGAATATCGTTATGAGAAGAGATTAGGTTGTTAAAGGATCTAGAACTGACAGGAGCAAAAGCTGACAGGTGAAGATCTGAGGGAACATGAGCTTCCTTTAAATACCTGAATTGCTGCTCTTCAGTAGAGCAACCAGACAGGTCTTTATGACTACAGAAGACCGAAGTTACATTAATGGATAGAAAAGAGAGACAAGCACAAACCTCTTAATACTTGAAAATTTCAGAACTTGAAAAAGGTCCTGGAAAGACAATCAATTCCTATCTGGTCACAAAAAAAATGTTCAACAAGACTGGTTATCTGTTTATGGCATGGGGGATGGGAGAGGTTAGTAGCAATCTTATGTTTGGGAAAGAATAAGATGATTTCTAAGGTTCATTCAGTCTGAGCTTACACAAGCCAGCTAGCAAATTGCTTTAACTAAATAATGAGTTAAAATCTTCGTGTGGCAAGTGATTATTGAAATGTATCAAGTAAAACTGGGTTCAACAGGTTTGACTCTGTCATTCCAGAGCCCAGAGAGCTACAACCTTCCCTCCAGTGTGGGAGCCACAGGCAGGGACAAAATCAGAACCTATGCATATGTCCTTAACTACTAGAGAGGCTACTCATGGGTAGAGACTGTATCCTATTCATTCTCTGAGTTAGCATGATGCTGTCAACAAAGGTTAAATGGAATCAACACGAAATAAGCAAAAGTTCCTGTAACAATGGTTTTGGTATTGTTTTATTTTTTTTCCCAGCACATCTTAAAAATCACACATTGGTATTTGCTTATAGAACAGTACAGTCTAGGAAAAGCAATAAAAGGAGAATCCAAACATACACTGAAAGCACAATATATAGACTACATGTTGAGCCCTTGTGGAAAACAGTATGGCTCAGTCTGAATTGACAAAGCTATCCTGGAATCTCTCAGAAATATCCACTTTTCTGCTATAAATGTAAAGAGAAGAATTGTTTGTATGCATTAGTTACAGCAGTATAATGGCTTACATACAAGTGCTTACCCACATGTAGTTCTCAAAAGATTACTACAGTACTGTCCGGAATATGCACTGTCTTAGAGGAAGACTCGGGATATTATTCAAGTCAAGTTGTATCAGAGCCAAAGAATTTCACAGGCTTAGCAAAAAAGGACAAAAATTAAGAAATATAACCTACACATATTTCTCATAAGATTTATCATTGTCCAGGAACAGAAATATTCATTATTCTGAAGGCACCATCACACAAAAAGGACTAACACATCACATAAGGAATAGTAAACCCTCACAGAGGCTCTGCTCCTCAGGGAGCTGTGTGAGCAAACATCCAAAAGCACACAGTGGGTGTCTCAAAGACTGAGTATGACACACCCACTGAGCCACACCTTAGGGCTACTAAGATGGGACAGTAGGAATGAAAAAGTATGAAAGTACACATAAATCCCACTGGTTGAATAGACAGATGTATATGGGAGTAGAAGTTAAATATGTTGGAATAGGTGATCCAAACCAACACTGTTGAAAGGATTTTCAGTGTTTCTACATACAGCTACTTAATTCCTGACATGTTGAAGAGGAATAACCTTGAACTGTTGAACTAAACAAATTGTCTGTAAAGACTATATTCTCTCCCATTCATTTTAAATAATGGCTATTTCATGGAAAAAAAAAATCCCAACAAGGCACTGTGATCTTTTGGGGGATATTCTTTAAGTAGCTCAAAAGATAATTATTCATAGAAACTGTATATCACCAGTACAAGGATTTCATGTCTTTTCAGATATGTGAAGATTTCTTTAAGGGTTAAACAACATGTTTTATAGGATGCTCATGTCGTTCATAAAAAACAGCCAACAACAAGATGCCTTAAAAACAAATATATGCTGCTTAGAAATCCACACTAAAACATTTTTTTTCCTTCTCTCAGATTTAGAAGTTCAGTCTCTAAAAAATGTTCTTAATGATAGTTAATGTATTCTTCTTCTTCCTTGTGGGGGAAAAAAAAAGTATGAAATAACCTCCTATGAGAACCAAAAAAGAAAACTTTCATGGTCACAGAACTAAAGTTACTTAATTCTACGATGGTTCTTTGGCATGAGTGACTACGATATTTATCAGTGGTCCTTACGCACGTTTGTTAAGGATTTGTTGTGGTTAGAAGAGCACAAGAGAACTCTTTCTTTGAGGACCTTCCAAGGTTCAAATGGGACTGCTGTAGGTTCACAGGAGACCAAACACTTCCTATGGATATAATCTTGATTTAAAAAATAATTCAAGTGATAAAACCCAGTTAATAATATACTCAGCTATAAATCCAAAGGGATTTAGTTATATTTAGGTTATACATGATTATGCTTCAATAATAAAATTATAAAAATTAATTTTGTTTGCAAATCAGTGCAAATATGAAGATGAAAATCTAAAATTGAAAGAGAAACGCATATGCAAACAGAAAACCGAATAGCTTCATATTCCCCTTGAAGAAAAAAAAACTCTTCGACTCAGGTCCATTTTATTAATAATATAAGTTTCTATAATCTGCTGACATTACAAATAGTATACAGATAAATTTTACACTGAAGACACTGTTTGAGACATTGTTTGGCTTAAGGAGCAGAAAGCTGAGTAACATATCCTTCATATCAGACACATTTCCATAGTAAAAAAAATCTTTTACACTTTCTAGATTTCAGCATCAAAATATGTTGTTTCCCTTTTAGGAAACTAAAATTAATAAGAATTAAATGAATATACTGACATGTGGCTCTTCTGGGAACAGAAAGCCTTGAGCAAAGCCAAGTTTCCACAACTTATAAAGCCAAAGGCAGTTCTGGATTTTCAATCCTAAACTGGCACTTGTTATCTTCGACTTTTCTCTCACTATAGGCTAAACTCTAATTAAAATAAAAGTTGCTAAACAGTAAGTGGTAAACAAAAAGCTATTAAAGCTGTCTTTAACTCTTGTATTAGTGTTTCTTAAAATGTAGATATGCTTTCCACAGCATTCTATTTGGGCTGCCTCAAGCACCAGCACATGCAGTTTGTGAATCAATCAATCCATAATAAATAACCATTTGTAGTCTCTATTTATATAGAATAGATGCACAACGAACCAAGCCCTATTTGAACAGCAGAGGTGATATGCTTCAGTTTGGGACTATAGGGCTTCTCTGATCACTATGGTTAAGAAGCCGTAGTTGTAAAAGAACATAACAAAGGAAAATCTCTGGAGCCAAGATTCAGGAAGACATTTTCAAAACTGCAAGCTTGAAGTTAGTAGTTACTAAGGGAATATTCTGAAAAAGAGGTTTCCTTGTGACCATCCGTATCTGGTACAGTACACACACTGATGGAAGCTCATCCTTTACTGTACTTTTGTTTTCCAAAATACATCAACACAACTATGCATACTAGAAGGCTTCCAGTATCACAAATAACTTTTAAGTAACAGTACTATAATATGTAAGCATTTAGGAAGAAAACTCTCAACTCCTCAGAAGAGGCAAGAATTTAATCCTCTTTGTGGTAAAATAATGGGTATAGTAAACATGGGGCTTTTACAATTTTTACTAAAAAAGCTGAAGTTACTCAGCATAAGACTAAATTCATTTATGCACTGCAAATTGCACCAAACATTAAGGCAACAGTTACTCTAAGGGTCTATAAAGTCTGTTCATACTGAGTCTTTAGTAATCAATGCCATTTCTCACTAGCAGCAAGTTTCCATTCCCACTAAAACCCCAACCCAAGTGTGACATCAAATAAAATATTAGAAATATGACTACTTTAAGAAAGACAAGTCAGTGTTATGCAGTACTGAAAACCAAATAGGCTACCACATTTTAAAATTTTAAATAAACTTATTTGAAATTGTTAAGAAGTCTCACATAAACAATGTTCTCCAGGCTTTTACTTTTATGAGGCCATTTTCAGCTATTTCAGAAATACGAGGCAAGGTTGTTAAGTGCTTCTGTGCCTATTCAAGAACTCTGCTCTCTACAGACCCTAAAAATATGCTGAGGTACCTCTCAGAAGCGGGTGTGTGAAAGGGGGGAAAGGCTTTCTGATTTACTAAATCAGAGCGAAATAGCACTGATGAGTGTTCATGTGTTTTAAAATGATCTCTGTAGAAATGATTCCTAATACAAAATGTATTCATCACTATAAAATCAAGGTTGGGGAGTCCTGCATACGTGGGAGAAGAAAAACAAAGGCATAAAACACTAATCTCCACAAGGTTCATGTAGAAGAGTGAACACAACAATTTCAGGTGTTACATTTATAGTTTCCTAATATCAAATACTGATTTCGGAAGCTGTTGAAATCTGAACTCCCTGGGGAAGAATGTTATAACAATCACATGCAAAAAAATAAATCTGCTTATGAATCTGTAAGTTTTATTTTAAAAAAATTACTCAGAAACATGTATACACTCCAGTGAGGTATTAGTACCATATTAAATTTTACATTTTGATCACCAATTAGATAAATTATCTTCATGGATAGATACATTTTATAAAGTTGAGATTTTTATAATTCTAGAGGCAAGTGTAATTTCTTCATCAGGCATCTAATTATTTCAGATATCAAGGGCTTTAAGCAAAGAACTGCTAGAAATTTTATAATTAAAAATGAATCACCAATGAAGAGGCAGCTTCTAATAAATCAATACTTAGTTTTTGTTGTTAAACATACTTAATTTTGGTTTGCTTATAGATTTAAGTTTATTAGTTTGAGGCCAATTTTATTAGTTAAAATTATCATTTTGAAGTTTTAAAAAGATCATTTTGTTGATTTAAAATTTTTACTTTTCTGGTTAAGGCTACTTCAGATACAAAACATATCAAACTGACCAAAAATACTTTGGAGCTGTTGCTACATAGACAGTGTGTCCTTTTACAAGATCATCCGCATTTTGACTTACATTTATCTGAACAAATATTAATTTTAAAAAATTATCAAAAGTTAGGCATTGCATTAGGAAAAGAATCCATCTCAAATGTGAATCATGAACCTTGACAGACAGTGATTCAAAGTAATCGTTTCACTTATTTTAATATCCAGGTTTAAATGTAAAAATGTTTGCTAAATGTAATTAATATTCTCCCCACAATTTAAGAAATATGATATTTCAAACTTCTGATTATGCTACGTGTAGTAATACATTACAGTTTTTTAATATTTAGGTTAAACCAGTAATTCAAAAAAGGCATTAAACCATTATTAAAAACTAAATTGAAGCTTTACTTTTATATAAAAATTTATCATATTGTTTGGGTTAATTTAAAAAAAAATTTATCATTGAAACTGTTCTTTTAGCCAAACAATTCTTTGAACTGGAGACATTAAGTGTAAGGAGTCTTCCTTCTTCTCTCCTGTTGTTGCAGCTTCTTTTGCCTCTCAGCAACAAGAATGGGAAAGCAGAAACGTTAGAATTGTGTGTGTGCGAATAAAGGCATTCATTTCCTGGTAAACCTGTTCTTTCCATACAATGAGTGATAGGTCAGTTTTTCTTATAAAACATAGTATGGCAACAATAGGTTATCTAGGTGATATAAATACAACTCAGACTTGAATAGAAACTGAAACATGGAGAACAAAAATGTGTCCCATAACAGAATAATTTGTATACTGATGATTTGAGGTTTTATAACTGTATACTAATTTCAAAAGAAAAGGTAGGCCAAGCACCTTACACGATTGAAAGCATCCTAAATAACAGGCTGCCTATACTGTTTCATGAGTAATCCTCTTAACAGCCTCCTCACACTAGAATGCATTCTTAAAAAAACATACATGTGTATCACTCTTCAGTGAAATCCTCCTCTAGATATCTGCTTCCCAGAAACATTCTTTAAAAAGAGACTTGATAAGCAATAGATGACACCAAAATCTGCCTTTGTTCCCAAGAGGAAGTATCAATACAAAACAGCTGGCAGTATCTTCCTCTGAAATAACAACTGGCAGCCTTGTGCTGCCTGACTAAAATTTGAAATGACAACCAGTTGGCTGTAAACCGATATACCTACAATGAGAGAGATTTCAGAATACCATCTGTTAACTGATAAATGTATAAACAAAACAAACTACAGAATGAAACAAACATGTTAAACCAACTAACAAATATAGCCAAAATACAGTCCATGATATAAATGATTACTGATATAACCACAGTTGAAGACTTTTTTTTAAAAAAAAGGTAACATTTTTTCATAACAACAGTAATGTATTTATAAAAGGTTTCTGTTTCCAAAGATGTTATTGGGGTCCACATATTCCTTGACAGACTTCAGCATCCCAAAGCCGACATCAGAGATACTTTCCTTTAGCCATTGCTTCCGTAACTTGCCCACTGGAAAAACAAAATCAAAAGTGCTTCAGTATACACTGTGATGCTGGGAACCAATCAATCTTGTGACCATGAATGAGCAAACACTGTGTGATAAATGCTTTTATTCAAAAATGAGAAATGTTTTGCTTTATTTGATTTATTGAGCCCAGCAGACTATCAAGCTCATTAAGTCCAATGTATTCCCAGGGGAAGCCTATGCTCCACAGTGACTCTTTTTTCTGTTAACTATGAAATGGAGATGAAGAAAAGCTTGGACTCAGATTATGGTCCATTTTACAAATAACAAAATGAGAAAAACATGCATTTCAAAAGACCTCACCTCCTGTCTTAGCTACCAAAACAGTTAAAGTTTCAGAGAAAATAAAGTTAACTTGAGAAAAATATCATATCCAGGTTAACTTGTTGGGTATACTATAGCAATAATGACAGGATACATATCCATAAAATATTTCAAAGAGAACAAAAGCTTTAAAAAATTTAGACAATCTGAACCTTGGGTTTAAGAAAACAATCTGGTTATGAAATTTAGCATTTGCATTTTCTTTTCATATTACTTTTAAATAAATTCGCATGTTTTCAAATAATGGTTACTTTATTTCCTATTTTTCCCCCTAGACTTAGAGATTCTTTTAGGCACCAAATAAATGAAATATCTAATCCATTTTAAACTTAATCTTCTACTTTTATACACTGTATGTTCCCCTTTTTTTGTTCTAGGACTTGCTATTTTTTTTCTGAGAATAATTAAGTAATATAATGGCTAGCAGCAGAAATCATATGTTAAAAAGCACTCAATGAAAAACAAAACCTTTTCTAAGTAGAACTTTTATAAAGAAATGATGTATACTTAATCCTTAAAAGAGTCCTGCAAAGTTGACTTGCTTTGGCATTAAAAAGCAAAGCGGTATGCTGACTTATCTGTGGTGAAATGCATAAATTTTTTAATTTACAGATAGGATTATTTGTGGTTAGTACTTTTCAAACATATTATTGTAATAACTGAATTCAAATGGTCATTTTCCACAAATGTTCATTAATGATCCAAAGTCATCAACAGTGATTTAATTGGCCAGCCGAAATGGGAAACCTTCTTTCATTAAAGTATTCAGCCTGTCATTCTAAAACGCACTCCCATTTATCAGTCTGCAGTGATACACCGTAGCAATTGCCTTTTGGAAACCTGAAATACCATTTCAAGCTCAGTTCAAAACGTCTTTTGTATCCAGTTCTCCAGGAAACCATCAAATTGTCATTAAAAAAATAAACAGTATGATATCCTCAGAAAGCAAAATATTCCTGTTTAACTTAGAGAAATTTAAAAAGAAAAGCACTGCTGGCTGGTCTTAAGATGGGGAAAAACGAGGTATAGCAGGAAAAAAGTCTTAAATTCAAAAGAATTTTTGTTTACAAGAGCTCTAAAACTAGAAGCCAAACAGTACAAATTTCTATTCATGTAATCTCTACCACTTAAAAGATGTTCTATTGTGTCCTCCTACTATCTATTTCCCTAAGGAACAATCCACCACAACACTTTAGCCTCAGTTTTCTCACTTGCATAGGGATTAAAATCTATAAACTCTCTCACTTCAAATAGCCTGATTTTTAAGAACTTTAAAAAAGTTACCAATCAGTTGTTTCCCAATTTGCTTCAAAGAATTAAAAAACAAACAAACAAAGAAAAACTACTCTGTGAGTGGTAGAAGTGGCATTATTATAAGTTACCCACACTGAGGCAGCTCGAGAGAGATGGGTAAAGAGCAGTCAATGCCAGTCTCCACTGTTATCTGTAATATAGTTTCACTGAATGTGTCCTGTGGTTATGGATCTAATTGTCCTGAAAAGACTGCAAACAACTGCTCCAACAAGATGGAGCACATTAGAACCTCAGCAGGATGCCCAACAGCTAGCTTGTCTGCCTGGTTTTACACCTCTAGTAATAATGCAATTCCACGAGGAACTGAACCATCATTCGAGAAGCCACCCAACAGCCATTGCATATTTAATGAAGTCGCTCACCAAGCACTAGAAAACAGAAGGTGCTCGGAGTGCATCATTAGTTCTGTCAGAAGGGTAATTTACACATCTATCTTGTCAAATTTTCTATGGTTTATACTTTTACAATAATCAATCTAACATACATTTGATTAGTGAACTAGAAAGTAAAAAAAAAAAAGGCAGTACAGGCAGCATAGCTGTGGCCCCTCATAAACATATTTAATGAAAGAATTTAACCCCTTCATAGCAGAGGTCTGTAAGCTTCTGTCAGTGATAACAGAATTTGAACTGAGGTCAGAAATCACGGCTTATGCTATTAAGGCCACTAGTAATCTTTTTTATTTTGCTTAATAATTTAAGTCAACTACATTGTAAGATAAGTGTACAAACAAAAAGCATAATATAAGTAAAAACGTTCAATGAATTTGTAATAAGGCAATTATTGGAAATAGTCTTCATAAAATTCTAGGGAATCTTCTCTGGCTGCCTCAGATAAATCGATAAATTAAAATATAAAACATACCAAAAACACCAAAGGCCCTACTCCCAAAGAAGCATCACACTTCAAAGCACAACATTTTTATTCTAGAGCTAACCCACGATAATAATAATGATGATGCCATTTGTACAATCTTCATTTGCACTGTTAGGCATTGAGGAATTAAATGACTATACTGGTCTGGATACATGTAATACACGTACGCACAACTATATCATAGCTGCTTAAACATTTGTAGAGCTCATTTCAGAAATAGAAATGATATTCTGTCCTTTATGAAGCATGCCATATAGGAAGAGGGGTCAATGGATGAATAAACACAGCAAAAATAGGTGGCCTAAGACTATTTCAAAATTCCCTGTATGCATAGTTATCTGTGTAAAGGCATGTGTACATTTATACCACATGAAGCTTAACGCTCTTTCCAGATCTGGATTATCTGATGTGGGATATTCATGACTACTGATTCAGTTATACTCCTTTAACTTCTGATTCTCTAGAAGTATAAACCTAGCCTGAGAGTCAACGTTAGAGCTACAAAAAGCCAAATCCACCATCTCTGAAAACAAGATAGAGACCCTGTATTCTACAATTAATAATTATTCTAAATACATAATGCCCAAAGTACTCAAGCCAGGTATTTAAGAGTCTCAGAAGTATTTTTAAAGATACAAAATAAAAACCACAGACCAGCCAAATAGTAAACATTACTGAAAACAAATGGGAAATTCTTTATCTGCTTAAATTAAAAGTAGAGTTTACTTTTTTTATAATTTAATTTCTAATACTGTATATACAGACTGGGTAAAAAAAGCATTTTGTGTTCTTCCACAACATATAGTACATTTTCAAAAACTTACTTTGGAATAGAGGAAATGAAGCTTTCGGGGATACATTGAATCACAGGCTCGACAGTCCTCTTTGGATGCCAACAACTCCAAGAAGGAATGAATGAATTTTGTGGTATGTCAACACCAAAAAAGAATGAATAGACATGTATGCAAGAGAGGGGGTAGGGAAAGTGTTGTGCGTGGACACAGTGGTTAGCCTATCTTAAAAGTGATAAATGCAGGTACGACATGCTATCCAGGCTTCTTTATAGCTAAATTTAAAACTTTTCGCATTATGAATTTGATTAATAGGTTAAAAAGACTTATTATATACAGATTTAAAAAACAAATTATGAAATGCACTATACATTCCAAAGATTACTGAAGCCAGAGCTCAGAAGTAGAATTTAGCCAAGGTAAAAGCATATAACCGTTATTACCAACAACTACAGTTTGAGAGTTCTAGTTTGAGCATATTGGATACTTTTAGTACTATTCTATAGGTCAGGTTTAAAAAGAAAATCTAGACTTAGCTGCTTGTATCAGTGAACTGAGCATTGACTATGTACTTCAATATTTAATTGATTGAACTAAACTATTGGTGGATTATGTAAGAAGCTAGTGCTGAAGGGATATCCAACCTCTTGCCAGATGAGGTGCTGGTCCCATGAAACTTGTTAAGTACTGATAAAAACAGAGAAGGACAACAGACAATTTCTACTCTTTGAGGTACCTGGTGATCTGACTGTGATGATGTTTCTTTAGAGAGGGTGAGGGGCCTCAACCTGAAAATATTTCATTATCTATTTATTTGTGCTATAAGCATATTTTTGTGTGTTTCATAATGGTGGTGGTACATGCTAAATGCTAGCCAACAGATCTCCAATCGAGGAATGCTAACATACAGCTTTTAAAGGTGTATAAAATGGAATTATGACTATCCAAGAGTCTAATTTAATGCTTAGTGGATAAAGTCATGTTTAGTTTCTCTAAGTCATCTGACTTATTTTCTACTAATGAAACTTCTGTTATCAAGATGACATATTCATGGATACCATGGACTTTTAGCAAAGCAATTAAATTTGATATTATAAAATTTTTCTCTTATTAAATATTTAAAATGTCTATTTTCTTTATGCTATGGTTTCATCTGTGCAGTTTATACAGTAGCTCTAAGATCTTACAGATCCTTGAATAGGGCCTTAGAGACTATGAAACAGAAAAAGTTTAAATTACCAGGGTAATTTAACAGATCACAGAGCTGGATTCCATCTGTCTTTCAGAAAATCATGGGTTAATTCTTCTATAAGGCCCCAAAAGATGTCTTGACACACTTGAAATTTAAACTCCATGGCAATTAATGTTTATACAACAGAGTCAAAAGCAAGTGAATGGGTCAAATAACATGAAATAGATAAGGACAGAAAAAGATAGGAAACATCATGTGTTCTTTAAAGATCAGGGCCATGTTTTATAAGTTTTTGTAGCCCTGTTGCATAACAGTGTACGCAACACAGTGAGAATTCAATAAATGTTAGTTAAAATAAAAAATAAATATTGAACCAGTTATCTGTAAGCTATTTTAGATAAAGGGTAGGGATTCAAATATCTAGAAAAGCAGTCCGGGTTTCCTTAATTTACTTTGGTTACATCTGCTTTATATTCCTATATTCTGTATTCTGACATCATTTCATGGATATACTCAGGAGCTATTCTATAGTAGCTAAGACAGAAGATATGCCATGGAACCTAAAACTCTCATTTCCTTCACATAGCTAGGACTGTTTGAGCTGTATCAGTGGTTCCCAATGGAAGACAGTTCTGCCACTCTCTGGGTCAGTTGGTTATCTGGATAATAGAGGCCAGGTATGCTGCTAAACATTGCACAATGCACAGGGCAGCCCCCACAGCAAAAATTATCTAGCCAAAAACATCAACAGTGCCAAGACCAAGAAATCCTAAACTACGTGCTTCCCAGGGTCCATCTCCTAAGAGCCCAAACAATTCCCATAAAGGTAACATACCTTCACTGCTATAACCAATTGAATTAGCAGCAACAGGCTTATTGCCATTGAAGGTGACCTTGTTCTAAATTTGAGGCTCTTTTTCCAAATTTAGAGACACTGGAAAAAGTGTTACAGTGGATAGAAGTTATATTGAGGGAATCAATAATTAATGACTAACATTACTTTAAAAGTTAACTCTTAAAGACTTGAATCTAATGTCTACTGAAAAAAAACTTTTAAGTCACATTTTCTGGCCATTTTTCCAGCCAATGAGTGAAAAAATACATGAAATAAAGCTTCAGAGCATTGTTCAACAGAACCTTCTGTGACAGAAATGTTCCGTATCTGCACTGTTTAACATAGTAGCCCCCTAGCCACATGTGGATATTAAGCACTTGAAAGATGACTACTGTAAATGAGGAAATGGATTTTTAATTTTACTTAATTTTAATTAATTTAAATAGCTACATGTAGCCTAGTGGCTTCTGTGTTTGACAACACAGAACATTAAAAATAAATTTTACTTAAAGTCACTTTTAACAGATGTTACACTTGGAAATATCTATTAGGAGTAACTGCTAATCACATGAAACTATAAAAAGTTAATTATTCTGTGACAATTTAATAATGTAATACAGGCATTCTTAGACTAACAAACATTTAGTACTTGGAAGAGTCTTGGACATAAAATTTCTGGGAATAAAGTGTTCTCTTTAGAGATCCAAGGAGAAGTAATATTATCCAAGACACTTATTCTTTCCTGATGACACTCCTGAGGCAGGAAGCTACTACAGGTAAGAAATGACAAACACAATGCTGTCCTTGTCCTTTTGTCTTAAACTATGCATCTGTAATTTCATGGGTGGGAAGGCAGAGAGATCAATACATTCATGCAGCAGGGTTTCTGTCAGCTCTCAAATCTGTTTATCCTATGACATAGCTGAAATAGTTAAATGTTCAGCTAAATTATGAGTTAAACTGGCTTTTATAATCTGGTCTTGGGATCTAACTATTTATGACATTACTTCAGTGGAAAAACATAATCAACTTCTAAGTTTTATAAAAAAAAAAAAAAAACAGTTAAAAGAAGAAACCAATGGAGAAAAAATAATTTAAAGGGCAAAACAGACTTTCTGCTAAGTTACATTAATCTAATAAAGATTCAAAATTGGAAAGGCTATACTCATCTGGTAGCTATTAAAAGACCGAAATCACAACCAGGATATTGACACTTACATAGTTAAGATATGGAACAGTTCAATCACCACAAGGATCCTTGTGTTGCCTGTTTATAGTCACCTCCTCCTCATACCTGACCCCTGGAAATCACTAATCTGTCTTCTATTTCTATAATCTTGTCACTTAAAAAAATGTTATAGAAATAGAATCACATAATATACAATCTTTTGGGATTGGCTTTTTTCCACTCAGAATAATTCCCTGGAGATTCATTCAAGTTGTTGCATGCATTAATAGTTCATTTCTTTCTACTGTTTAGCCATCTACAGTTGTCCCCCTTTACCCACAGGGGACACATTACAAGACCTCCAATGGAAATCTAAAACCATGACTAGTACCCACCCTTTATATATTATGCTTTTTCCACTTAAAGGAAGTACTTTGGCTTTCCCTTGGCATACCTAGATTGCCAGCATCACGACTTTTATGCTTTGGGTAAAATAAAGGTTATCTGAACACAAGCACTACAACATCAATACTGTGACAGTCGAACTGATAACTGAGATGGCTACTAAGTGACTAACTGGCAGGTAATATATACAGTGTGGATAAGCAGGTCAAAGGAATGATTCATGTTCTGGGCAGGATCGAGTGGAATGGCATGAGATTTAATCATGCTACTCAGAATGGCATAAAATTTAAACTTGTAAATTGTTTATTTCTGGAATTTTCCATTTAATATTTTCAGACCACAGTTGACTGTGGGTAATTGAAATCTCAGAAAGGGAAACCATGGATAAGCAGAGGGGACTACTATACTAGCTGAAGGACATCTAGGCTACCCAGGGGTATTGTGAGTAAGGCTGATATAAATATTCACATACAGATTTTTGTGTGAACACGTTTTCAGTTCTCTAGGATAAACATCCAAGAGTGTTACTGTTGGGTAGAATGGATTGCATGTTTGATTTTAGAAGAAACAGCCAAACTGTTTACAAAATGGTTGTACTGCTTTACATTTCAATCAGCAAAGTATGATTGATCTAGTTTCTCCACATCCTCCCCAACATTTGATACTGTCACTATTTTTTAATTTTAGCTTTCTCATAGGTGTTTCCATTTTACTATTGAGTTCTGAGAATTCTTTATATGTTATAAGTATAGATTTTGGATATGTGGTTTGCAAGTATTTTCTCCAACTCTGTAGCCTTATCTTTTTCATCCTCTTAACAGAGTCCTTCACAGAGCACATATTTTCAACTTGGATGAGATCCAATTTATCAATTTTTCCTTTAATGAATTGTACTTTTGGTGACCAGTTTTAGAGCTCTTTGCTTAGCTCTAGGTCCTGAAGATTTCTCCTGTTTTTTTTTTTCTCTAAAAGTTTTATTATTTTATGTTTTATATTTAAGTTCATTATCTATTTTGAGTTAATTTTGGTATAAGGTATGAAGTTTAGGTCAAGGTTCCTTTTCTTATTTTTGCCTACAGATGTCCAGTTGCTCCAGCACCATTTGTTGAATAATCTAGATATTTCTTCCATTGGATTCCTTTTATACCTTTGTTAAAATCAGTTGGACATAATTGTGTGGATCTATTTCTGGGTCCTCTAGTCTTTCCATTGATTGATGTATTTCTCTTCTAATACTACACAGTCTTGGTTATTGTAGCTGTTAAGTCTTGAAATCAGGTAGACTGATTACCATGACTCACTCTTTTTTTCAAAATTGTTTTAGCTGTCTAGTTCCTTTGCTTTACCATATAAATTTAGAATAATCTTTTCTATATTTACTAAAAATCTTGCTGAAAGTTTGATAGGAATTGTATTAGATCAATCTGGGGAGAAGTGACATTTTTACAATGTCCAGTTTTCTACCAATCCACGACCCTTGTCCCTCCATTTATTTAGGTCTTCTTTGATTTTTTTTTTCATCAGCATTCTGTAATTTTCAAAATATGGTCCTATATATGTTTCATTAGATGTATGCCTAAGTATGTACATATTTTGTTAGATTTGTGCCTATTTCATTTTCTTTGGAACAATTGTAAATGAAATTGTAAATAGTATTTTAAATTTCAGTTTCTATGTTTGTTAATATATAGAAATGTGACTGATTTTTGCACATGCTCTTGTATTCTGCAATCTTCTTGATCTTGTTTTTGTAGATTCATTGGGATTTTCTATGAAGATAATCATGTCATCTGTTAATAGCGACAGTTTTATTTCTTCCTTCCCAATCTGTATGTTTATTTCACAGTACAAGTTTTTAACAAATGGCCTCAGAGCTGATCTTTTTGCTCATTCTTTTGAGTAGTCTCTCTTTACTTTTAAAGTTTATGGTACTATTAAGAGTCTGTTAAGACCACAGAAAAGCTAAGAGCAGCTGCTCCAATAATTATTCTCTGAACAATAAAAAATAATTTTGGTTAGGTAAAGACTCCAATATTTAAACTAAGACTGGTTATATTTAATCGAGACTTTTTACTTCCTGACAAGAACTTTGGTATAATTTTAGCAAATGAACCACTTAAAAACTTAAGTCATAAATTGAAATTAAATACATGGCTGACATAAACTCTGCTGTTAAAACTGACCAGCTCGTCAGTTACCAAAAAAAAAAAAAAAAAAAAAAGCACTATGAAGATTAAGTTAAGCAGGCTTTATATTTCTTATAGCCTCCAGTTCCAGACTACATCTGTTTTCTTTGATACACAAAACCAGAGTTAAAATAGCTCCATTTATCACAGCATGATTGTAGGCAGACAAACCAGCCTGTCTGTTTCCAGATAGTGAAAGCAACTGTTATTAATCACAATTACAGGCCAAACCCTCTAAGAGAAATTGCATCAATATTCTCCCAACCCCCAGCCCTTCTACTCTTGAACTCAAAAATAACACTGAGAGTGTCATGACACTGCTTGAAGGTCAGTAAATAAAGATACCACTAAGAGGCAAACTTGAGTTTTAACGTCAGGATGCAAATTAAGGAAAATCTTTTTTACACATAAAGTGAAATCTTGACCCACTCAAAATTTATAGGGAAAAGTTTCTGTTTTATGAACCTATACTGAATTGCACAGAATATTTGAAATTTATAAATTAGATGATAAACTCTAAGCAGAAAAGGATTTATGAAAATAGACTTTTATATACAAAATTTTATAGCCAATAGTGTGAAGGAAATTTCTCTTTCATAGAGATTGTAACAGAACTTCCTTTAGAGTGAGACCAACTGAAGGTTATGGAAGAAAATATATTAAGACAATTGTTGAATCCTATCCCTTGAATATTGATCTTTTTCAAATAAACTATAACCTTTCTTCAATGTTTAGAACAAGGGCTTAAGAATACAAAATATACACTAGATTTATTAAGGTGATCACTTTTTAAGTTATATAAATGTCTAATCACTCTGTTGTAAACCCAAATCTAATATATTTTATGTCAATAAAAAAATTTTTTTAATTACAAAAAAAAAGATTACAAACCATAGTTTCACTTTACACTACTGCTTTTAGTTTTTTTTTAAAGCTACTTTTTTTAAGCATCTAATATATGCAGGACACTTTAGATGCTTTACATACATTATCACATTTGAGTCTTACAATAATCTATGAGGTAGGTGCTATTATTCCCATTTTGCAGATGGGAACACCTCAGCTCGCAGAAGTCATTTCCCTAAGGTCACACTGCTAGTTAAGTACAGAGTCAGGAGTCCAATATAGATTTGATTCCCAAACCTATGTTCTTCCTCTCTGTCTATAAACCTCTCAGATCTTTATTTGTTTTAAGATAAAGTTTGAATGGAATCTCATATGCTCAATGCACCTACGGAAGAACAATACGATGGCTGGTGTTACACAGTCATAGACATAGCACATTATTTTACCCTACTTTTCCACTGAATAACTGACTCTGCTAATATACTTTTCTAAAAATATTATGAAATAAACTGAGCCCTTCCATGAAAATATGACCTCATATTCAAACAAAGCCTGATTATTAAATGTTTGAAACTAAATTAGCAATGAGGCTAATGCGATTCTAATATGAAAGATTCAGAGCTGTTTGAGAATTTGCAAAACTGCTCCAATTCCGTGAGCACTTATTCACTCATTCAACACATTCATTGAGCATCTACTATGTCAAACAGGCAGTCACTGTTCAAAGAGACCAGAGAACACAGTGATAAACAAGATAAAGTCAGTAACCTCGATGAACTTATTCAAATGAGGAGCACGTAAACTAATAAGAGAACAAGGAAGCCAGCTCTAAGGTGACATTTTTATCAGAGATATAAATGAAAGGGAAGGAGCCATGCAAATATATGAGGGGGAAACAGGAAAAAAAAATCAGAAAAAAAAGAGGGAACAAACAGCAAAGTCCTTAAAGGGGAAAGAGAGTTGACATGTCTGAGGCACAGCAGAAAGCCAATACTGCTAGAGGGGAAAACTAATACGAGGTGAGGAGAAAGAGATGGACACACCATATGTATCTCTGAAGGTTCAGTTAGGGGCTTTGGATTTTATTCTAAATATGAAGAGAAAACTGTGAATTTTAAAAAGATTACTCTGGCAGCAAGAGAAATAACAGTAGAGGAGCTAGAGTAGAAGCAGCCAGATAGATCAGTTAGGAGGCGACTACTGCAGTAGTCCCAGTGGGAGTGGTGGTGATGTCTTCTGATATCTGGGAGTCATCACCATACATACGGTGTTTTAAGTCCTGGGACTGAGGAAATCACTGAGGAAGTGAGTGAACACACGGGAACAAATAAGCTCAGGGCTGAGCCCTGGAGCATACCAATATATGTTAGCTTAGAAGAGGGAAAGCATCTTCATTTTCCCAGCACATATGAAATATATTTTGTGTTCATATTTACCTAGTTTCTTTTTCTAAGCAACAGAGGTAACCAGGTACTTTAATTTTTTCCATGCAGTCATATTTTTGACCACACAGAAAATAAAAATATGAGAAATGACAGAAATAAAAAATTTCTATTTAAATGAGGCAGAACCTTTCAATGAATATGAAATCAAATCTTGCTACATTCAAGTTAAAGCAAATAATTTCTAAAAATAAGTTATTTCATCAAACTTGGGTCTGTAGCAAATAAAGGCCTAAAAGCCTAGAACCTGAAAATGCACATAAATTATACAAAGAGTTTTACTGTAACATGATCTGACCTGCATTTATTTAATTACCCACTGCTGCCCATACGTTAGAAACTTAAAATCAGGAAGTATAAAACTATGTGCAAGAACTGAGAAAACAATTAAATATCTAAGACGAGGAAATTAAAATGTTGATGTATTTTTTTGAACATCTAAAGCAGGGCAAATAATTAACATTGTTAATTAACAGTCAAAACTAAAGAAATAGAGGCTTTATATTTTAAAAGAAAAAACAGTAATGTTTAGTATTTCTTTTTATGTACTTTTAAAATTGTGTCTCTTAAGGCTGTCAATTTCAATCTTTTTAGCTTTTTGCCTATTTTAGCTATTTTAGGCTCTTAAGCAAGAGGGCAGGGATACTGAAGCAGGAGGACTTGAGTTGAAATTCAAATTCTGGCACTCACAATTACAGCTCATACCTTTGGGCAAGTTACGGTACACTCAGAGCTTTAACATATCTTCATTTTAAAGAAATCATATCTACTTCATAGCATTTGGAGCAGGATTAAAGGAGATTAAGTTATATAGAGAACCTAGCAAATATTTATAGCTTTATCAATATTAATTCCTTTCTCTTTTCTTTCCCTATTCTATTCAAAGTCCTTCCTTCTCTTTACTGTTTCAACATCTGTAGCATTTATATATTTATTAAAGTTAACGTTTGAGTGCTTTTCAAAGAAAATGGGAGACTTTTATTTTGGTTGAAGTGGTAATAATATCATAATCCTATCAGTTTTGATCAGTGGTCTTTTGAAATGCTATAATATATTATTTTACTGGACTGTAAGGTCCTTCAGGGGAAGGATTATAATTCTTTGAAACCCAACTACCTACTAGACTAATAATATTTATAATATGAAAAACATTATTATTTTTATTAACTTCTATTAGTGTACTAAATAGACTATTACATCATAGCTTTCACAAGTTTCAAATAAATTTGTACTAAAGTTAACTATTATTTTAAATTTGTATGTATATTATTTTTTCTGTAATGACAGCTTTATAGAATCATTAATATTTATGAAGTTTCTGTTAGATCCTACTATGAACCTCTCAGTGTCTGGGGTATATCTGAATAAGTAACACCAGAAGTTCGGCCATATTAGACCCTCAGCATCTACTGAACACTACTGAACACTACTGGACATTACTGGACACTACTTAAGTGACATGAATGTCCTCATAGATCCTAAAGGAGTAAAGTGTCATTGGCAAGAAAAAATCTTGATTTGGCTTTCCGATGCAGAGTGGCAGGTCATTTGGTCATTTCCAACTTCTACAGAATTTCTGACACTATAAAGCTTGAGTAAAGTGAGAAAATCCTCTCAATTAAGGAAATAGCTCATCTAAAACCCAATTGCCTAAATGACAATTAAGCTGCCCTCTCCTTCTATATACAAGATTCAACTATTCTCACCCTCTTGCAAAATCACACCTCTCTCATATTTATCATCACAAAATGTAGAACCTAAAGTTCCTGATCTTAAAGGAAAAAGGGCACTGGTGGCTACTGACATGTACCAAAAGGCAAAATTGTTGGCTACAGAATGAAACTTTTTTTCCCTTCAAACGAGCAATTATGGCTAAATTATTTTGCCTTCTATGTCCATGCAATCAATTTAGAATGAAGAACATATCATTATTTTATGATATATATTTTTATAAATTCCTTATATATTAATACAGTGGCACACTGAAATAGAATATATAAAAAATATTTTGAATAATGTATATGGCTTTCTGAACATTTTGAAGGAAGTGCTAAAAATCTAAGTATCTTTACAAAAAACCTAATGTCCAAAATTAGGTACAGACTTTTAGATTAATCAGAAGCTTTTAACTGCATGCACATTTTCCACTCTTCATTTGTCATTCTAACATTCATTATGATCTCCATTAAAATATAATAAAAGGAAAAAGAGGAAAAGAACAAATTCGTTCACTTTAATACTTATCAGTAAGTTAAGTTAGAAATTTATTTGTGGGAGCTAACAAAAAAAGTAAAGTGATAGCAAAAGATTAAGATGATACAAGCATGCTGGGAATTCTTTTTACTTCATTCATTCGCATTAGCAATCTTCTCCAGGCCTGGCTACAATAATGTTACATGGACACAGATCCTCTATAGCCCACTCTTTTATCTACCAAAATTCTGTCATTCATCCTATATACATGTATGGAGAGCTGATGAGGAGTGGGAGTGGGGTAATACTGTTCTAAGTGCTGATATTTAGCAATAAACAAAACAGAAGTCCCTGCCCTATGGATCCTCACTTTCCAGTAAGAGGAAATAGTTAATATTAAGAAGTATAAATATAAAGCATGTGAGATAATGCTAAATGGCAATGATGAAAATGGGGACAGAGGAATATAGAGAATCCAGGAGGAGCTGAATTCTTTAATACGGTAGTCTTATTATCCTCATACGCCTCCCTAAATCTAAATATATCTATTTTTCTAAGTACCAAATTACATTGAAGGATATATTCATATATGTGCCTATTAAGGGGAAAAGGTGGATAACCTCAAAAATTACAATTACAATTTTAATGACAGAAGAGCCATTGTTTTACTTCTTAAAAACTGTTTCATATGACTTTCATAAGCCCAGTAGTAACATAGGTAGATATACCCTAGTTATGGGTGATGTGATCAATTCTCTGATAAAACTTAATACCATAATGATTACCAAGAACAAAACAGCATTAAGATCTTGAAAAGAGATTATTTTCATATCCTGTCTTAAGTTGCTGAATTTTGGGTGGGCAGAACAAACAGCTCCTCAATGTATGGTACAACTGATATCTAGCTATATTCCAATGGTGGCTATAAAACATTTATGTTGTTTTTCTTTTTTCCCTTTAAAAATTTTTGCTGTAATGGCCAAATACCTCCTAGGCAAGCTGGACTATTCTTGGGTAACATGAAATTCCCTGACAGATCAGAAGGCTGTCTAGGTTCGTATCTAGGCAAGCTTGTCAAGTCAAGCTTTTGTTGGTTATAACCACAATCTAAACTACCTCAGTGACAGACATTAAAACTTCCAAAAACTCTCAGGTGCTCTCATATTATTCATATTGTGACTATCCTCAACATTTTATCAAAACAAGTATTCTTTACATTAGGAATACTGTAAATTCTACACCCGAACAAGAGTACCTCCATGGTGATGTGACAGGCTCCCTCCATTGGCGAGGATTTCTTCTCTAGCAGCTGCCTGTATTTGGAAACAACACAACAAATAGTTGCTACTTAGATTTCACTTTTTAGTGAGAGTAAGACACAACTCCCGCAGGAGGCACACACTTCCTGGGCTAAATAACAAACCAGAAGCCTAATTTTCCTTTCTTTTAGATTTATTACACTTAAAAGCAATCAAAATATACAGCCTTGCTTTGTAGTTTTTTTTCAGTGAATATCTACAGCAGTCACTTTGAGATTCTAGAAAAGGAAAAGGAGGCAAAATAATCAACTTGGCAGTACTAAATTGTTAGTAACAATGAAAAGAATTTTTGTGAAGACAGCCAGGTCCTACTCTGAAGTAAACATCTCACTACATCAACATCTCACTATACCAACAAGCTGTTAAAAGGGTGGGACACAGAAGGGAGCCCACCAAAACCTGTCTATGGCTTGGGTTTAAAAGTGTACCACTGAAAATCATCTGTGGTACTATCTCTGGCAGGCACGCAATAGAGTTAAAACACTAGGACACCTGAGGTTTTAACAAACCTCAATCTCATCTGAGTTCCTCCACAGTCTGGTTTGTTTCTTCAATTCTAGACCTGAGAAATTCTGACTATCAAACTTAGAAGGCTTTACAAAAATTAGAAGCTTAAAGGCCATTTAAGAAATGTAATAAAACTGCTAACAAATGAACCTCAATGACCTACATAGAGCTTTAGCAAACAAAAAAATTTATAAGGGTATTACAGCAACATAAACCAAGAGCATTAAGGCTTCTGACCTCAATTGTGGCCACCATCTAGAGATAGGTGGGCTGCCAAAGTGATATCAAGGATTCCTAGAGTCCTTTGTTATTTAATTTCATCAGGCATTATATACTATAAGTAACAACCAAAAAAATAACAAGCTACAGAATATTAATTTTAGAATATTAATTCTTACATAGAGAATATTAATTCTATACTCATAATTCAGTATACAACCCAGTGCAACAAATAATCTCATTTCTATGGGCTATCAACCAGGTAAGCCACAAGTGATTAAACAGAGTCAAACTAAAATTCATAAACTGATAGTCAAGTTTATTGAAGCTAATAGAAGAATGTAAGAGCTATATTAATGTATGCAAAATTACCTCAGTTTGTTCAAAAACAGTCAGTGGGTCACTTATTCCCCTGTAGTTAAAGGCAAAGTAGAAATAGATACATGCACCTGCATCATAAGTCTGTGTCACCCTAAAAAACAAACAGACAAAATCCCCACAAGGCTTTAAGTGAAATTAGATTTAACAACTAGAAATTTAAAAGCAAGATCTGAAAGATTTGCTTAAAACACAATCTCATTCTCTACCCAGTCTCTTACTCCACTGAAGGAATTGGCTAGATGAAGGATATACAGGAACTATATGTACTATTTTTACAACTTTTTTTGTAAGTCTGGGCTATTACCCAAAAAAGTTTAAAAATTTAAAAACAATGTACATGTTTCTCCAATTGGCTTGAAATAAACAAAAACCTCAACTCCTCAGAAGAGATTTTTCTTTTTTTACAAACTATATTGTAGTTAAATTTATAAAGTATATTGTGGTGAAAGACAGTCCCCAAACACACTAGATGAAACTTGATGATCCTCTGTAAGTCTAAACTTCCTCAAAGTTAACAGAAATAATTATGAGAATTTAAAACTAGGAAACGAGAAATGTTCAAATACTAAAATGATGATTGATACTAGGTAAAATACAGCATCTTCACTAAATTCACATTAATAATTAGTAAGGACTTTGAAAACAAACTGAATGATTATATCAAATGCACTGACATGACCTTAAAATAATGTCTCCAAAGGTTACTCTGGGCCCCATATATGTGTGCATATTTTATGTGTATTTACAAAAGATATCAAGAATTTTAGATAATTAAATTGCGTGTATATATGTATGTCTAGGCTTTCAAAATGAATTAGGTGAAGCATTTAAAAGGGAGCTAAGGTAATCATAGCCAAATCTCTGAATGCAATTTATGGAAGTTCCCACAAAGAATTTAACAGAAGGAGCAAATACAGAAGAAATACTCTTTTACTACACAATACAAACAGAATCTAATCTAATCTAAAATTTTAATGGCCTTTTAGGCCAAATGTTAGCTGCCTCAGAACAGAAGAAATAAACTGTTTAACAATGCTACTGTCAATTTGCCAGCTGTGTTTTCTTTCTAGTGTTAATTCACACTCCTAAAAAAGATTCTTTGAATATTTACATTTTAAGTACCAAATTTACAAAGTTTGAGAAAAACTAGAAAACCATTTTAACTATGACAGTTCTATCTTTAGGAATAATCAACTTTAAATAAATTTAAAGGATACAGGAATTAAATGAGTTTATAGCAATTAGTAAAATATACATCACTCATATAAGAATAATTAATATAAAAAAATAGAAAATGTAAATAAATATTAATAGAGCATTGCCACCTTCCAACAAATCCAGGATCAATATTACAGTTTAATTTTCAGTAGCTAAGTATCTCAAAGAAAGACAAAACTGAAATAATAAAAACATCTTTTGGAAAACTTAATTTGGGTCCGTTTCAAAAAGTGACTCAGATCTAATACCTTTTAATAGATTAATTGTATCATTTTAGACAGTTAAACACTAACCTCTTCCAAAATGACTTTGACAAGTGATACTGTGGTTGCCAAAGTCATTCTACTATTCTTTAATTTCTAAAAATGTTTTGCTCTACACTTTTTGGACTACTTTTCCTGTGTCAGACTCACTGGCTAGGAATTTCTTCCCATAAAATTTCTTCAGAAAATTTAAGGTTGAAATGTCTATTGCACCAATACACGAAGTACTTTTTAATGGACAGAAATGAAATAAACTCAGTAAATGCACCCTACAGCTAAATTATTTTCCTTGGGATCTTTGATTTCAATGAGATCAATAATTATTTTAAATTAATTTTGAAATAGCTTTTTTAAAAACTAGTTTAATAACTACATCTCACACATTCAACGTTTATATTCAACACAGAATAATCTCCTTGGCTACTATTAAGCAGCTCATATCAGACTAAATTCAAATCAAACTCTAGTTAAATGTTAGTTTAATCAAGTATGAGCTATAAGTAATATTCCTATTTATCAAAACCATTCAAATAACTAGATTTTGTACACTCTAAACTTTGGTTTTAGAAGATAATCACAGAAGCTGAGCATTTAAGCTTTTACCAGACAATCATTCCTTAAAAAATAGCTATTTAATTAATGACATATGGCCAATTCAGTCTAAGTACACCAATTCTACCTATGTATAATACACAATGAAGATTCTTAGACCTTGTGAGTACCTTGTGAAGAAACTAGACTTATTAAAGAAAGTATCCTAAGGCAGAATATTTTACTTCCCAATCACTTTCAATAAACAGTGGTTTATCACAATGATATTTTCATAATGGAAGGGGAGAAGTCCCTGGAGACATTGAATAGGGAAGTGGGAGAGAAGGATGAACGGAGGATAAATTGTGTTAGGTTGCCACTTGACAAAAGTATAAAAACTTCTCAACTGTATACGAATAGATTATATTATTTAAAATGTTTCAAATTTCACTGGTAACAAATGACTTTTGGGTTATTAGGCCTGATTTGTTTTGGATATTATAGTAAGAGGTTTGAGAGACTAGATTATCAAGAGAAGAAGTAAGTACAGCAGGTCCTCAAATAACATCGTTTCATTCAACGTTTTGTTCTAACATTGACGAAATGCCACAGGAACTTAAGTTGTTTTATCAAGTAGCCTACAGTAAAATTGGTTTCGTCAGATGTCACTGCCCTTAAAGTCACAGAACCTATTGATGACATTAAGTGCGGACTTATTGTATCACTTTGGGCTGATAATATAAACACAAAATTTTTTTCCTTAGACTTCAAGGGCTTAAAAAGTTTCATTTTTAATGATGCCTCCAAATTAAAAAGATTCTCTCAAATATAACTCATTAAGTCAGCAATAGCTTTACCAAGTTATAAGCTTTTTATTGTACATAATAAGGCCTCTAGTACCCTTCCTTCAGATATATCAAACCCCAGCCAGCAGTCTCTCTAAATCCACGCTTTTGGCTTTTTATATTCTTTGATTCCACTCTGAATACACTTATTCTAAAACATGTTAATACACAGACTTAGTACTTCCTGAAATCTCTTCAAACCCTAATTATCTTTCCTACACAGAGGCAGAAAAGACTATTTCAAGGAGATCCCAATTGACATGAACAGTTAACATAAGAAAGATGCTTTCCTCACATTTCATGTTAGAATTTTACCTACTTAACCGGTAGAAGTATGATGTATCAAATTCTAAAAAATATTTGTTTCGATGGGAGCAAGAAGTAGAACTAAGAAACACAACATGGCAGTAGAGAAGTACAAGATGAGAAGATGTAAAAACAAAAAGAAAAAAAATCACAGAAGAGATAGCAGTTTAAAGAGTATAGAGAAGTATTTCTAGTCTGGCAAAGCAAATACATGCAAATTATTATGCTATGTCAAAAATAAGAGGGCCTAAAAAAATTATGCCTTCTTGATGATTTGTCTTTGGGGGATGAAAACCAAATATCCAAATTTTCCTTACTAACACTGGTATAAATTATCTACCTCAACCTTAATGTAATTACACCATAACAACACAATGGCATTTACAGAGCTCTTCATATGCTTTCGTATTTCATTCTCACAAGAGTCCTTTCAAGTAGATGGGATTACCGCTACACTTTACTGATAAACTTAGAGCTCAAAGAGATTAAATTACTAACAAACAGCAGAAAAGTTCCTTTACTCTTCAGACACATTACAAAACAAAGAAATTTAAAACTAAGTAGGAAGTGGCCATGGAGACACAGTTGGTAGGTAGGGTCTAGTTTTGGGGCTGGAACAGGCCCACGTCTGCCTTCCCAGGCCGAGACCGATGCTAGGTAAATCAGAAGAAGAAGCATCATGAACAGAAATATACAGAAATGCTGTGGTGCTGAAACGTAACTGTTGTTTCAGAGTGCAGCATCTGGTGCACTTAACAATAAAGATATTACATTATTTCCAAATTGCTTAACTTATATTCATGCTTATATTATTTTTTATGTTTCTATAATAAATACTGGAGTTATAGTCTAGAAAACCACACACACAGAAAAAAGGAGAGGAAATTATATAATACAGAATGTTCAATAAATTTTAAAGTGCTAGATTACTATTGTTACCTTTTACTTCAAGGTTCCCCTGATTATGATCTGTCCTAATTTCTCTTTATTCTACTTTCCAATTAATTCCATAACTTTTTAGAGCTGTCAAATGCTCGATTCAATCTTGACACATTTAATCTTCTGGTGTTTACACAGAAAATATCAAAAGATTGCACACAAAGTGCCCCTTCTCAAAAAAATCTCCATTTGGGCTGCTGCCCTATTTAACAAAGAGGACAAGATGAATCCAGTATGGATCTTAACTGTCTAATATAGAAGATACCAACGTGGCATTTTAAATTTAAATTATTTGAAATTAAATAAAATTTCAAATTCAGTTCCACAGTCACACTAGCTCCATTTCGACAGCTCAATGACTGCACGTGCCTTGTGGCAACAACACTGTACAGGGTAGATATAGAACGTTTCCATTATCGCAGAAAGATCTACTGGAAAGTAATGACTTAATCTTCACTTGGATCTTTTGTTCCACTCACTCCTTTATTCCACATGCAATCATTTAATCAACAACTGATAAAATGGTTAGTGATTTTTCTCTGTTGAAGAAAGAGCTATGTTGACTGTGTATGTAACTTAAAGTTCCTTGACAATATATGTAATTTATAGTTTCAGTGAATGAAGAAGGATGTCTTCTCTTATTCCAGGAGCTCATACATTTGGGTCTTCACTGTCATGCTGTCTAGATGGTATAAGGCTCATTCACAGAAGGGTGTTTTACTCCTAAAGGGTTTAGGATTGCTGTAAAATGTTGGTGGCACAATCCTAACAAGGTGGCAAGTGAAGTTCAGGAAAGCTTGCTAGGTGGAATAGACTGATGCTTTTCCTCAGCTGGCCAACTACACTTCTCCATTAATTAAAAGGTTTTTTTTTTTTTCCAGAATAAGAAGCATAAGAGCAATAAAAAACTCACCTGCATGTAGAAAGAGGAGCAAACTGAACACCCTTCTCTTTGCATTCCCTTGTTATTCTTTCTTTTACATTTCTACAGAGATCTACAACTCTAGAAAAGAAAATTGAATACAAAATTGTTTTTGAATTACAAATTATAATAATGCTGGTTTATCTGGCATCCTTCAAGTCAGAAATTCTCTTAACTAAAACCTTCATACTTATTTCTTCAAGAATAAACAAGAGCCTTTATCATTCAAATTGAGCCTTCCATTTAGAACTTCAAGGAAGCAAAGTCCTTTCTGTTTTTGGCATAGAAAAGACAAAAAGTCAGAACAGCACACTCAAGTCTCCTGAAGGCAGTGTCCTACACTTAGGAAAACCCAAATTTCAAAGGAAATTTAATTGCAAGATTTTAAAAGCTTTAAAGCTATAAAGAACATGTTAATGAAAATTCAATTCTCGGTTATAGGAATAACCAATCTTGTATCCATGTCTAAGAAGTTTTCCTTAATTTAAAAATAATTTAACAAAAAATCATTATAACAAATGTTCAATAGCCTATTCTCAAGCACTGAGCTAAACTCCAGTTCAAAAAAGGCTTACCGGACATGTAACCCTTTGTAAAGCTATGCTAAGCTGTTTGATATTAAAAGTCAATGAAAACAGATAGATGAGGGGAGATTAATAATATTTAACAACATTAATCTATTTTTTAATGGGAACTGAAACATACTATTATAACTACATATTTTCTTTTATCTGCAAGATAAAACTCTTAAGATATGTAGAAGCCGTTTTATTCTCCAATAAATGTCCCAGCTATGTACTGCCACTGATTCTGTTTTAAAGAGTAGTCTGCTTAGAAGAAACTTCAAAGGCTGGCCTATCTCTAGTCTCAAGATTGATCTGACTGCGTGAGAACCAATTTGATAAACATAATAACATTAAACAGATTATGCTTTATAAAATACATTAAAGTGATCTAAATTTCCAATAAAAACAAAGAATAGATGATTAAAATATTAATATGAAAATAATTTTAGTGTGTTATTAGCATGTCAAATTTTATTTTTATAAATACAGTATCTGAAACCTTTATAAATTCTAATTTTACAAAACACTGCTTTTAAGTTATGCTTTATTCTATGAGAACTGCAGGCAAATATGATTTAGCAAAGTTATCTATACCTCCTTTACGGAATGGTAAGAATGCGTGTTTTTAAAAAATCTCTTGTAAAGCATTTAGATTATTAAAATTTAATATGTTTTTATTTTGAAAATCCAACTTATAAAACAAATTCTTTAAATATATAAGAAAACCTACTAAGCTTTAATATCTACAGGGGTTAATGAATTTTACATATTTGTAAAAGTAACAAGTTTTTTTTTTTAAGTAACAAGTTCTTGATCATAACTCCATTAAGTCATAACTCATTGTACATGAAGACTGAATGTAGAAAAGTAAAAAGATTTCTGGGGGAGAAAAAAAAAAGAAGATAGAGTAGAATAAAAATGTTAAGATATGTACCATCCCAGAGGTGGATTCATGGGGATTTGTTATTTCCTATAAACTTTACTGTGAATTTTAAATGATTTGTTAACTTTATAAAGAAAAAGTGAAATGTAAGCCATAATAGACTAAAATATACAGTCTTCTTAAAAATATTTTACTACTAAATGAATTAACTTGAATCTGTTTTTAATAAAACTACTTCTCATTTCCTAATTAGTTTTTACTATTAATTCCCTAACCAATATCTGTATGTATATGTAATTTAAAAATTGTACATAATTTCTTAAATTAGATATCTTTTAGAAATAGCTTAAATGCAAGTTAAGATCTTGCTTAAGGGCAAACACATAAATATCAAAAACTAAACGACATATTACAAAAGAAAGTTAACTGGTTTTATAATTTTGGGAGACTTTTTAGAGAACATTTAAACATATTTATCACTTAAAAATTTAGATCAAAGCTTAATAAAAACCATATAGTGACATTTAGTGTTCAGTAAGATTCTTTAAAATGTAAACTTCAATAATACCTTCCTTCTATGGGACATGAACAAATCTGCCTCAAACCAAAAAATATCGCTTGTAAATATGATATTCTGATGGAGATATTTAAATAAAAGTGATTACTTTGTTTCAATGTTTCTTTATAAAATATTATGCTTACATAATTACATACAAAGATACATTATTTGAACAATTCAGATAGTATATCTTAATATCAGGCATTTTATTTCATTTTACCTGTCCCAAGGAGCAGAAGTCTCAAAAGATTCTCCTAACACATATAATTCCAAACCCAAGTCCTGTTCAGACACATACACAAAAATCAAGAAATTACAACAGACGCAGAAGAATCAATAATATTGTTTGTATTTCATGGTCATTGTTAGTATTTCATGTAATTGTTAGTATTACAAGTTTCTTCTACTTCAACCTCCATGGCTCTTTTAATATCCATATTATAAGAGCACTAAAAGTGGCCCCAAGAGTGAGATATAACCCCCAGAAGGATAGGAACTTCATGTTCTGTTCTCCTCTGTACCCTTGGCACTGAGCAAAGTGCCTGAATAGTGGTAGGAAATATTTCTCCAGAAAACAGTCTGTTTACCCACTATCTGTCTATGTACATGCAGAGAATATTAGCAAAACAGATTCTTAGTAGTCTAAACAGCAAATTAACTAATACCAAAAAGTGACCATCAGGCCACTTGAAGGAGCTGGGAAGTAGGAAAGGTGGGTGGAAGGGAGACTACAGGAAGGAGACACTATATCACCCTTTCTTCAAAGCAACTTTTCCTTTAAAACAAATTAGAAAATATAGTGCCTCTCATTGTAGTGACTAAATAGACTGAACATTTGGAAGCATCTCTGCTAGGAAAATATATTTTATAGCATAGAAGATGTAATGTTTATATGATAAGTAACTTATAACACTAATTTCTTTACTTAAAGTACAATTTTATAATCTCAAAACTGAAAAGAATAACTCACAAGCCACCAAAGAAATATAAAGATATGAAAAAAATTTACAAAGTAGACAAGTCAATACATGTTAAGTTTTCACTTCTAGTAAAATGAATCACTTCAACTCTACCACTGGTTGGCAGGAAAAGTCTCCAAATTAATGATCTAAAATGTGTTTTTCTCTTATGCATTCATTTATTCAGTAAACGTATATTTGGTGACAACAGTACTAAGCACTGGGAAAATAAAAAATAAGACAAATTATATCCCCTTTCTCCCCAAAATCTCTAACTTACTTTTAAGTTTTAACACTAACTGGAATCTTAGTAATTAAGAAATTTCAAACTGTGTCTATGCCATACTTCTTACAGTTCCATTTCATTTCCTAGAATTCTGAATTTAGTATTATGAGAAAATGGTCAATATCTTCAGAGAAAATGCCTAACAAACAAAATTTTATATAGGAAAGCTTGGGGTACTCTCAGTCTACGGAGGTAAAAATTTATGAGACTTCAAATCATCTTTCATGATATGCAAATCTGTTAATCACAATGTCTAACACAGCACACAGGTGAGATACCTCTCGTCACCAGCATGGGTGGGGGAGGAAGATGGAATAACGGAAAGACCTACATACTTCAAATTCACTGTGATCTGAAATTTGGATCTTACCTAAGATTAAATTATTTTAAAAATGAGAACACAATTCAAGCTTTCTTAGAAAAGCAAAAACATTTATATAATTTCACGTTTAAGTATTTCCTTCAAAATAATTTCCAAGTGAAAAATCAGAAAATTCAGTATTTGGGGAAGCCAAATTCTCAACAGGATAGCTGAGAAATGACCTTTAAAAATAAGACAGTTTAAATTACGTAACAAGCAATATTTTTACAAAGTAACCCTAGCAACAGCAGAAAACAATTAAGAAACTTGAAGTTTGTTATAGTCAAAGCAGAAAAACAAAACAAAACAAAATAAATGAACAAATGAATGAACTTTGAAAAGAACATCGTCATATCAATAAGTATAGAGGACTCGAGGTTAACATGACTAATAAGGTTTCTCACAAATAGAAAATAAAAAATCAGAAAAATTTTAGAGCTCAAATATATACAAATTATCTTTAATTCTATATAGTAATCATCATCAGTAAATCAATAACTACTCAGAATAGAGTTAAATATAAAATTTTAAAGACAGTTAAAAAAAGATTTATACACATTTAAATAGATTATGGATCAAGTTAGGAATGTTGCTAACTAAGGCAGCTTGATTTTAATCAAACAATATTAGGAATGGCAAGATCAACTTCCAGACACAGAAAAGCTCCACTCTTCTAAAGAACAGAAAGGTCTATTAAAAATCTTTAAATTCCTCAAAACCACATATGAAAAGTTTAATTAATAATCTCTAAATCTGTTAATCACAATTTCTAACACAGCACACAAGCAATAAATGTGCTTTTTCCTCATCAGCTTTGGGGAGGGAGAGCAATAAGACGTACATACTTCAAATTCACTGCAATCTAAAATTTAGATCTTACCTACAATTACATTAAAATGCTCACTATGGGAGAACTTGGGGTAGATTTGTAGCTAATCCTGGGTTCTTATAAAATGATATGCTAAATTACAGTACGTTAAAATTTAAGAAAATAAACAATTTCATTCACTCAAAGTAAGAAAAAGTATTGTTTGCAACATAAATTAACAAAGGAAATATGAGATAACTTACTCGAATATATGCAATGACATAGGTCAGCATATAACCTCTCTGTCCATTATCTTCTCCAGCTGCCAATCCACTGTAATTAAAGAATTGTTAATAAATTTCAAATGAACTATTAAAAAATAAAAAACTAACCAAACTGATATAACATGTCAAGATAATGGCTTACCAGATTAACACATATTACATTGCATCTCATTTTTATTTCACTCTCATTTGTCATAAATATATCAAAGAGCTGTTAAGAGGATAAGCTTGGATAATAAAAATCTGAAAGTACTTTTAATACTTCAGTTTGGTCATTAATTTCAAACTTTTATCTACCAAACTAATAAAACTGACTCATGAACTCAACTACTTCTACCCATATTGTTGAAGGAACAGAAAATCAGACATGAGAAGCAAACTTAAATAATCTTCACAAGCATAATAAGATACTTAAAATACTTTTATTTTATTTGTATTATATTCTTTTTCATGTATTCATGTATTATTATCTTAATCATATAGAAATATGTGCAATGATTGACTAGGACCTTCCAAATACAGAGAAGTTTCTTGAATACTTGAGCACATAGTATTTGGAGTATTAGACATGTTGTTTATTTTATGGAACTTATGACTTAAATGAAAGACAAAACATATACAGAAATACTAAAGTTTATGAAGCAATACACAGAGAAGTATAAGACCAATATATAAGGTCTTATTACTATGAACATATGAACTATCTATTTCAAATTGAAAGTAGTTTTATCCATAGAAACTGTATTTGGTGATCTATAGTTAGAATTCATTCCATATAGCATATAATTCAGTCCAAGTCTCTGCTCTCTGAAAGTCATTCTTATTTTAAAAGATTACGAATAATTACTGATTTCTACTACCTTCAGCAGAGTTTTAAATTTTGCTTCTTTCCATCATCAGGCAGAAATTAAATTTTAACTATTCTTGGTCAACTAAATAAAACTTACCACAAACTCTCAAAGCAGCAACCTAAAATTCCTTAATAAAACCAGATAAAGAGAAAAATATCTTTTCTTGTGACTTTCTTGAGTCATGACTGATTAACTTTTATGTCTCTCTTCTCAATACCCTAACCGCACCTCCTTGTTCTCAGGATGCTGAGCCCTTAACCACGGTGTTGCCCAAGACTCAGGTGTTGAGCCTCTGCGATTTGAGCCTCTTCCAAAAGAATCATTTCCCTTGTGGCTTCAATTAATACCTATAGTTAAATTCTTTTTTCCCCTGAAGCCTTGCTTGGATTTGATAGTAAGTATATAATACAAAGTAGAGGTACCCTGTTCTATATAAATACTGTAAGGAAATTTTAGGCTAGGATATATGGGCTAAATCGGA
Organism: Eidolon dupreanum; assembly: GCA_028627145.1. Classification (NCBI taxonomy): domain Eukaryota; kingdom Metazoa; phylum Chordata; class Mammalia; order Chiroptera; family Pteropodidae; genus Eidolon; species Eidolon dupreanum. The sequence goes on along the minus strand of CM053503.1, from coordinate 127,790,552 downwards.
TTTTCTGGCTTAGTATTATAGCTGGATCTACGTTAATTAGTGTCATCCAGGAGTAGCAAAGACTCGACAGGAATAGCTCCCGTCTAGAGATGAAATAAAAGAGGTGTATCAGTAGAATGTTAATAAGCGAGGAAGACAGAACTTAGGTCAAACAGCTAAGAGTGAAAAGTAAGAAATAGAAGACAGTTCTGAGTTGGGTGTGTATGGATGTGAGGTTGGGGTTGGGAGTCAAAGTTCCAAAACAAATCGGAAACTAGTCAGAAAATTGCTGTGCAGTGCTTGGAGGAAAATAGCTGAGCCCATACTTCAGGGAGATATGAAATAAAATCAGACCTGAGTCCAAGAGAGAAAAAACACTACTGATCTAGGAAACATAAACAGTTCAGCCTTGGAATAGTGATAGAAAGAAAGGAAAGGAGAGTGAAGACTAGTGCAGAAGATCTGTACTGGGAATCTTTGAGAAGGCACATTCTAAGCATGTATCTGGTAAGAAGTAACAAGTATGAACATTTAGTGGGCCTGTCTCATATCAGGATGAGAAAAAGTCCTATTTTGCAGTCTCAGGTTCAAGCTATTTTTCTTTAAACTTTCTTCTAATATCTGGTGAAGGTGGGGGTGGCGTGGGGTTGAGGGTGAAGGTTTTCTTCCACTTTAGAATCCAGTGTGACAACCCACAGAAACTTGCATTTTCTTATCTAAAGCAGGAAGAAATCGGATGTGTGCATTCTAAATTCATAAATGCCAAAAAATCAAAATAGCCCTAAGTCATCTGCTTAATGACAGCCTTGGTTGTTCAACACAGATTTCTGCATCTAAATGAAGAGAGTGAGGATGAAATTACACTCAGAAATTAATTATAACTAAGTAGCAGCAAACACTAATAGCAAAAAATAAGACCTCAATTAGGGTTTAAGTTTTTAATGCTTTACCCTTGTTTTAAATAGATACCTCATTTACCATAACCTTTTTTTAATGAATGAATCTGATATAAGTTTTGTTTAGTATAAGCAAATTGCTAAAATTAAATCAATTGTTCTGGGCCTCAGTATCAGCATCTAGAGACCTAGAGTCACTTTAAGGATGATCCATTCTTACTTTTAAGTTGTAAATGGCTGGTGTTACATGAGAAAAACAAAACTGACATTACATGAAAAGACATTTATGACAGTTGGTGGCTCAAATTAAACTGACAAAATGGTTCTGATAAATACCTAAAAATTAAAATACACCAGGAATAAAAGGGTAAGGGATTAAGAAGTACAAATTGGTACTTACAAAACAGTCATGGGCATGTAAAGTATAGCATAAGGAATATAGTCAAAACATTGTAATAACTACTATATATAGTATTAGATGGGTACTAGATTTATCGGGATGATCACTTTGAACGTTACATAAATAAATAATTGCTTCGTTGTACACCTGAAACTAATATAATATTGTATGTCAACTGTAATTGAAAAGTAAAATAAAAATAAAATAAAATAAAAAAACACCAGGAATAAAAGTAAATATTCACAAAGAACTCAAATTAAGCATAATGTGTATGATATATTTTAAACTCTAAAATAAAAGAGATGGTCCACAAAACTGTTAGTTTACGTGCTTAAAAAGGAAAGGAAAAAAAATGTAGTCCTGATAAATGGCATTTTCACTACAGTTCCCATCGATCAATCATATAATCCATCAAGCAGACAGACAGAAACCACCCAATCATTATTCAGTTGGTTATAGATGTGAAATGTTTTCTGTTTCTTTATACCAGTAAAAAACAATAAGTGACAGGGGGTGGAGTATAGGTAATTTATCAAAAACTTTTGATTAAACACAATTTCCTTTTAAAAACATACTATTAGCATGTTTTATACATACACTATTACCACTAAACAGTAACATGACAAAGAATTTTTTTCCCATTCCACTCTAGCACAATAGCAAATATTATTAGCATTAATGGAAAAAAAACAATAAAATATTTAATATATCATATATATGATTAGACAAGTAAGAGCAATATACCAAACTAACTTCCTACAAATTTTGAGAGTAAACCAACACAACATTTTAAGTTGACTATCATATATCACTACAAATATAATACTAGAAAGGGTACATCGACAACTGCTTGGAGATAAAAGAATTTTAGCTTAAGTTTCTCTTGGCATTATGAACTTAAAGCCATACCCAAATTTTGCGGCAATGTCATATACTTGTTTTTCATGTTGAAGAACTTTCTCACGGTCCCCTTCAAACAATAATGTAGCGACACTTAGCTGATTTGGATCAAATCCTTTAAACTACAAAGAAAAAAATTATTATTACAGGTAAGTCTTATTCTACAAATAATAAATCAAAATTCATTTTGATCTTTTTCCTTCTGATTTGGGCTCAAACACACCACTTAAAGCCTGACCTTTGGAACTTTAGATGTCAAAGAATGCTTAATGCACCTATTCAGGTCATTATAGTATAGTAAAACTATAAAAAAAATTTTGTTTCAAAGTATGCCATAGTGTCAATTGTAATTATATATTGGTATGTAAACACAACAAATAACTTGTAAAAATTATAAATGTAATGATCAAAACTATCAAAATGATGGAATATAATAAAGTAGCAAGATGTAAGGTAGGAGGGAGTAAAAACCAACCACATCCTTATATACTACAATAACTTCTTATTAAATAATATTTCAAAGGAGACCTTATGCATAAAATTAAAATACGTGATATCTAAGAATAAACTTAAAAGGAAGTGTAATTTCATTATGAAAACGTGTCTAAAAAAAGATGAGAAAGATATATGTTTCTGAATGTATAAACTAAGTGTTATAAACCTTGCCCAAATTGATAAACTAGTTTTATTTCAATTCTAATAAAAATCTAGATGGACTTTCTAAAACAGAGAAGAGTTTCTAAAGTTTTTCTAGAATAATAAACAGGTAGGTGATAGTGATAACAAGATAAAACACAAGAAACAAGGGGGAAGAACCAGACCTACAGAAATTAAATCCATTTACATATTTAAGAACAAAAGACAGAGTCTATTTCTTGGATAAGTATGTAAGATATCTTAGACATGGCAAATCGAAGAGAAGCAGTGATTAGTTAGTTGATGGCTCTGTCACAACTGGTTAGCAGTTGGAGGAAGGGGAGATAAAAATTAATTTAGATCTTTATCTCATATTATAAAATTGAAAAATTCAAATAGTAATAAAGATAAAAAATTTTTAATTCCCATTTAACAAAAAAAGCAATAGAGAGAAAAATTATCCTAATCGTAGTTCTGGTGGAAGGAAGGTTTTCTAAGCTCAGAAGTAATTAAATAATCACAGGGAAAGACAAAAATTTGAAACTTGGGCACCAAAAAAAAAAAATCTTTTATTTAGTTACCTAACTGGAAAAATTATTTACAACATTTATGACAAAAGTATCTAAAAATTCCATTACTCAAAGGGCACATACCAAAGCACCAAGAAAAAAAAACATGAAGCTGCTACCCCTGGAAAAATAACCATATTCAGCTAATTCATACAAAAATTATATCTAAGAAATACAGGGAAATGGTCAGTCCAATTGGAATTTCAAGAAACATCAACTAAAATAAAGTACTGAATCCCCTCTGGATTCAGTAAATTTAAAACATAAAACAAAAATCTCACAAACAACAGCAAGAATGCAACAACAACAACAAAATGGCACATATGTATTGCTAGCAGGAACAAAAGCTGGTATAAACATAGGAAAGGAATTCAGCAATTACTAGTTAAAAAAAGAATATACTTGTATTTCACATCTAGACATCTACTATAAAGGAAAAAATTCAAACTCTAGTGTTATATGCATGAAACTTTAATACAGTGTTATTTTTAAGAACTTCAAACCTGAAAAAAATTAAAATTTCTGAAATTGAAAGCATTAATTTACTTGATAAAATATCTGTTTCAACATGACAAATAATAGTTATGAAATGTACATGGCAACATGGGAAAACATAATAGGTTCATGTGAAGGGGAGAAAGAAGGAAACAAAATCAATTAAAATCCTAAGCATTTAAAATTTTAGCGTTTTATAAAAATTCTTACCTTTGTAATATAAAACTTTTTTAATCCATTCAAAAATGATGTGAAAATAGATGAAACCTGAGGTTTAAGAGCATGACCTAAGAAGAAAAAAAATTAGCATTTTAAATAACAAATTCCATTTTTTCAGATCAAGAGGCTAATTTAACTTATATCCTAAAAGAAGGTGAACAATTTTCACAACTTTAATTTTTTAAATCTCCCTGTTATGTATATTACATATTAATGTTAATATCTATATCTTTTATCTTTATCTTCTTTCAAAAGTCACAATTTTTTGTTTACAAAACCCCTTCTTTGTTTTTTTGTAAACTCAAATTACTATATGTAATTAATACTACACATAGTTTAGGTTATCTTTCAATGGTATAGTTTATAGTCAGTAAAATCACTTCATTAATTTTTATTTCATTAAGACCGCCTGATGGTGACTGGTTTTACTTTTATTTTTTTTTAATTATGCAGAAACCATTCAGAACTATATCCAAATATGGAGTCAAAATCATTTTTAAGGTTGTTTTTTAATTAATTCTTAATTCATCCAGAATTCTTGGTATAAAACTGCTTCCTTCATCACACCCAGAGAGTTAAAATTGCCAAAATAACATAAATGGTGTCTCAGAGTCTGTTAAATTAACATCTTTGCCTGAGGATTGAGCTTAATTGAGTGAAAGTTTTTTACTGTTTTCTCATTGTTTTCAGAGTAGCAACTTCTTAACTCCCATGACTGTTACATTTAAAAATCATGCATCTGGCCTTAGTACTATGAGACTAATTCAGAAAAATGTGGCATACTATTTATGTTGAGTTTTTATAAAGAATTTTAAAGCCTCTAGTATATCAAAAATTATCACCAAATAAAAAGCTTATTATTATTTTTTTTTAAAAAAACTTTAAGGCTTTGGGATTTTGTTTGTTTATTTTCAAAATGTGAGTCTCTTCTTTAAAATAGGTATAAACAGCAAACTAGGTTTTTGACAAGCAAACAAAAAAGATTTCTGTGGAAAAAAAACTATTATTTGCAGCCTTTTTCCCATTCATCTTTTTTTTTTAAAGTGAGGCTGAATTTGTAATATTTATTACATTTTTATTGATTATAATAGGAAACTGTTACATAAAAGACCAGCAACTAACATGAAGTCTACATGAAGTAACAAGAGTTAGATATCAATGCTATAACTGGACAAAGCACAAAACAAAACAAAAATGAAGGGCAGACTAGATAAGAGGTCAACCTAGCAATCTTTGGGGGCTCCTAGATCGTAGGTAAAAGGTTTGTTTTTTTCCTCTAGCATAACCAGTGCTTTAGATACTATTTCTAGCACATATAAAGTTAAAAATAACATATTATCAAAATATTCACTTCCTGTCACAAATGAATTCATCCTATTTTAACAACTGGAAATAAATAAACATAAATGTGTGAGTATATATGTTGTGTTCTTGCAGTCAACTGAAATTATATGTTCCTCATACACATCTTCTGATCCACATAATCTTTACACAAGGTGTGAGGACTCTGAATGTTACTACTCTGATGTGGAATAATCCTTAAAGGTATATATTCATCTAACACATTGAAATTTATATGCACTAGTTTCCACACTGGTAGGAGGAAGTCACATATATCCTTGATACTGAGTTGATGTGATAGCTCTGAAGCCTAATTATTTTAACAGTGTAACTAACTTTTAAGTGGGTCAAGCATTAGTATTAACTGAGCATATTATTTTTTCACTTATTCTTAAATGCTGCCTATCAAATTAATTATATTCTAAATATATTCCAGCTATTGTGTTTTACCTTTTATCGTAAACAAAGGAACTAGTTTCCAAATTTACTAGCTAGACAGTTTGATTAGTGAATTGTGTTGCTATAGTGTTAATTAAATAATTTTAAAGGATTTAATAAATATCCATGTTTCAGAGAAGTGATCTGAGACAGTAGAAAAAGTCTTGGGCATTGGAGTCAGACAGATTTGGGTTCAAACCCAGCTTTACCACATGTGACTTATGGACTTTGCTAAAATATTTAGCCTTGAGTCTTTTGTAACAAGGATACCACCTTGAGGAACAGTTGTCAGGAGATATTTGATAAATTGTGCTATTGATAATGTGCTTAATATTAGCACTACACTATGTGCTGTGCAAGATTCATCCAACCTCTTTTGCTAATTTGATGACTAAGTCAATCACCATGTAAGTGCCTATTATGTGACAAGTGCAAGAGGTATAAAAATGAATGAGAATCATCCCCTAAATTTGACAAACTTTAGTTTACAGGAGAAATATGTACAACATTTCAATATACTCAATGATATATATCATTTCAATATGCTGAAAACATTTCATTTCAATATAATGTTTACGCTTCTATCAGAGGAGTGATATTAAAAAATATTAACTAAGAATAAAGCTTGTGCTTTGTTAAGAAACAATATGACCAACCAGCCATATACCTGGGTCAAAGTTCTGGACACCCCTTACTGTGCTAAACGTTACTCTTTAGTTGCTTGATCACGGCACCATGACAAGAAATGTACATGGAAAGGCTTCCATAGGCACTGAAAAATCAGTATTATTGACAGCCAAGGAGCATGATCAGATGTGTATTTGCAATGGATCACTTGGTGGTCAAGTAAGGGCAAAAGGAGAAGAGACATAGTCAAAGAGAATAGAACCTACCTTAAAGCATATTCCTAAGTATAGTAATGATAATGTGAAACAGGGATGACCGATAGCCAGAAAGATCTTTCCTTTAAATCTCCACTTTAAATTGTTATAGATCTCAATTATAAATAAAATCTTGCCAAATCATAGTTAATTTTACAAAGGTGTCTATGTCTAACATATTTTACTACAATAGTAGCATATAAATGGATAATGGTCATTAATCGGGTATATAGTTCTCCTAAGACCTAGATCTCTGCCGGCCAAAACACACAGGAGGCTTGATCTTCATTTGATTTAACTATTTCATTATTTATAGGACACATTTATCTTAGACTTTTATCAGTAGTACAGTAGCTTGAAAGTAATTTACTTAAATAAAAGGCTGTGACTTTGAAGACTCTAATTTAAAACCAATACTTGATATGTTATATACCTGACTTCCTTAGTTTTCATTTAACTTATAATAACCATTCTTACCTAAATTAAAATCTAAGCTACTCTTAGAACAAACAAAAGTCTGCCTATCGTAGCCTTTAGTATTTATTATTGAGCAAACATTCCCATAATTTCAGGGACTGTTTTGAGGGTACTTAAATTCTATAAACTTAAATCTCAACTAAATCTCAGCATATAGAAAACATAGAAAAGCAATAAAACTAGACTTGGAAAGATGATAAATTGTGCCAGAAAGTTTAATACTTTAGGTAACATAGGGAGGAAAAGAAACACAGCTAAATGCTACTGCATTCTCCACCTGAATAGTCCAAGGGCACCTTAAATACAACCCGTTGTGATGATGTCTTTTCCACAAAATCATCATCTCTTCTAGACTATTATTCTCCAAATCCAATCAGTCAAATCAGGAATCTGGGAGTTGCCTTTATTTAACCTCTACATCCAGTTGACAAACATCCCTTACTCTCTATCTCCATTGCCACTGCCTTGTATCACGGCCCCCCAAATATGTCTCTTGAACTGTTTCAACTCCTCCTCCATGCTTTTACCATTCTAATCCATCCTGCATAATCCTAGCAGAATGAGCTTTCTAAAATGTAAAGTTGATTTGTTATTCCCTATACAAAGAAATTCCTCTGTTGACCAGATAAAATCCAAATCTATCCTGCAAAGCCCTAGTCCATCATTCAGCTTTGTCTCTTGTAACAGCTTTCACCCTGCCTTCTATTTGGTCCGCACAGAATTAAAATATGCCACTGAAGTTTTACAACTTATTTTTTGCTGATAAGCAAACAAATTTGGTAGGAAAAGAGAAGAGAAGAGACCATCTCAGGCAAATTTCTATTTATCTTTTAAGATTTAGCTCAAGCATCATCTTCCTTTAAGAAGTCTTTCCTGACTCTCCACTCCAACCTCAAGCAAAATCAAACAGGATCAACTAACCTGCAGTTGCACAACAGGGCAGACAGTGTGGCCTCCTTTCACAGCACCTTCAACACTTGTGCACTCATTCATTTATATAACTGTCCTCATTAGATGAAGAGCTTCCTTAAGGACAGGAACTATAAAATTCATCTTTCTAACTCTGCCCTTAGTACTCTCTTCCTGGCACATAACTCGTGTTTCATAAATTTTTGTAGCTTAATGAGCAGATTTTAAAATGACCACTTCTTACTTACCAAACTGAAACTGCTGGTTGTCCATGAGGCGAATAGATGCAGGAGCACATCTCTGTTTTAAGAAGAACAAAAATGTGATATAAATTTAATATGGTAAAGAAGCTAGGCAGGTAGAATATGAATGTTATCTTTCTGTATTTGAGATTAAGAGCTTAGTTCCTAAGAATATATACAGAAAGTTAGCTTTTTATGTAATTTTATGAAGACAAATAAAACATCAGTGCCTTCCATTAAATATTTGGAGAAGAGGACTCTACATACATAAAGCATACATACATATGTAGCCATATCTTTAATTTATCTGCAACAAAATCTGCTTAATGCCAAGCAAAGACCTATGGAAATACCTTAAAAAATACTAGGTCTTAAAGTGAATTATTTTAGAACAAAGTAGAAATTTTAAAGACTAAAATCAATGCCTACAGCATTATGCCATTTATAAACTATAATGTGTCATCAGGTTCTTATATTCTTTTAAAATAAGGATGATGACAGTAGAATTTTTGTGGACTAAAGCTTTTTAAAAAACTATCTGTGATGTCTTCATTGATATGTCTAGGAATTGTTCCTTCTTTTTCCCCTTTTCATAATCTATTAAAAAAAAAACAAACACTATCAGACAGTGTCCAGAATTCTAAGATCTTTCAAGGTTACCTGTATGAAAACAGCAATAAAACTGTGAAGCATAAGATTATGTATCTAAAACATCTAAAACTGTACCAGTGTTATATTTATTTAGGTACATGATAAAAGCTGCAAGGAAAGAAAATCAAGAAAAGCAGATATTCTATCAATTTTGTAATGTTAAAAACTACAAAATGAATACTAGTAAGATTTAAGTTAGCTACAATTTTTCCATGGAGTTAAAGTGAGCTGCACCCTAAATGGGATTTTAATTTTCTATACAAATTTTTAACATGGTTAAATTGCTACCAAGAGGTTGCTTTCAGACCACAAAATTTTAACTAGTGTCATAAACTTTTAAAACATTTATCTTCAGAGTAATATCATTTATCAATAAAACTTGTACTAACACAATGCTGAGATTATGAGAATCACTCAAAAGCACCAAACTTAATACACATCTTAACTGTGTTTTAACATTTTTGATATTATTTGCTTTTAATTGAACATAAACTTAATTTTTAAAATAACTCAACATATACATTTTCTTTCACCCAACAAAATGACTAGATTATTATTCTGAATACTATACAACTTATTTACTCACCGCTGATACTAAAGGTGAGATAATTCAATCTATATTTTAAAAAGTCACCAACGAATTTAAAGAAAGTATTACATAATTTTATATAAACAGCATAACAATAACCTATGGCCTTTATTTTATAGTATCCAATGTTTGTAAGCTGCTTTCATATGTCTTTATTAATATAAGGAACAGCCTTGTCAGGGTAGCAGAACTAGTATTATCCCCATTTTACAGGATAGAACATAAGAACCAGAGAGGTTAAAAGACTTGTCAGAAATAAGATGATTGTTAATAGTAAAGGCTGAACTAGAACCATGATATTCAGACTGTTAGATGAGCAATATTTCAAATATATCACACGGTGTCTAAAAAAAAAAAACCAAAAAACACTTAAAACACATAGAAATATGTCCAGAGAGACAGAAAGACACAGAGGCAGAGAATGTGCTAAAATCATATTTGAAACAAAAAAATACATGAAAACAATCTTATTTGCTATTTCCTAATCTTATTAAAAGCATATATTTATAAAATATCTCCAACTTGAGCAATGTCAAATCTTGGTATAAAGGTAGTTGGGGTAATGCTTCTAAAAATGTTATCGCTCTCCAAAATACTAAAGGAAAATCAATTTTCCTGAAATGTTTTTATTAAACTTGGGACATCACTTCTAATAAAATATATGAAGCCTGATTAGATTGTGTTTCTATTCTTCATAAAGTAAGTAGAACATCATATAACATACATATTTATATGGTTTGGCTTAAGTACACCAGTAAAAAATGAGAAAGAATTTAGAGCCATTCTGTCATTAGGGGGAAAAAAACATTTTAAATTCCTATGAATAACTTGTAAATTCTATCTCCTAATGCCACCCAGATTCTACTTCACCTATATCTGTAGCAGGTTTTTTTTTTTTTTTTTTTTTTTTTTTTTTTTTTTTTTTTTTTTAGTTAAAAGAACCAGAACAGGCACACATGCAACAGAAAATGGGAAAAAAGGATATTATATTTAATAAATTTCTAGCTGAATTCCATCTCTGAAACAATTAAAATACAATATCCAGACCTTGATAAAATCTTAGTTTGAAAACACTACCCACAAAATACACTTGGGGACAACTAGAATAAACTGATTATAGAATGAATATTAGATGACATTAAGAAATTACTGTTGATTTTCTTAGACGTGATAACGGTATTGTGGTTATAAAGAACACCATCTTTATTTTTAGAAGTACTTAGAGGTCAAGTGTGATAATGTTCTCAACTTAATTTCAAATGGTCCAGAAAACACATATACGAGCATATTAAATGGAGCAAAAGGTTAATTGTTGATTATGCAAGATGGACATACAAGTGATCATACTATTCTTTCAAAGTTTCTGTATGCTTAAAATTTACAAATGAAAGAGTTAGAAAAATAAGTAAAAAAAACTTCAGGGCATTTGCTACATATAGCAACCAATATTCAATTATATGGAACATGATTTTAACTTAACAGCTGAGTCACAAAAACTAGTTCGTCATCCACTGTTCCTATTTATACTAAGGCAGAGTAAATGGTTACAGAACTACACTATCAAAAAAGAATAAGACACTAAAGAAAGTTTTTGCATTTAGATAATATATATTAAATTAGTTTTCAACACTTTTAAAAAATTATCAAAATCAAATCAATAGCTTTATTAAATCTCATATTTTTTAGAGCCACATTTTTTTAAAAGTCAGTAAATGAAGTTTTTCAGTTACTGTCAAAAGTAAATTCTCAGAGGTAAAGCACTCAAAAGACAGCAATCCTCTGGCAATGGATAATTTGTAAATCATTGTGCATCATTCTAAAAATATAAAGCAAAAAAGTTTCTTAGAATTTTAAATTAAAAGCTGTCACAATGGAGCTAATTAAATAGAAGTTCCTATAATCAAAAGACCAAAATAATGTTATTGTAATTTAAAAAAACGTTCTGAGTTACTATACATATAGCTAATCAAGACTATGTTTCAATTGCTATAAAACTAATTTGGTAGGTTTTAAAAAAACCTCAAAGTATTTCCTTTAAAGGTTAGAGATATCAAAAATTCTGAGAATCTGAACTCTAAATTCAGTCCTATGCTATTCAACTATGCTATACTAAGAGTATCACAGATTAGGAAAGGGGAAAAGGGTCCTTGATTTAAAGTGACCCCTGGTGGTAGGTGATCAGAACTAACCTGAGAGAGAATATTTTTACCAAGTTTAATGGTGGGTTAATAATAGATTCAGGGAATTCAAGGAATTCAAACAATTGCTTACTTGAACTGAAGTTAATGAAATAATTGATTTCCTTCCTACTATAATAAATGTGCTCTTACTAGAATCTCTATTATCACTTGAATTGTACCTAAAATGTACTTTTTACTCAGTCTGAAAAGATACAAGAAACTCTTTATAAACTAATAAAGAAATATCACTATCTGAGCAAAGAAGAAATAAACCACACTGGCCTCAAAGCATGGGTATAAGACTAAGTCAAACTCCTGGCAATTTCTTCCCTGTAATAAAGCTACAACCAGGAATTTACTTGAACATAGAACCTGAAAAAAAAAAAAAAAAAGACCACTCTAGTTTTATTTACCTAGTAAAATTCTCTGCACTAAGTTAAAAAGCAACAGATTTCTCAATTTAACTATTTTCTCCAAAAAAACAGTCCCTATAAAAAACACATGAAAAAATTTCTGCAAATTTGTTTTCATAGAGCCAAGTCATCTCTTTCTGGTGACAGAGAAAACCGGAACTTACACTTCAGATGAGATACATTATTCAAGAAGACATCCCTTAGTTTACTAGTTACTGGCAAATGAAATTTAATATAAACATATTTTAACTGTCTGCAGAATTTCTACTGTTTTAACTTCATAAGAATAAATTATAACATATAAATACTGAATGGTAGTACTACCTCTCTGGTATCATGGTTAAGGAATGAATCTTTGAATTGAAAAGGTTTGTTTCTCCAAGTAGATTACACTTTCTGTGGAAATTCTAGAACAGCCCAAATTTCTGAGCCATAAACTATTCTGTAGATAGTCTACTTATCTCATAAGTAGACTATGATTCTACTTAGAAGCCAGTGATTCAAAGCCAAACCATTTCATACAGTTACACAAAAATTTAAACACAGAAAATTTGTCTTAATAGGCAACATCCTTAGTAATCATTAGAAGCCAGGAACCATGTCTATTTAACTTACATAATGTCCAATGCACTGTGTTAGATATAAAGTTAAGACCATAATATCTCATATAAAAGACACAAAATAAAAAAGTTCAAAAAAAGATATGTGAAAGAATTTTGTTAAATGCAAATTTCTAGATATAAAAACTTAAAATGTAGAGAGAAGTAGTCCTTCCTCTAATAAACCAGAATTGATATCACAGATCAAATCATATAATATTTAAGGCTATTGATATAACTGGTTAGTCCTAATGGAAATGACATACTGGCTTACAGCCAGAAGTCTACATTGTAAACAACAAGAACTTTTTTTAAGAAGAGAAATATCTCTTGGTTGTAAAGAATAAAATAATACGTATTATAGAATAGATATTTCCCTCCACTTATATTAAGGGAAGGGCCAAAAGTTAAAGCCAAACAGTCTCCTAGTCTTAAGTTTACGTTTTCAGTTTAGTAAAGGTAAAATGTCATGCACTGAGTAGCTCCTGGTCAAGAGCAGGAGCTCTTGTTTAATACATTTTGCCATATCACAGAGCAAAGAATCCAATTAACCAAACATTTGGCTAGGTTATTCTCTCTGTTTCAGAAAGGGGAAAAGATATGATTACAAAAATGATTTAAAATTCCATTTCCTCTATGTAACAAATTATTTTTAAGAATTATCTGAATAGAAAGAAATTTTAAATGTTTTATAGTGTAAATGCGAAACCTAATTACTTTCAATTTATTTGAATCCCTCCAGAATAAATCCAGGTGAAAACAGAACAATTCAGAATTGAGGTATGACATTCTGAGATGTCAGACATGAACTACATATTTTGTCCCATATCGTGGTCTATACTCACTAGAAAAAAAAAAAAAAACCCTATCAGTTTAAAATTGTTTAAAATAAATAAAAGTGATGATATGTAGAAAGGGCCATCCTTTGTTAAAAGGTAGTGAGAAAAAGCTAATTTTTAATCTGTAATTTTAAAAACCTAGTTCTGATATTGAGAAATACAGTTTTCAGAGGGATGTATACTAATCTGTGCCACACATACAGTCTCTGTTTCTTCTTAATGGAACAAATGTTCTTCTCTCTAATACCATAGGGCATACATAACTCCTAAGTTTTTATTGGGGGGAGAAAAAAACACAAACTTCAAAAATTGCTTTTGAGCTTGTTTCAACACTCAGTTTTCCCTTCAAGTCATTTTAAAACAAACAGTAAAAGAAATTATAAAATATTACATCTGACACTGATATTCTGATTAAAAAACATAATTTTCTCCCTCTTGAGAGGCTACAGTAGAAAATCTACTTTCTGAGACAGTCTTAAAAGTCACTTACCCATCTACTGAGTAAAGCTGGAAATTATACTGGACTGCCATTTATGAGATAGAATCACATTAATCTTCCACTAAATCTTCCTTTCTAGTTCCTCACAAAGTAGTGAAGTACTGAAAGAGGACAATGCCTCACATGGACAAAGATCAGATGAAGAGACCTTAGCAGAATCCTTCTGCTGCCAGTATAAGGTCGCTCAATTTATTTCCTTCAGTAAGAACAGCAATGAAAATAAAACAGAGCCCATTTTGCTATCTGTGATCATGTATGCTCCTTTCAAAAGATACTCATCCAAAATATAGTTTCTCATTTCAAAAGCAACTTGAGTCTGAAAATATTGCAAAAATAGAAGCGCTATGAAATGACAGTGAGGAATTACAAGCAGTCAACTCATTATTCAATCAGGAATTTGGCACAATCATAAAACATGTACCGTTGTCTATTTTAATGGATCTTAATTCCTCTGCTATCAGTTGAAAATCCAAATTGTAAATTGAACAATGACTAGTGCCAAAACCTAAAATTTTCTCAATTTTTCTACCTGAGGATACTGTTACAGAGCAGGGCAGCACATACAGTACCATTCTTGACATATGAGATTTGTATAAACTAATATGTGAATATTCCTAAACCTTGCTAGCATTTACCCATTTCCAGGAAAGGCAAACATTTATGCCTCTCTACATGTGCATTATAATAGGAGTAAAATATGTAGGTTCCCCAGACACTGAGATATCTCAATTATTTCATTCATAAGAGCAATATTTGAGAATAAAATATTATCTAACTAGGGTTTTAAATCAGTTTCAAAAAAGGCAAGCTTTCTAGTCACCTGGTATTTATCTCTAAAAATTGTCTATTATTAAGTACAAAGAACCAAATTATTGAAACTATAGATTGGAAAGCATTTTTTTTTTTGATCTGCTTTTTAACCACAGGGTGGCACTTTCTATCAATCATCACCTTTATTTACTCCAAGGTAATTCAATATAGTTTTATGTAGTGATTTTAGATTACAGTCATTGTGTGTAAATATCCAAAGAATCTTTAAAAACAAAAAAGGGCAATTTTTACTGACTTATTCAAGGATGAAAGAAAATTTCACCCCTTGCTTTTCATTAGCACAAGTAAGTCTCTATTACCTTCTATCAGGGGCATATTAAATTGCGACCAAAAAAACTACATCAGATTGTACCAACTATTATGTTTAAATCCAACATTTTCATTGTCAAAATTATAAATTTAAGATTAAAATTTATTCCTCATTAATAAAACTTAAAATATATTTACATGTATTTGGAATGTGGAAGAGCAGATAGGGAGGGCATTCAGGAAAGCAACAGATATGTTTATCTCTACTCCAAAGATCATATAACAACACTTTTTGAACTCATTTCCCATTTAGAAAAAAATGCAGATCGCTGCCAGCATTAATTTAATATCACACTTAGGAATGCTATGTTTTCTAGAATTTGACATTTTCAGTGATCAAGAATTACTATATTTTGCAAATGGAAATACCACTACTAAAAACAGAATGCTATAAATAGAATAATGTCATTTGTTTCCAAAGACTATTGATATACCAGAGCTGCTAAAATAATAAGAATGAGATATTTCGTGGCAAGTTTTGGGAGTAAGGTTAGGACTGTAATCCATGAGTTATCTCAGGGTGAACACTGCAGCCACAAGCACTACAGGTGAGTATTTTGGGGCAAACGGGAAAATGGGTTAGTGAGTTGACTACATCTGTTCTCCACTGAGTGGAGAGTCTGTGCAGGAGCATAGTCGATCATCGTAAACTGAATGTGACCTCATTAAGACCTTCTGTTGAAAATATATACAAATCAGACCAGTTTTATAAATTTTACAATTATTCTTTTAAATCTAATTTTGGCATTTATGTTTATTTTGCTATAAAAAATGGAGGCAATAATGGTCAGTTGAAAAATGTCAAACTTGGACGAGTGATAATCTGAATTATATCTTTAATAATAAAGCTTTTTGGGTGAGGAATAGTCAAGCTTAATAAAGACAAAAAGTAAATAAAAATAAAAGTTCTTAAAACAAAAAAATAAATCACAAAACGAAGTAAAAACACTGGATAAAAAAATCACTCGTTAAGGAAGATTGGAAATTAACGAGAAAATGTAATCTCTTCATCGAAAATGTTTGGTTTGGTTTTGATTTTTAATTGGTAAACTTATGGTTATTTTATTAAACAAAGAAAAAAGAACCTAGCTTCTCATTTTTCTTAGTATTAACTTAATACTATAATCCTCTGCAAGTGGTTCTTTTACTTCTTAATATCTGAGGTATCTTAAATTTGAAGTTACTTTCCTTGGTCTCTAAGTGATGAAAAGTTTACCAACAAGTATCAAAACTACTTGAACTTCACTGCTCAGTGCTCAGATATTCATTCACTACTAAAACTTATTCCCAATCCCTCTTTTACTCAATCATCCTGTTTTTAAATATTGTTCCCATCTCATTATTTTAGCAAACATAGCATAATACTATATATTTAGCTCCCTCACCACAACACAATATCCCCAAAGTTCTAGTGAATTAGAAGCTCTTAAGTAAGGATTTCAACTGTTAACATTCACGTCTACTTTAACTCTACCAAAGTAACATGCCAGAAGTTTAAGAATGTTCATTCCAGGACTATACTTCTTTTTAAACTCTCCCTCTACTCAAGAGTAAGACAATCAAATTTAAGAAGCCTATGGCTAAGTTTTGATGACAGAAGCAATCTAACTGATAAGTAGATAAAACAACTTAAAATTTACAAAAATTATCCTTGTGAACAATTAGATTAGGTGACCATATAGCTGGACTTCCTAAAAGTCAGAAAGAATAAGTGTCTCAGAAAACAAAACTGAGTGTATGAAATAAAGAAAACTGGAAATGAAAGTATGTGGATAAATATACCATTTTTTTGCCTATTTAAAATTTTTTTAAAACATTAATAGTGGTTCTCTTGAGATGGTGGGAAGATACAACTCTTCACCAATTTCCATTTCAGTACTTGCAAAGTCCACAATGAATATGGAGTACTTGCCAGATATAGTTCCCTTGTCTTATCAGCTCCTCCCTCCACTCTGCTCTGGGTCACATCAGAAAGCTCCCTTGCCCTCAAGATTCTAGTCCAGTATAGCTGATGGAAGTATTAAAGAACTCCAGGAGTTCAGAGAAAGCAAGAAGAGGATGAAGTATATTCCCTTAACTGTCTTCCTGCTGGGAAATGTTGAAATAAGAATCTTTCACAAACTGCTGTAGTTCAAACAATGAACCAAAGGCCTAAAGAAATGAAAAAATTGCCACACAGAGCACAGAAATAAAATTATTTGGAATTATCTAGTCTTTTAAAAACCCTTGATAATATATATATTTTTTTAAGTAGGAAGAGGAAAATGGGAGTTCTCTATTATATTATGCTATTCTATATTATCCTACTTAATTTAAGCTACAGCTTAGGTAATATTATAGAACACAGTTAGGCCTACTAGCAGTACATTCTAAAACTTGATAAAGTTTGATTACCTATACATAATTTCTAAATTTGGGGGCAACTGATATTCAGCCATTTATTTTAATTTCAGTAAATGTCTTAAGAAAAATTAAATATTACTTCAATTAATCACAAAATATCCTACCCTAAAATAACTTAAGAAAACAATATTCAATAAAAGGCAGTCATTGGAAGTCATCAACCCAAGTACATATCTTACCTTGGCTTAAAATTGTATAGCACTCTTTAAACCAAGATATAGGTGTATAATTACTGAAAGAAAGAGCAACTGCACTTAAAGAGATGATTTTACATTACCTTTTCATATAGGACTGGGTAAAAACCACAAATATAGCACAACTAAATATTAAGATTACATGTGACATAGCAAAATCAATTATGCAGAATTTAAAAAATATAAATATATATGAGTGGGTTTTTTTTTTTTTTACCTGTTTTGCAATTTCTCTTAAACAGGCTACTCCTTGTTCAAAATTTGGGAAAGCTACTGAGCCATACTTTTGATATTCAGGGATTGGTCTGATTTTTATTGTAGCTTCTGTTATCACACCAAGAGTTCCTGAAAAAGAAGGGGGATAATCCAATATATCACAGGCCATTTTATAAGTCACATTTAAATCTACTTTATGTATTTATTCAATTTGTTGTAGTATTTATATTTAAGTCTATTTAATCTATTCTGTGTGGGAATAATGACTACTCAAGTTTTTCGAGAAAAACTACTAAGAAAATTTTAGAATTCCTAAAAAAAAAGTTTTTAGAATACATTTTTCTTAGTTATTTATATATCTAATAAAACATTTTTAAGGTAAACTTTCTCTAAGAAGGTTACTTTTAAATATTCTTAAACGTATTACAACTTATTAAAAGAAAAATAAATATTTGAAAAACAACAGGTTTTTACATCCCATATACATTAGACAATCTTTTGATATGTGTGCCTATTTTTCCTGTAAGAACAGTAAAAATATTGTAATATGAGAACTTAAGAGGATAGTAAAATGATTAGAGGTAATATTTACACTTTGCCTTTTTTTCTCTAAGAATTCATACAAAAATATGACAAATGCAATGCTGAAATGCCCTTGTAAGAAACAAGTAAACAGGTATTTCAGAGACAAAAGTTATCACAAATATATAGCACAAGAGGGCTACCAATGAAAGAAATGTTTTTTCTTTATTACATGGAGTAGTGGGGGACAAATTGGAGAGGGAAAAAAATAAGTTAAATATAACTATGCAATCTAAATATCTATGCTAAAATTTTAAAGAGACATGGTTAAAAACAATTGTATTTACAAACCAATCTTTTCAAATCAGTAGTTTCTAATGTACAAATGGTAGAAATTATTATTAGTAGTGAAAACTTTCTGAGAATCTTTAAAAAAACAGAGGGCAATCTTTGACATTTTGAACTTAATTACAAAACTAGAAAAAAAGAAAAAGTATCACATAAAATCAAAGCTTCCAATAAATTTATAACATACCTAAAATATAATGCCAATATATAATAACCAGATTAAAAACTATGGAGTCCATAAAAAGTAAATTAAATTAGATCACAATACATTCATCACATATACAAATGATTTCCTACTAAGAAATCAAGTGACTCTATTATGACTTGTAAAATCACAAAAACTCTATAAAGTTTGGCCCAATTAATATCTGAATAAAAAACAGATATAACTTATACATTTTTAAACATAACAAAAGCAACTAGACTTTCTCTTTTTTTTTAGCATCTTTGTTGAGATATAATTCACAGACCATAAAATTTATTTATTTAAAGTATTAAGCTCAGTGGATTTTAGTGTATTCCCAGATATATGTAACTATCACTACAATTTAAGTTTAGAACTTTTCATCATACACAAAAAGAAACCCTGTATCTATGGAACAGTCATTCCTCACCTCGCCCCCCACCTTGGCCCTAAACAACCACCCATCTATTTTCTGTCTCTATAAATCTGCCTATTCTGGACACTGCATATAAGTAGAATCTCAAAATATATGGTCTTTTGTGACTGGCTTCTTTCATTTAGAAAATGTTCCCAAGGTTTGTCCATGTTATAGCCTGTATTAAGTACTTCATTCTTTTTTAATTGCTACAATATTATTCTATTGTATGGTATAACTCATTTTTGTTTATCCATTCATCAGTTGATGGACATTTGGATTTCTACTTTTTTTTCACTAGATTACCAGTTTATTATAAAGAATACAATTCTGGAACAGCCAGATGGGAGAGATGTATAGGGCAAAGTATGGGGGAAGGTGTGCAGTTTTCATGCTCTCTCCAGATACAACAACCTCCCATCACCTCCATGTGTTCACCAACTGGGAAGCTCTCTAAAACTCATACTTTAGGGATTTTAATGGAGGTTTCATTACATAAGCATGATTGATTATACCATTGGCCACTGGTGATTAATTCAACATCCAGTCCCTTTCTCCTCCCCAGATGTCAGGGGGTGGGGCTGAAAGTTCCACAGGTTTCCACTTTTAGGCTGCTATGACTGCTACTATGAATATATGTGTACAAGTTTTTGTGTAGGTGTGTGTTCTCTTTTCTCTTGGATGTATACATGAAGATTTTCTTAATTTCATAAAAACTTTTGATTTTATCCATGTAACATCTGGCCCTCAGCTACCCTTAATTGAGGCTAATTCCCTCCCCTCCCCAGCCAAGAGGTGCAGGGGCTCACTTCTTGCACCCAGCTTTAACTAGTGGGACAGAGTCTCTGAGTGGCACACTAATGCCAGGGTTGCTCTTATCCTGGTTTGTAAAGAGCTGGTATCTTGCCAGGAGAAACAAACCGAAAAGAACTACTTTCCTTCACCTTCCCCTAGCACTCGGCTCCTAAAGCAGGAGTGTCCTCACAGAAAAGCATGCCATTGTCCCCACCCCTACCTCCAGAGCCATGGCTCAGAGATTTTGTCTGAGGGGAGAAATAAGCTATAAAACAGCCCTTAATCCCTTCCCAAAAGAAAGTATTTTATTTGCAACAGAGCATGGAGACGTTCAAGCCTAAGAACACTTTCTAAAATAGCGGAGAATGTGGTAAAAAGCAATTGAGAGGACATAGATAAATTTATTAGTGATGTAGGCAAAACTGTAGACCAGCTAGTTTGCCTGGGTAGAAACAGTGGGGATACTGGGAGTCCTAGCTAGAGCAATCAGGAGAGGAAACAAAAGGCATCAAAATTGGAAAGGAAGGAGTAAAACTGTCTCTATTTGCAGATGACGTAGTTATATACAGAAAAACGTAAAGATTTGACAACAAAAAGAAACTGTTAGAATTAATCAATGAATTTAGTAAAGTTACAAGATATGAACATTTGAAAATCAAAATTACAAGATATGAACATACAAAAATCAGTAGCATTGTTATACCCTAAAAATAAATTTTCTGAAAAAGAAATTGATCCCATTTATAAAAGCATCAAAAACAAAATACTTAGGAATAAATTTAACCAAGGAGGTCAAAGTTCTCTGCTCTGAAAATGACAAACCACTGATGAAAGAAGTCAAAGACACAAATACAATAAGATACAAAGAAGTCAAAGACACAAATCTAACAGAACTAATACTGTTAAAATGTTAATACTAGCAAAAGCTATGTATAGATTCAATGCAGCCCCTATCAAGATTCCAATGACATTTTTCACAGAAATAGAAAAAACACTCCTAAAATTTGTAGTGATGGGAACCACAAAAGACTCTGAATGGCCTAAGAAAGCCTCAGCCAGAGGTATCACATTTTCTGATTTCAAACCATACTATAAAAGCTACAGTCTGGTACTGGCATTAAAACAGATAAGCAGACTAGTGGAATAGAATCGAGAGCCCAGAAATAATCCCACATCAATACAGTAAACTAATATTCGACAAGGGAGTCCAGAACACCCAATGAAGAACATCCAATGGTAACAGTATTTTGGAAATCAAACCTTAAGTACAAGCAACAAAATCAAAACAAGTGGGGCTACATCAAACTAAAAAGCTTCTGCACAGCAAGCGACACCATCAAAAAAGTGAAAAGACAATCTATGGAATGGGAAAAAATATTTGCAATCCAAGTATCTGATAAGGGATTAATATTCAAGATACATAAAAAACTCAATGTCCATTGATGGATGAATAAATAAGTTGGGGTATATATATGTGTATGTACATACACATACACACACATACACACAATGTAATATTATTCAGCCATAAAAATTGAGGAAAACCTATTATTTGTGACAACTTGTATGGACTTGGAAGGCATTATGCTAAGTGAAATAAGTCAGATAAAGACAAATACTGTATGATCTCACTGATATGTAGAATCTAATAAAACAAAAACAATAAAATACACCAAACACAGAAAAAGAGATCAGACTGTGGTTACTAGAGCAGGGCGTGGGGAGAGGAGGAATTTGAGGAAGGTGATCAAAAGGTACAAACTTCCAGTTAAGATAAATAAGTACTAGGAATGTAATGTATGACATGATGACTATACCTAATACTGCTGTGTGACATATAGGAAAGTTAAGAGAAGAAATCCTAAGAGTTCTCATCACAAATATATATATTTTTTCTTTTTATTTTATCCATATGAAATGATGGATGTTGACTAAACCTGTCTGTGGTAGTCATTTCACAATATATGTAAATCAAATCATCATGCTGTATACCTTATACAGTGATGCATGTCAATTATTTCTCAATAAAACTGAGAGAAAAAGAAACAGTGAGGAGGACCCTGTCTAGCCTCAGAAGAAAATCTCAAACACTAACCTCAGGAACTATCACTTATAAGAGATACCCTTTAAGTGAATTTTATGGCATGTGAACTATATATCTCAATAAAGCTGCCCCCCCAAAGGAATAACCAATATGTTATTTAATTCTCTGAATTAATTACAAAGAAAACTTCAGAGTTAACATCTTAAATAACTGATAAGTAGCTAAAACTACTTAAAATTTATAAGAATTATCCTTGTGAACTATTAGATTAGGTGATCATATAGCTGGACTTCCTAAAAACCAGAAAGAATAAGTGTCTCAGAAAACAAAACTGAGTAAATGAAATAAAGAGAACTGGAAATGTAAGTATGTGGGTAAATATAACATTTTTTGGGGTCACATCAGAAAGCTCCCTTGCCCTCAAGATTCTAGTCCACTATAGGTCAGTATGAGCCTTGATTTTAGACATGAAAACTATCTTTCAAAAAAACTCCAAGCTCCCAGCTTTTTATGAAATGTTTTCTTGTATCTGAAAATAAAGCTATGAGAAAATATTTCTTTGAATTACATATAATATAATCCAATCTAAATTTAATCTAAAGAAAAATTAGAAACCATTTAAATGACAAACAATGAGGCCCTGGTTAAATATCACAGAGTACATTATATTTTAATTTTGTACATGTAATAACTTATATGAAATGTTAATTTTAATATATATGTATACACACACACACACACACACACACAAATTTACATTAGCAAACTTCCTTTAAAATTCTAATACTATATAAGAATTCTAAGGCACTGGTAAGAAGTGACCAAGCCTTAAATTTCTGTATACCCATATTGCCTCATTTGTATAGTAGGCACTTTAAAGTAGTAAACTCAGCATAATACTATGAGTGAGGTTAAAAAAAAAATTAGTAAAATGACATTTTGCATTATTGTAAGGTTAATGAAATGACCAAGGCAAGGCTGTGCAACTATCCAGCTGTGAGTTCTGCAGGGAGGTCCCACTGTGAAAGCAAAATTCATCCAGGTCCCAAACGCAGATTGATAGATAGCAGCTTCCATTAGGACTTATATTCAAATTAAGCCAATCACAAATGGATACATCTAAATTCGCTTCATCAAAAGGCTCATTTGTGTTGGGTTTTATTATATTTATTGATTCTTTTTTCCTGAGTATATTATGTTCGTGGAGTGATATAAAACTTAGATTACTTATCGCTTCATTATATGCACATTATACCAATGTTTTATAGCCACTTTAGATAATTTTTTACAAGTAAATCCATGGCAATGCGCCATCATAAAGGCTAATATATGTCATTCACTTTCTGTTTTAATAAAAATCTGTTATAATAAACCTAAAATTTTTCTGTTTTATAATTTTCATATATAATGTTTGCTCTCAAGAAAATTAAAAGCTTCAATTGTTATTGTAAGTGTAAGTATTTGCCTAAAATATTTCATAATTTGAAAATATACTTTTAGGTGCCTTCAGAACTGAGAAGAATGGCAGTCATTTGATTCTGAATTTTTTCTTCTCCTTCTACTATTCCCCTCAAAAAGCCATAAATATCAATACAGAAAACAAAATCACACAGGACCTATACTTTCAATATTACTAGGAGACAAAAAACACTATGATCTTCAAATTATATGTAAGTAGAGATAAGAAGAAAAAATTCCAATAGACCTTATATAGCCTTCCATCTGCTGTAAGCTTGTAAGGGCAGAAAGTGAGTAAGGAGAGGCTTAAAAGATTCCATAAGAAAAAGTAGAGAGTAGTAGAGGACTTGGCATTTGCACAGACGAAAACAAAGAACACTCTCAAATTAGGAACCCTTTCCAAGTAATAAACAGGGACAGAAAAAAACAGATCAAATCCATAAAAAACTACTGCAAAAAGTCAGAAAATATAAAAACTTTTCTGTAAGAGAAAAGTAACCCCCAACGATGATCCTAAGCAAAATTGTAATGCATTTCACACTGAATGAAATATTGTAAAACAGGCATTTGGAGATAGGAAAAAATACCTGAATCAGAAATATAAACACTAAAAATACAAATGGACAAAAGACAAGAAAAAAATGAAATAAGAGATGACTAAACTAAGGTAAGAAATAGAACGGCAGCAGCAACAACAACAAAAACATATGTATATATAAAAAAAGAAGGCTAAGTTATATAGTATCCAAAGGAGAACAGAGAATAGAGTCAAATGAAAACTTTAAAAAAAGGACACTGAAGAATGCAGGAAAATAACCAAAAGAATAAAAATGAAAAAAAAAAAGATGAGAAAAAAGGTCAGAGAAATAGTGGTTGAAATGGAAAACAAGGAAATCTCTCTCTCTCTCTCTCTCTCTCTCTCACACACACACACACACACACACACACACACACACTTGATGTCCCTGAAGAAGAAAAATCTAAACAATGAGGGAAAAAAAACCCTAATATTTAACACTACAATCCCTCAAAAAATCCACAAATAAAAGAAGATCTGAATATACATGGTCCACTGGGTAGAGCAAAATGACCCAGTATACAATAAACTCTGAGCTGTAAAAGCAGTAAACTTCAACAATAAAGAAAAAAAATTCCTCTAGGCCTCTAGGCAAAAGAGGAAACAAACTATAAAGGGAGGAGAGAGGCATCAGATTTCTTTAAAACAACATATAAAATCAAACCAACAGTGGAACAGTATTTTCAAAACACAAGGAAGTAAAGTGTGACCCAAGGATACTATATCCACTCAAGCTGTCCTGCAAGTATCAGGTCACAAAAAAAAAACCCAGTTTAGAACATTTCAGAACTCATGGGATATATAAATGTGCTTTTCCTGAGGAATCTAGTAAAGGACAAGATTAATTTAACCAAAAATGATTAGTAAAACCACACAAAAGAACTGACAGCAAGCATTTCACTTTTTCATTCTAGAGCAAAGGCTAAAGGGTGGATCACGGGTTAAGAAATGTACTTTTAACCAATTTTGTAATAAGAGCAAATCATTATAAGTTACTAGTAAATTCCATACATAGGAAAAGAATGCAAAGCATTTCAAATGATTTGAATATTTATTATAATTTTATTATGCTGATCATATTATAGCACTGAAAATGAGAAGTTGCTTGTTGAAAAAATTATTATGAAAAATTCATAAACCAAAAAGACAAAAACATTAAATTTAATGTGGTTAGTCACATGTGGAACCTAGTAGGGAAAATAGGTTTTTTAATGATGATGCATTCAAGATTGTCCTCAAATGATTTAATTATAGAAAAAGAAAATATTTTTAAAGCTCAAGGAAAAGTTTATGATTCTCATTTAAGGCAGAAGGTTATTTAGATAGTTCAAAACAGAAGATAAAATATTTTATAAAACAATATGATTTTACAGAAATTACTTTTTTGAACATGCTGTCCTCCGGCTTACATTAAGATGACTCTATATCCACATACATACAGAAATGGGGATTAGAAACCATAAATACACTTATAAAGATCATTAATGCCAAAATAATAAACAGTCACAATAGTGATAAATTTAACATTTGCTGAGCACTTACTAAATGCTTATAAACTGCTTAGCAAAATCTCAAATAATCCTCACAAAAAGCTTATGAAGATGGATATTTTTATTATTCACATTTTATAGCTGAGGACATTGGGCATAGAAAATTACCTAATTTTCACAAAGTCACAGAGATTTAAGTGGTGAAACTAGGACTGAAATTTAGATCTGATAGATTTCATGGTTCATGCTGTTAAATCATTATGGCATTCTGCATGTGTATTTATAATAAGATCTCATTTAAATACAGTAATCTACCCTAGAATATATTTTTTATAAATCATATTACTTTGTTTACTTTATCATTATAATGACTCTGCCTTCCTTAAATTTATTCAATAATTTACTATTGAGGAAGGTAGTCTAGTCTTTTAGATAAAATTCAAACTATTTAAAAAGGCATAAAAGACCATATCATCTCTCCAACTGCCCTATAACCATTACCATTCTGCCCCTAGACCTGCTGCTGCGCACTTCACCCTACCATTAAATCATGTTCTCATTATGTTAAACAACTGGCTCTTTCTCACTTCTAAGCCTGTCCACGTGCAGTTCTCTCTGCAGAACAACTCCCTCCCCACCTTATTCCCTCAACTCTGTCAGGAATTATTTTCTTCTTATCACCTTTCACAGACCACCTCAGGCATGGCCTGTCTGTGAAGACTTCTTAAGTATCCATCAATGTGACCTTTGTCTATATTTTTCCTGTGTTTATTTCTCTCAGAGAATTTATCATACTGTATTATAATGGTCTATTATTACCTGTGTCCTGAGTGTGCCAGCACAGTACCTAGCAAAGAGAATTTTCCAAATGCTAATTGATGAGATAAAAAAATGTTTGATGTGGTTACTTTTTTTAATTAAATTTATTGGGCTAACATTGGTTAATAAAATCATATAGTTTTCAAGTGTTGATGTTACTTGAAAAGATATTTTATATTTATAGAGTTGACTTCAACACATAAATCTATAGTATAATTAATAATTATCAACTTTAATATCTAATTGTTAATCTGATATGTGATGGTAAAAAAGTTATATTTTTTTATTTAACTTTTAGATGATGCAACAGTACAAGAAGTTCCAGAATATTTATTAGAGAACTATATTATTTGAAGGAACTTAACATTTTATATTTTTCTCATTAAAACTTTTCTGTTTTTCCATAGAAGAGTATACTGATCAGAACAGGAAGAGAATAAAATAGGGTGATTATCTTGACAAAGGTTTGTCACTAGCTATCCCACTGGTTATCAACTCAGTAGTTGACTTCTAAGAAACATAGTTTGTTATTTTTTTCCTCCTTGATATTAGTGTCAAAGATTAGAATTTATGCCCCAACATCCTAGTTTATTATATAGCTGTTTTTTTTAATCTATGCATACAGCTAAATGTTTCCAAAATATTTTCTTCAGTTTGTACCACCTTCTGAGGTTAATAATAAATCCTCTGCTAATTCAGAAACATGTGTTTTATCTTATTTCTTTGAATTTAAGGAGTAACCCTTTCTACCATTCTATGAATTAAAAAATAAACCCATGATCATCCTAACCATACAATTTACAGTGCTTACATAACAGTTAGTTGGCAAAATGGAAGGTTAGTTTTTTTCCAGGTTGGTATAGGAATTAAATGTTTTGGATAAAATAAAGAACTATACTTCAAGTAGCCAAGCAAAGGATACTACTTAAGTAAAAAAAAAAAAAAAAAAAAAAGAGCAACATAAGTTTTAAAAGATATGTGAATCAACAGAATCTTAAATTCTACTTCTTAAAAAAATCAAATAGCAATACAAAAGACATAATTGTAGAAAGACAAGACAAAAAAACAATACTTTATCAGTCCTTTCTCTCTCTTATTCAGACAAGATTAAAAGGATATTATAATATGCTAAAGCAAACCATTTTAAACCCTAACAAGTACTTTTCTTAATATTGTTGATTAAAAACTCTGAAAGAAAAATCAAATAAACCAAAAAGACCAAGCTGTCTCTAAAACTATAAAAAAGCAAAATGTAAGAGGGAGTTTAATAAGATGTTCCCATAATAAAACTTAATGAAGTACTAAATTAAAGTAATAAAACTTTTTAAAAATCACCATTCTTTAAATATATAAAACATGTCTTTCTTTCAAAGATCTGATATCACAACATGACAGATTTTCACAAAACTGAGTCGCTAACCTGTATTTTTTCATAATAAATTTGCAGTTATATTTACCTTCAGATCCCATGATGAAGTGATGAATATCAGGGCCTGTTGACATACGAGGTCCTTGACAGCTTTTTTCTACTATACCTCTAGGTGTTACCATTTTTATATGAACCACCTGTTTAATACAATGCACGATATAAATTCTACACATTTGTTAGTGAATGTTGTGTGTGTGTATGTGTACACACACATCCATATATAAAACACTATTTTTTAAATACTGGGATAAGTGATAAATGGTGATGCCCTTCAGAATTCTAATATCTTTTAGCAATTTTTAGAATAAAAGTAAATTTTATAAACTTTCAAAGAGGAACAAATCATCTATGATTCTTATTGGTTTAGGTATATTCATCATCTTAAGAACTGAAAAGCACATTTCTTTAAACCAAATTTAGTC
The DNA here is from genome assembly GCA_028627145.1 of Eidolon dupreanum. Lineage (NCBI taxonomy): Eukaryota > Metazoa > Chordata > Mammalia > Chiroptera > Pteropodidae > Eidolon > Eidolon dupreanum. Next base: position 127,761,944 of record CM053503.1, on the reverse strand, counting down.
TAGGATTATTCATGTGGCAAAAAAACTGAAGGATGGATAAAATAAACACTGATCATATTTTAATAGGTTGATTCTTTCATTTATTTAACAATATTATGAAAAACTATTATTCATGTCAAGCACTGTTCTAGATGCTTAGAATTCCAAGAAAAAAAGTCTTCTTGTCTTATCTCTTCCTTCAACTTACCTAAACTGCCCATTTAGTAGGAAAGAGTGAAAAAAAACAAAGTATTAATTATATCAGGTCAAAACTAGAATGAAGAGGGAGATCCAGTGATTGAGTTAAAGAGAGGGAGAAAGACATGTGTTTGGTATACCTGTGAGATATGTCTCACACAGGTGAGAAAGTAAGTATACTGCGGGAGGGGTCACTCAAAAATAAGTCCTGAGATCTGAATCAGAAATGATTAGATAAAAACCTAATACATTTTTAGAATGGTTTTTGGACAAATGAATAAAAAGAGTTCATGCATTGTTAAAGAAAATAAGCAGAGGACATCAATAAGAAATTTATAAAATAAGAAATAAAAATTGCCAATGAGATCATTTAAAGTTTACATTCACTAACAATTAAATAAATCAAAAATTAAAAGAGAAAATATGGAGTCCAATAAAATAAAGATTCTCATAGTGCTAGTGGGCAAGTCAATTGGCATAAAATTCTTGTAAGAGCAATTTGGCTGTAAGGATTCAATGACTTAAAAATGTATAAACATCTTTATCCAGGATAATATAAACATTTAAAAAGTATTAATAACATAAACACTTAAAGTCTTAAATTGCTGTGTGTTAACTATAAAGAACCAAAATTTTCATTAAAGATTTGATATTTCTAGCAATGAAGATACTGATGAAAATTTTGGAACATTAGATTTGAAAAGCAAAGCTAAATAGCTCTAAAAATAATGTTAGGAACATCACTTTAATGGTCTCATAAAAAGTTAAATTGTTATCAAAATATTGATAATAAGGGAACTAACATTTATGAAGCACATACTACACACCAGGGACTCTGCTAAGAGTTTTCATTTTATGTTCTTCATTTCTTATAATAATTCTATGCAGCAATTATCATTATTTTACATAGGAGGAAACTGAAATTTAGAAAGGTGAACCAATTAGCACAAAGTCATACAACTAATCACTAAAAAAGCTACAAATGGGACAAATGATACTTAATTCCTAACCAGAATGCCCATAGTTACACTAATATCACAATAATTCCCAGAGTACTGGCACTGGATCAGCTAAAGCAAAATAGTATGCATATAAAACATTAGATATTATACTACCACTTACTAGAACATTTTCATTAGGGCTCTTTAATTCTATATAGAAATATTTTTTTCAGCAAAATAAACACAAAATCTCCTAAGGTGAAAGATGTAGCAATGACAAGATCACCTAAATAAACTGACTAAAATCTTGGTGGAGTTAAAGGTTGAGGTTCCATGAGGCTTATAAATAATATTTATATCTTTTATAAGTCAGATATTATGAAACATCTACAAAGTTCATCAGTCATTTGAAAAGGAGCACCCTTAAGTAATTATCATAGTTATGTCTTTTACTGCTTCTATTATACATAGTTGACATTACTATAATCAAAAGGGATATACTTCTGGGGGGACTCTACCACTGTACTTGATTTTTAAAGGCTTTAATCACTGTATAGTAATCTCTATATACTAATCAATTATTATACAATAACTGGAAAAAATTTACCAGGTCTTCGATATTGCCATAGATATTCTTCTTCATGCCTGATGCCCGAGTAGATACCCATCCTCCCACAGTGCTGAATTCCAGAGAATCTGGTTCATGACCTGTACAATAACCGCTTTCTTTAAGCTGCAAAACAAAAATGTAATGTTTTACTAGTGAAAATGGTCCTATTTCACACAGCACTCAACACATTAACTCTTCCTACTTTAAAATTCCCATATGTCACTGGAATTTGGACTCATTAAAACCTACATAGAAAAAGAAATACTTTTATAATACTGGTCAAAAAATTTTTAAGCTTTTGTCTAGAGGAAAACTTTACAAAATTGAAAAATGTGGTCCAAAAGACAGTTGAATTTTCTACAGGCTTACTAACTAATCTTACTTTTTATATACTTCTATTTTTAAAGCCAACTACCCTCCCTACTTTTTTTTTTTTCCACAAAGAGACCATTTAAATACTTACGGAGATCAGATTATACTTAAATAACTGCCAATTTCACCTAAACACTTTCAATAAATAAAGTACTTAATCTCTTGTTCTCCCTACCCTAATATAATATGCAGCAGGCCTGCAGAAAATCCAAGCAAATTGCCTGTACTTAATTCTCTCAAGGAGTCATGTGTTTTAATGTACAGCCATCTGGCTAGGTTTCCTGAATGTAATACTGTCATTTATTTGGAATGCAGATCATGCATTCCTGTACATTAAATAGTCACTTGTTTCTCATTTTTCTATATTAGCTTGGCTTTGCCATCTGCACAGCACCTGAGGTTGAATGGATGCCCTTTACTGCAACAACACCAAAGCCATTCTACTGAAATCATTTTAAAGACTCAGCCATCTCATGTCAAACAGTACAGACACCACCATCTGCATACCCACTGTCTACTGAACTCAAGCCCATCAATCTGTGTTGACCATTTGATAATCATCCAGTTAAGAAACTGCTTCAATTTTTCAAGTAAGCCCTGCATAGATACACAATATGTCAGCTATGTTTGAATCTATGTATTTAAAAACACTATAAAAGCTGTAATCTAAAAATCAAGAGCCTGTTAGGTTAAATATAATTTGTTAGCTCTTGAACACAAGCAATGCAAATTATTTACCTTTTCTAGTTTTGTTGCAAAGGTTTAAAAATACATCAATGGTTACAAAATAGGATTTTTTTTTCACTACATACGCAATACATTTATTTAATTTTAAGAAGTTAATAACCACCCACAAGTAGGTGGTTAAATAAATGACTGAACAGGTTATAATAAAGATAGTCAGACTTATATTTCTTCCCTAACTCCTAATCTATATTCATGTTATTTGCTCCCAAAAGATTACTGTCACTCAAATTTTCTAAAATTAGAAGAAAAAGAAAAGACATTCATGGAGGACTTAGATGTGCTAGGCACTGCACAGGGAGTTTTCAAATATTCTCATGACAAAATCTCCACATCATCAATACAGAAGAAACCATTAAACAGACATTTAAAACTATTTCTATAAGGGCACCCAGAGTGCTAAAAAGTACATACAAGTGAGAAAATTACCCAGAATCAGAGAAAAAAATAATCCAAAAGGATCGCAGAACAGCCTAGGAGAAAATATTTGCACAAGATACATCTGATAAAGGACTGTTACTCAAAATATACAAAGACCTCTTAAAAGCCAACAATAAGAAAACAACTCAACTAAAAAATGGGCAAAAGACCTAAACGAATACCTCACCAAAGATAGCAAAAAAACATATGAAACACTGCTCCACATCATACATCATCAGAGAAACGTGAATTAAAACAAGATAGCACAACACACCTATATGACTAGTCAAACATCAGAACACCGACAATATCAAATGCTGGTGGGGAAGTGGAGCAATAGAAATTCTCATACACTGCTGGTGGAAATGCAAAATGGTACAGCCACTTTGCAAGACAGTTTGGTGGTTTCTTATAAAACTAGATATCTCTTACAAGACAATCTAGCATGTAGGCACCTTGGTATTTACTCAAAGGAGTTGAAAACTTATGTTCACATAAAAACCTGCACACAGATGTTTACAGCAACTTTATTCATATATTGCCAAAACTTAGAATCAACCAAGATGTCCTTCAGTAGGTGAATGAATAAACTGTGGTACATCCAGACAATGAAAAATTATTCAGTGCTAAAAAGAAATGAGCTATCAAGCCATGAAAAGACATGGAGGCCCCTTAAAAGCATATTACTAAATGAAAGAAGCCAATCTGAAAAGGCTACATATTCTGTGATTCCACCTTTGTGATGTTCTAGAACAGGTAAAAAACTATGGAGACAATAAAAAGATCAGTGGTTGCCAGGGGTGGGTGAGGAGAGAGATAAACAGGCAGAAGAATTTTTGGTAGTGAAAATATTCTGTGTGATATTATAATGATGGATATGTCATTATACATTTGTCCAAACCCTAAGATAAACTATGGACTTTGGGTAATTACTATGTGTCAATGTAGGTTCCTTCTTGATAAAATATCTACCATTCTGGTAAGTGATATTAATAATGGGGGAAGCTATGCATGTGTGGGGGCAGAGAGCATATGGGAAATCTCTGAACCTCCCTCTCTCTTTTTGTTGTAAAACTAAAACTGCTCCTAAAAAAAGTTTTTATTTTTAAAATGAAATAAAGACATTTTCAGACAAAGAAAGGAGAAAGAATTCATCAACAGTAAAGATATGTTAAAAAGAAGTTCTTCAAGCAATAGGTGAATAACATCGGATGGAATTAAGAGTACTAGAAAAGGTAACTAGATGGGTAAATATATTAAAAAATTTTTATTATTTAAATATCTTTAAAAGATAATTATTTTGACAAAAATAATATATCGTAGGCTTTACAACATGTAAAAGTAGAATATGACAATAATAGTACAAAGGAGGCAAGGGGAGAGGGAAGTATAATATTGTAAAGTTCTTATACTAAACTCTGAAGTGTTATAACTTGAAGGTAGACTGTTTTAAGTTAAAGATGTATACTATAAACCCTAAAAATAATAAAACAACCCTTAAAATAATAAAACGAAAAGTTACAGCTAATAAACAAAGGAGATAAAATGGTATAAAAATATTTAATCCAAAAAAAATAAATAAAGTAGAAAAGAACAAAACATACATATGAAATATAGGGGGGAAAGGGGCAAGATTACAGACTTAAACTACATCAATAAACCACATTGAAGGAAAATGGTCTAACACTTCAATTAAAAGGTAGAGATTGTCAGGCTAGCTGAAAAGGAAGAGGCCCAATTTTATGCTTCCATAAGAAAAGCACTTTAAATATAAAAACACAAATCAGCTAAAAGTAAAAAGAATGAAAAAAAGAAAAAAATACCATGTTAACAATAGTCAAAAGAAAATTGGAATGGCTATTTTAATATCAGATTAAGTAGATTTCAGGCCAAAGAATATCATCAGAAAGAAAACTGGTCATTTCATAATGGCAAAATGTTTCATTAATTTAGAAGTTATAACAATCCTCATCGTTTATTCCCCTAATAACAGAGCTTTAAAATATATGAAGTAAAAACTGATAAAACTCCAAAAAAAAAAAAAAAAAACAATGATATTTGATGTTTTAATTCCCTCTCTCAATTAACTGATAGAACAGAAAATAATTAAAAACATCAAAGGCCTGAACAACATTATAAATCAATTTGACCTAATAGACAAATGATTCTAACCAACAGCAAAAGACACACTCTTTTCAACTGTACATGGAACATTTACAAGATAGAACATATTGTGGGCCATAAAACAAGTATCAATTAACTGGAAAAGAATCAAGTCATATAAAGTATTTTTTCTGAACACAAAAGAATTAACATCGAAATCAAATACAGAAAGAAGTATGGAAAAATCCCCCAATCATTGGAAACTAAATAATAATTTGTACATACTCATGGGTGAAAGAAAAAAACAAAAGTAGAAAATATTTTAAAATAAATGAAAATGAATGGACATATTACAATTTTAGGATACCACTAAAGCAGTAGTTAGGGGAAATTTACAGTAGTGAAAGCCTAAATTTAGAGTATTGAAAACCTAAAAAAAATAATAATAAATTTCCCCATCTTCTACCTTAAGACACAAAAAGCATTTGACAAAATCCAACTTTCATTGCCAAAAAAAAGGTCCCTGAAAACTAAGAAGGAACTTCCTCAACTTAATAAAAGACATCTACCAAAAAAAGCCTTTATAGTTAACATCATAATTAATGGTAAAGGACTGAATGCATCTCTCCTAAATCAGGAACAAATGATGTCCACTTTCACTTTCTTTTCAGCACTGTACCAGAGGTTCTAGCAAGTGCAATCAGGTGAGAAAAAGAAATATAGGCACACAGATTGGAAAAGAAGGAGTAAAACTGTCTTTATTCAGAGGTCATGATCATATATGCAGAAAATCCAATGAGAGCTACAAGAAAACTTTTAAACTAGTTAGTGAATTTAAACTGTTAGTGAATTTACTAACTAGTTTAAAAGGCTACTAGATAGATATAAGATCTCTATAAAAAAATCAATTGTATTTCTATATATTAATAAAGAACACTCAGAAATTGTAAACTTTTTACCATTTACTACAGCACCAAAAATATATATAATACTTAGAGACAAATCTGATTTAAAAAATATTAAAGATCTGTACACTAGACACCAAAAGACAATGCAGAGAGAAATTATATACCCCTCAAAACTACAGATATTTCATGTTTGGGTCAGAAGAATCAACATTGTTATGATGTCAGTTCTCCCCACATTGATGTACAGAGTTAATGTAATCCAAATCAAAATCCCAACAGGCTTTTTTTTTTTTTTAAAGAGAAATTGACAAGTTAATTATAAACTGCACATGGATATGCAGAGAATCTAGAACTGCTAAAATAACTTTCATAATAAAGCTACAATAATCCAAACAGTATGGTACTGGCATAAAGACAGACAACAGATCAATGGAACAAAATAGAACTAGATGCACATATACATAACGGCAGACTTTTTTTACGATAGTGCAGAGTCAACTCAATGAAAGAGGGATAGACTTCTCAACAAATGATCCCGGAATAACTGGATATTCATGTGCAAGCAAAAAGAAAAACCTTTAATCCATCCCTCACACCATACACAAACATGAACTCAAAAATCTTCAAAACTCATCATGTGGATACAATCTAAATGCCCATCAACAAATGAATGGATAAAAAAAGATGTGATTACACACATACATAAACACACAATGGAGTATTGTTCATTCATGAGAAAGGAAATCCTGCCATATGTAGTAACATGAATGAACCTTGAGCACAATAGGCTAAATGAGAAAAGACAAAGACATGTACTATAAGGTATCACTTATATGTGGTATCTAAATAAGTCAAACTCAGAAGAAAGGAAGGAAGGAAGGAAGGAAGGAAGGAAGGAAGGAAGGAAGGAAGGAAGGAAGGAAGGAAGGAGGGAGGGAGGGAGGGAGGGAGGGAGGGAGGGATGAACTCATAAGAAATAGAGAGCAAAATGGTGGTTACTAGGGGATGGGGGGTGGGGGGATAAGATTGATGTTTAAGGGTATAAACTTGCAACAAGTAGTAAATAAGCCATAGAGAGCTAACGCACAGTGTTATGAACATAGAAAATAACACTGTATTACAATCATCAAAGTTGCTAAAAGGCTAAACTTTATTATGCCAATTACTAAAAAGAAGGGACAATTATGGAATGTGATAGAGGTGCCAAATATAGCTACAAAGGCAATCATATTACAATATATAAATGCACCAAAGTAATACATTGTACACCTTGAATTTACAAATTATGTCAAATATATTCAATTTAAAAAACTCATCAGCGAATTGAATGTAAACTAAATCTTATAAAACTTAAATGGGAGAAAATCTTTTTTTCATAACCCAGGTAAAGCAAAGGTTTCTAGATATGACAAGAGAAGACCGATATACAAATTTTAAAAATAACATGTTAGACTTTGTCAAAATTAAAAACATGTACCCTTCCAAAGATTCTGTTGAGAATGCAAAGACAAGCCACAGACTGGAAAAAAAATATTTGCATATATCTGAAAAAGGACATATCCAGAAAACATTTTTAAAAGCTCTTGAAACTCAGTAAGAAAATAAACAACACAATTTACAATTTGGGCAAACAATCTGAATAGACACTTCACCAAAGAAGATACTTGGATGGCAAACAGTCCTAGAAAAGATGTTCAATATCAGAAGTCATTAGAGAAATGCAATATTAACATCACAGTGAGATTCCATACCACATGTACTAGAATGACTAAAATTTAAAAAACTAACAATAACAAGTATTGAAAAGGATGTAGAGAAACTGGAACTCTTACACAGTGCTAGTGGGATTATAAAATGATTTAATCAATCTGGGAAACATTTGGTAGTTTTTCAAAAAGGTAAACATATACTTACTATCTGATTTAGCCATTTCATTTCTAGATATTTACCCAAGAGAAATGAAAGTATATGTCTATACAAAGACTTGTACATGAATGTTCACAGTAGCTTTATTTGTAATAGCTAAAAATTGGAAATAACCCAAGTGTTCAACAAGTGAATGGATAACCAAACTGTGGTCAATCTACACAATGGAACACTACTGAGCAATAAAAAGGAATAAACTATTGATATATGTAACGATATGAGTGAATCTCAAAATAATTATGCTTAGTGAAAGAAGCCATACTCTCACTCTCCCCTACAAAAAAGTATATGATTTGATTTTAATAAAATTGTAGGACATTTAAACAAATCTACAGTGACAGAAAGCAGATCAGTGATTGCCATGGGCAGGGTAAAGGTAGGTTGTAAAGGATTACAAAAAAGCAAGAGGAAACTTCTGGAGTTGGTGCATATGTTCGTTATCTGGATTGTAGTGATGGTTTCATGGTTGTATTTACATATCAGAATTTATCAAGTGGTACATTTTAATGAGTGTAATTTATTGTATGACAATTATACCTCAATGAAACTATTATAAAACAACAAAACAAAAATAAATGATTACAAGGGTTTTAGCTCAAGCTGCCCAAAGAACTGAATTGCCATCAACTGAGAATGAGAAGTCTAAAGAATAAGCAAACTGTGGAGGAAAATGGAAATTCAATTTTTAAAATCTTGAATTTATTTGGACATTTTGTCTAAAATGTCTATTAGATATGCAAGTGGAGACATCAACTAGGAATCTGGATATAATAAGTCTACAGTTCAGGAAAGAAGCCTGACAAGATGATATTAATCTGGGAGTCTTCGGCATATAGAAGGAATATTTAAAGTCAGCTATGTTTGAATGAAGCAGACAGTGCTCAATAAAAATTAGTGGAATGATAAAAGTTCTAAGTACTTTACATTATTGACTTACTCCATCCTACAAAAAACCTTATGACACAGGAGTTATTATCTCCATTCCATAGATTAAGAAACTAAGGCATAGGGAAATGAGCCCCTAGGCAGGAAAAAACGTCGTCACATATCACCAGACTATTAACTAATAAAATAAAGTAGCCAATGATTTAAATTTAGTAAGCCTAGAAACAAATTCCCAAAATCCATAACTGACATATGAGTGACCTCCTTTATGGATATTAAATTCAATGTCATAAACAAGTTAAAAAGATTAATAAAACCTGTGCTACCCAACTACCATATTTGTGTCGCTTTAAAACTTCTAGAAGGAAAAAGCAGGATGTTTTAAGCTGGTTACATCAGCTGAAGCAGAAACTGAAGGACACAGAAGTTTAAAAGAGGAAGAACTTGAACTGAGGTCAAAACAGATGTAGAAACTATATTATTTTCTATTAGAGCCAAAAAATAAAGTTCTATATTGGCATTTAGAGAAATGAATAGTAGGTAAAATATCAGAAGTTTCTAGTCTAGAAAAATTTTAATTTTAATTTTAATTCTAACCTTTCAAAAGAAAGAAAAGAAAGAAAACTCGGGAAGATTAAAATACTACATCAAATATTATAATAAACAATATAAAATTGGAGATACAAAAGGCTATCTTTTCTTATAAAAAATCATTATGCTGATAATACCTCATTCAGGCATAATGGAAGGCTAACACATGACTTTTTACAGATTTTTTTCATTAAAAACTATTAGTCTGCCCACTGAAGTGCATTATAAACTATAATAATTAACAAATCTAATTACCTTGACTTATATAAAACCTTGACTTATTGAAGATCTTTAACAATACCTCAACAAACATATTCCATTTTATTCTGCGTCTCTCTATCTTACTGCATTAAATAAAAAATAAAGACAATGAACAGTTTTAATACTTTTTTTCAAAGCTTTTCATTTAGAAATTTTCACTGGCATATCAACTTTATTCAATTCTTTACCAAGAAAGAAGGAAAAAAAAAAATAAGATCAACAAGCATGTCACGTACCCCTCGATGTCCTATTAAAAAGAGGGAGGTGGTCTCTGTAACCCAAGTTGAATAAAGTGGTAAGCACATCATCAACAAACTAGACTTTCTAATTTGTATTTACAAAAGCTGAGTTATAGTCATCTCAACCATTTTTGAGGAGGTTGAAGGAACCAATACATGTCAATAATTACCTGTTTAGAATCCATGAAAGAAATCTAAAATTTTCCAAAAATTCATTAGGATCCCCAAAAAAGTTGATAAGGATTCAACAAAAGTATATAAGGATGCCCTCAAAACTATGAGTTTCACTAACTATATGAGATGACCAGTTATCAATGAAATTATACACTGAAAATTTCAATAAAGAACAAATATCAACATCTACCTAGTTGATATAATTTATCATCAACTTCTGAGAATTCTACATCCAATTTGTTCCATTGTGCTTTATTCTTACTACTGTATTTCAGGTCACTATCAGCAATTGCCTGAATTATTGCAGCATCCTTCTAACCTACCCTTACATGCCCCATCCATCTTCCACATAATAATCCAAACTAGCTAAGCAGAAAGGTAAAGTTCAAACTTCTAAAATGGGCTTTGTATAAGGCCCTTTACGACCTGACTTCTTTGTGTTTTCCTGTCTTTATACTTTACCACCACTCTATGCACACCCACTAAATATACAAACACCAAGAATATATGTTCTCCCATCTACACACACTAGACCTGAGCTTTATTCAGCTATCGGCAGGCCCCCCAAAGCAAGAGTTGCCTTTAAAGCCTCTGCACATGCTGCTTTCTAACTGGATTGTTCACCCCATCCCCATCTCCTTTTTTTGCTAATTCTTACTCATCCTGAAGTCTCATTTTAAATGCTGCCTTCTCTGTGAAACTTTCTTTGTCCAACTCCTTTCCTCCTAACCCCATTTGATGAGTCACACACCCCAAATTTAGCCTTTACCTAGGCTTCTCACTGAATCATAAATGTCTTTTTACCTAACTCTTTGTCATAATATAACACAGGCTATCCAAGGGTAGGGAATGGTGTCTTATACATTACTGTGCCCTCAGCATCTAGCTCAATGCCTGACACACAACAGAAACTGAACAAATTTATTCAATGAATGTATTGTGAAAGGTCCTTTACTCAGAGTGGACACATAGCAGTTTTGAAAATCTATATTAAAAAAAATAACATACCTGTCTTTCCAACTCTTGTCCTGTTATGCCAGCCTCTACATGAGCTGTCAGATTGTTCTCATCAACCCAGAGGATTCGATTCTGTTGCAGAGGAAGAAAAAAGTTTTAACTCTACGAGTTATTAACATTTTCTCAGGAAATATAACTTCCTAACTCAAAGTAGCAACTGACAAGAGAGTAATTCGGCAAGTAGGAATACCCACACCAGAAAGCTACACTTGTCTCTGACTATACCACATGACAGAAATAGTAAAAAAGAGGGCATATTACACAGGAGTTGTTTTAAAACATAGATCCTGTCTTTATTCAGATATTAATTTGAATTAAACTCTACCTTTTACATTAGGCAAATTATTTAACTATGCTTAGTGTTTCCTCATATGTAAAATGTGGATAGTAATGCCTACTTACAGGGTTGCTGTAAAAGTTAAGTGAGATACTACCCATAAAAAGCTTAGCATACACAGTTCCTGGCATTCTGTAAATATTACCTGCACTACTGTTAATAGTCAGTAATCATATCTAATTTAAGACTATCAGAAGAGGGATGCCATGAGATTAGAAAAAGACACTTACAAAGACATTTTAATACAGTAAATGGCATCACTGCTTTACTTTTAATGCAAAATTGGATCAAAGAGGCCGGCTAGAAAACAAAGCACGACCTGGCCTCCTGCCAAAAAGAACAAACTGAATATCATCTGGCTCAACTTACCAAATGCATAACTGTAAAATAAAATGTTTTTAATTTCTTATTTGACCTAATTTTTATATATATGAATCTTGATGAATTACTTTCTACTGTTAAGGGCAGACTTCTTTCTCTTTCTATTTGGTTGAGCAATCAGATAATATATAGGATCATCTTCGGGATCCCAGAGAAGCTTTCTTAGCATTATGATATGTTCAATTTCATAGCAACAACTAATACAGACAAAACTAGTTAATAATAAAAAGGAAAGAAGGCAATAAATACAAAAATAAGTCTGCCTATATTCCACATTTGAACATAAATAACTGCACTGCTTAATTCACAGGGCTATGATAAACATTAAATAAGATGATGTCTGTGAATGTACTTATTGTTCTATGTTATATGAAACTAACATTATAACTATATTCTCAAAATAAAATAATAGTAATTTCAATATAATTATGGCAAAATCAGGCTTTTGATCCCATGGCAGCTAAATAAAAGGAAATTTTAAACTATAAAATAAAAAGAATTTAGTAATCTGATGGTATCTTATACTACAATAACTATAATAAAAACAAGAATCAGCAGACTGATTCTTGAGGCAATTATATACTTGTGCTAATTATATGCCTTGTATCTACCAGGGGTTCAAACATACTTTTGGTAGAACAAAGAAACTAAAGGAAACAAAGAGAAAAAACACATTTATAGGCACTCACAGAGAAACCTAAGGAAAATGCATTGGTTACCCTATTACATCCACTATATATTACCCCACAAAAGTTAACAATAAAACAAAAACTTTTAAGACCAATAGGTCTTAGTATTATCTTAGTATTATCATTCATTCATTCATTTATTATGGTGACATTGGTTAACAAAATCCAATAAGTTGCAGCTATACACTTTAACATTAAGCATATATATGTTTACACTGTGTGTTCACCTCCCTTAGATTTCTTTCTGTCACCACATATTTGACTCCTTTTACCTGGTCTACTTCCCCCCTCCTCCAACCTCCCTCCCTTCTGGTAACCACTAGTCTATTGCCCATGTGTATTTAAGTAGAAAAGTGACACAACTAATTCTAGTCATATGTTGTACACACTGTATCAGAAGTACACTGTGCATAGTCATGCAAGATATAACTGACTTCAATGTAAATGACATTTATAAGGACTATATATCTATTATAATATTTGAAAGAGTTGAATGTTAAAAGGCGTGAACATGAACAGGACAAACAAACAGAGACTCATGGACATGGACAATAGGGGAGGGGAGGAATAGGGAGGAAGGGGAAAAATTAAAAAATAAAATATTAAAAAAAAGGGAGTGAACATAGGTGTTTTTGTTTTTTTTTGTTTTTTTACAAAATAAATGGTTAAAAACCTGGCATTTAAAATTCTGCCACAGAATTTGAAGCATCTACCCAGTGTAAAGACTTTTACTTACATTACCCCATTTAATCTTCACAATAACCTTTTGCAGTATTACTGTCTCTATTTTATACATTCAGTAACAGATTCAGAGGTAAATCTGTATATAGTAAGGTAAAGACCCAGAATTTCAAAAACCTTCCAAATCCTATTCCAAAATAGGCTACTTTTAAGCTATCATCAAAGAAAACTGCCTTTTCTTAAAATCTGGGATAAGGACAAAAGTTGATGGGTAATTTTATAGTAGAATAATCAGGCTGTTATTACCTAAACTTGCTTATCAATTTTAGCAACACTAAAAGAGGACAACCAGGCTATTATGTACCTCCTAATGTGATGTGACATAAAAAAACATATCAACTATGAAATACTCCTGCTTAGAATACTATTAAAAGCTATGACTGAATCTAACTAGATTTTATATCTAACTTCCGGTTTAGACACATACAGAGCCTTGAAGAAGAGTTAAATGGCACCAAGAAGAAGCAACAGAAAAATTCAAAATATGACATGTTCTACACTACAAATAGCTTAGTTTCTCCCAGTCAGTAGCATTCAAAAGGGAGAATAGGGCTTCAGATAAAATGAAACTTATTCCAATCCATGCTTCTTAAATCATCAATTTCACATGTCAATTTGGTAGAATCCATCAAGATATGTGCCTTATAGTAAGAGTGAGCTTAGCTTTTGGAGACTGAAGACAAGGATAAAATATGATAAAATTAATTAAAAACAAAATAGACAACACACTTTCTCCATGGCAACTAAGACAGAGCCATAAAGACATTTTTAAACCAAAAGCTATCTTCAAATATATCTTAAATCATCATATACCATTTGTGAAGTGTCCAAAGAAATAATTGTTCTTGTCTCATCTGCAGGACACATCAGCCCATATGAGACACTTGTTCCTCCTGCCAAAATAGGAAACAACAACTTTATGCACAAATATTTTATTTTTAGCTACATATCTAGGGCAAAACCCTAATACAAAGTATACAGACAGGCCTGCTAGGAAAGTAATACCTATTTCTACTTTGCAAAATGTAATTTGTAAATGCTAACACACTAAAAGCAAACTCACCTTTATTTCATGCTGCATGCCAAAATGAAGAACTATTATGGAGCTGAAAGCAATGGGATATGGCTCCATCCCCTTCACTCAAGTGAGGCCCCTAGCATTTTGTGAAACTCCAAAAACATGATTAGAAAAGTTCTAAGCTAATGATTACTGTAGAAAGATAGCTTAAAAGAGAGAAACGCCCATCCTATGAAAACTAGAGACACCATTATCTCCCTTCTACCATAATTATGAGATTCACTGATCACTTAAAATAGTATTTTATATTCTTATACGAAAAGTCTTTAATCAATTAGAACATAAACAAGTCAAAACTGCCCAGATTATATGATATTCAAATTTGTATGTTCTTCAGTGAAAGTGATATTGATGTAAAATAAATAATACATAGATGTATTTAAACCATGTTTTCCTGTTTTCCATTAACATTTGTTGTCAAAGGAAAAAGGATTTCTTGAAACCAATACAGAATACAGTGTTCTTAGTTCTTAACCATACCTATATCATCATCATATATCAGAATAAATTCCTATTTGGTACTTCCATAAGTTTTGAACAGAAAACATGTGGAAGTCACCTTGATACCAGGTTAAGAATTACAGGGGGTGCTGATCTATGAGGTTTAGCTTAATTTTACAAGGTGAGACCATGAATTGTTAGGAACATGCCTGTGCTCAGTAATCAAAATTTGTTTGTCACAGTCATTTGAAATCAGGAAAATGTTTCATTAATAGTTGCACTGTAGTATCTTTTTTTGTATGAATTTAACAGAAAGTGTCAGCTGAAGAAGAAATCTGGAGCTTTTGATTTGCTGGGGTCCCATTTCCATTCCATCACTGCCAATTCAGTCAGTGAAGGCAATTTCCTTTGGCTTATATAAGTTGTTAAAACACTTTGGTTAATAAAAGATCAAGAAAGATCAAATTTGTCTTAAAATGAAAAATAATGTTAGTTTTCAGTATTAAAAAATTTTGTTGATTTGGTCATCAGATCATTTACACTGTATTGCATTCCTCAAAGGTTTATGTTGGGTGTATTTAGCCTTTGAAAAATATTCTCTCCACAAGGATAATGGTTAGAAAGTAATTACTGAAATAAGAACATATTCTTATTTAGGCATTAAAGTCATGGCTTCAGTGAGGATCCATATGGAAAAGAAGCTATGCATTAAGGGTACATCACATCTCAAACAGTTTAGCTAGATCTACTCCAAACAGAAAGGAGCAGCATAAGTCAACTTTTCAGAATAACCTTATCATAATTATAGAATATTTGTTTTCAGTGGGATGGCACAAATATTTAAAATACAAATATTTTAAATAGAAAACGAATTTATATTATTAAAATTCAAAAGGCACAATACCTACCACCAATTGGTATGATACAAAGGTTATATTTGCATGCTAGATTCACAATCTTAACTACATCATCATGACATGCTGTTGAAAAAAAAAAAAGGAAAATAAATTAATAACAGGAACATGAATAAAATCTGGGTAACCTTGAAAAATATGTCTATAAAGTTCTTTAGAGTCTAAACTTTCCCTTCAATTATTCACTCATAAACACATGAAATAGCTAAACTAAAACAACTGTTTAGTATTTATCTTTTTAACTTTGCATTTTGAAATAATTTCATACTTACAAAATAGTTGCAAAAATGGTACAAAAAATTTCCATCACCCAGCAGCCACAAATACTAACAACTAACATAACTATGGTTCAATTATCACAACCAAGCAATTAACACTGATATAATACTATTAACTAACCTATAGACCTTATTCAAATTTTGCCAACTGTTCCACCAATGTACACTTTTCTGGACCAGGATCACACACAGCATTTACTTGTCATGTCTCTTTAGCCTTCTTTAATCTGAGACAGTTCCTCAGTCTATCTTTGAATTTATGACCTTGACACTTTTTAAGAACAGTGGTATTGATGTCCCTTGATTTGAGTTTGTATGATGTTTCCTTATGATTAAATTCAGGTTATACATTTTGGCAGCAATTCCACAGAAGTGATGTACCTTTCTCAGTGTGTTACATCTGGATGCGCGTGATGTAGACAAGTCTCATTTCTGGTAATAACTTTCATCATTTGGTTATATAGTACCTGCCAGGCTTCTCCACTCCAAAATTACTATAATTAATGAGTATCTTGTGGGGAGATATCATTAATGAGTATCTGGTGGGGAGATATCATGTTTTTCATCATACTTTCACTGATTTTTATATCCATTGATGATTTTTTATTCTGTTTTTTTTTAACTAATTTTTAAAATATTATGATATACTGTATGTGAATTCCTTACTATTGTACATAACTGAAGGCTACCTTTTTAGTGTAAAAGTTATATAAGTAACAAAAACTTGACTGAGGAAGATTTTAAATACCAAACAAGAGGTGCTAAGACTCAATCTGACTAGCAATAGGGCATTGAGGTGAACAACATAGCAAAAAGAGTATTTTAGAAAGATCAATCTTCTTATGTGACATGCAGTAGCATGAAGAAAGAGACATGAGATAAAGAAACCATGGAAAAATTGAATATTACTTACTAAGGCCCTGAAAAGAAAATAAAGATGCAAAGGAAAATATACAAAAGAATATCCATTTATGAATATAAAAATACTGTTCTATGAAAGTTGTAATTATCATTTCTCAGGTTTGTTTAAAGCTAAGAATATGTCATTTGTATCATTCCAATTTTAATGAAAATCCATTTTTAAGCTTTTAGATTAAGCTTATAAAGCTTACTCTTTCTGGTAAAATTTTTATTAAATACCAGTAGGTTTCTTAATAATAAATAAGATACCTGAAGATACCTGTTAAAAATCTTTAACAAGGCAAAACTATTTCTAGAACTGTCGCATAATCAGAAGCTATCCCTGACCATGTTATCTGCCACAGCACTCCCTCATCCCACTACTTACCCTATTCTGCTGTTTTCATACTGTGTCTTATTTTTCTTTATAGCACTTCTCACCACTCAATACATTATATATTTTTGTTAATTGTTTTTTTAGATCCCTCCTTCTCCCAATTACATTGTATGGCAACTGAGAACAGGGATTTTTTGTTTTGTTCACTGCTTATCTGCAATACCTAGAACAGTACCTAGCACATATTTTCACAGACTTAAAGTTCTGGCATTTAAATCACTGCAAATAATACATAAATACTAAATGAATATGTGATGTAATTTTTTAAATGTTATTGTGAAAGGAAACTATTTCTACAAGCATACTTACTGCAGATAACATATATTGTATGAGTCACTAACTACTTATACAAACTAAATGAAAGGCAGAGCTATCTGGTGATGAATCTTGCTTTAAAGATTATTCAAAATCGGAGAAGTTATATAAATTACAAGTTCTTACTCTTAGATAAGCCTTAGACATCCTATTAAAGCAACATGTAGAAATCAGATTTATTACAGCCAGACTTAACGACATCCACAATGATAGATTTCCTAGAAATGTGTATGTGTGTGTGCATGAGCACGTGCGCGCGTGTGTATGTGTGTGTGTGTGTGTGTAATATATATATATTGTATATATCTATTCAAACTGCAAAATGAGACAGCCATCTTTACTCTATGGAATACTATCTTGTCTCAAATTGCCACATTGTGTCAAAACTTGCTCTCATGCAAAAAAAAAAAAAACTTTATCAACAATAAAAAATTTACATAACCTGTTGGGAGACAAACTATTTCCAAGAAGTCCTTATACTGGAAGACTCAACATAATAAAATTATAAACTTGATTTAGGTACCAATACACTATTCATATAGTTTCTTGAGGTATGAATAAGACGGCAAAGGGAATACTTTAGAAAAATTGTCAATAGTGTATGGGAGGCTTGGAGGGACAAGAAACTTGGGATATGAGAACCTTTAAAGCTACTGCAAAATTGCAGATATGAGCCAATAAGGGCCTAAATTAGACACTGGAATAGAAAAAGAAAAAATGGGAAGGTCAAAGTTGTGAGAGAAGGATTTTAAAGCATAAAGAAACTTGTGCAACAACTAACTCCATATGTTTCCAAAATCTGAATTTTAAAAAGTATTTGGACAAAAGCAAGACATATATTACCATTATAGTAATTCTCTTAGCATTTTAATATTCAGACACACAAAGAAAATACCCAAAAGCAGTAGAAAGTTCTACTCAAGATATATCAAAGGATAGTTTATTAAGTGGCCTATGGGAAATGAAAATTGATTAATTTTGCTTTCATTTTTTCCAGTAAAATATGGAATGAACCTTCCTCAAATCCTTGTAGAGAAGTAGTCTAAAACTACTAAAAAATAGGCAGGCAAAATAAAAGCATTTCTTCTATTTGAGTACATTTTTTCTTTTTTCGGAAACTGCTAAATTTTTATACTAAACTAAGAGAGACAAAAGACATTTCACACTATTCCAAGTACACAGAAAAAATATACATCACAAATATAAGGAAAGTAATTTCATCTTAGCTACATATGCTCTTGGATTTTCCTCCTATGTATGTCACCTCTCTCCTATCCCCATATTAAGGTATGATACTCAGATACTACCTACAGAGTTGAAAGATTTCATCTAAAAACTGAGAGGCCATGAATGAGCCAATTTTCTGAAAAATAAAATACTCTGTATACTCCTTTTATAGAGTCAGAAGAGGAAAAAGTCAGAAAACCAATGAAACTTTTTAAAAAGGTAATTATGAATAGTAAGGAACAATATACCTGTTCTGCTTTAAATTTTCTGATAGAAGAAATGGGTATAAAGACTATATATATATATAGTACATCAGCAGAGTAAAATAGCAGAAAGATCACCCATCATCTATCTCAAGCCAAATCCCTGAATAGAATTCTCAAAATTTAATCATTTATAACAAAGAAATCATATACATTAAACAACTTGTTTTGCCATCTGAACACCAGGCTTTTTTAGCCTGCAAGCTAAGATCAACAAATCACTATTATTAGTTTGCAGTATTCAATTATTTTAATTAAGTTTATTTTAATTAATGATCTGAACATATTGTTATTGATAATTTCATTAAGCTTTCAAATTAACCAGATACATTTTTCTACTGACTTCTCAATATATTTATTTCTACTGACCTCCTAATATGATATTCGTTTGTTTATTTAAAATAAAGACTTAATTAACAACAAAATCAATCTTAAAACCAACAGTTTAGGACAATCAGATCAAGAAAGAATTATACGACCTATATTTTTTACAACTCATATGTTAAAAATCACATATTTTCAATACTAAATTTACTTAATTTAACAACAATAATTTAAGGATACAAAGAAAAAAAGAACTTACTTGGCCATAAAACTATATCAGGAATTCGCTGAAATATCCCTTCCCTGAGCAAAAATATCTCATGAAGACAGTGACCTGTTTTGTGGTTTAAAAAAGAAAATGCAAAACATTTTAAATTATAGGAAATTTAAAAATTAAAAATAAATAGCACTTAGATAAAATTGCTTACCATGAGCTCTAAATACTCGATCATCTGCTTCTTGTGAATATGAAATATTAGTTTCTTTAAGCTCATGAAGAAAATCTTCATTTACAATAGAAGGAGGTGTATCACTAGGATTTAAGGATGCCTGAAAAATAAAATTGGGTTCTTTGACTTATTTCTAGAAAATAAATTTTGAATACCTCTGTTAGGGAGAGTGACTGTAAAATGCTTTTATATCCAAACTAAGACAGAAACATAGGAAAATGTAAAATAATACATATGGAAACCAACTTTTTAATAGTAGCAAATTACAAATGATCTGGTAAATCACATTCTGTAACATAAGTTATAGAAGACTTTTGTTTCTCTTTTGCTTCTAAGGGCCAACTTTTTCTTATTTCTAAAGATTGCAGTCAAGATAGCAAAGTCTAAAATCTTCAATTTCAGATTAAGGAGACTGGGGGAAACCTACTTGACTTTTGCATTATCTTCATTTCACTTGCAGATAAAATTTATCATTTCCTATACTTCAATTATTTTCATTTTTTTAAATTAATTTTTATGGTGACATTGGTTAATGACATCCAGTAAGTTACAGCTGCACACTTTAACAGTAAGACATATATATATTTACACTGTGTGTTTACCTCCCATAGTTAGATTTCTTTCTGTTGCCACATATTTGACCCCCTTTACTCTGTTTACCTTCTCTTTCCTCCCTCACCCTCTACCCTCTGGTAACCACTAGTCTATAGACCATGTACATGAGTCTCTGTTTGTTTGTCCTGTTCATTTGTTGCTTTTGGGTTTATATCCCACATATAAGTGATACCATGTGATTTCAACTTTTTCTGTCTGGCTTATTTCGCTTAGTATGATTATCTTGAGGTCCATCCATGCTGTCGCAAATGACAGTATTTCATTTCTTCTTATGGCTGAGTAATATTCCATTGTATATATGTACCACATCTTCTTTAGCCAATCATCTATCGTGGGATACTTCGGTTGCTTCCATGTCCTGGCCACTGTGAATAATGCTGCTATGAATATCAGTGTGCAAATATCTTTTCGGATATGGGTTTTCAAGTCTTTGGGGTAAATACCCAGCAGAGGGATTGATGGAACATATGGTAAATCAATTCTTAGTTTTTTGAGGAACCTCCATACTATTTTCCATAATGGCTGTACCAATTTGCAGTCTCACCAGCCGTGTATGAGGGTTCCTTTTTCTCCACATCCTCTCAACATTTGTTATTACTTGTCCTGTTGATTATAGCTATTCTAATAGGTGTAAGATGGTATCTCATTGTGGTTTTGATTTGCATTTCCCTAATAGCTAGTGATGTTGAACATCTTTTCATACATTTTTTGGCCATTTGTATTTCTTCTATGTTTCAATTATTATTTTTAAATGAATAGCAAAAAGCCTCATAATATGAGTAATAAACTCATTTCACAAGACTGTTTTAAAACTCACAACATAATTATAAACTTATTACATAATTTCAACTAACAGGTAACTTGAAAAATAAATCTTCAACTTTAAAGCTATGTGACTTTAAGGAAGTCACTCAACTTCTATGACCTTTGGCTGCTGCATCTGTTAAATGAAATTATCATCACCAAATTTACATAGCTGCCATAAGGAAAGAAGGTTAAATGTGGTAATTTTTTGTGAAAAGTACCTAACATCACCTAACATAGAGAAAGAGATCTATAAATGGCTGCCCAAATCAAATCTGCCATGAAAAAAAAAGAATAACCATGATATAGTATTTGGAAAAAAGAAAATACAAAATACGTAAAAAAAATATTACATAACCTTTTAGTATCTTATTAAGATCTGTCTTCAATATTCAATTATAGTCAGCCCTCTGTGTCTGTGGGTTTTGCATCTATAGATGCAACCAATGGCGAATTGAAAAATATATTTTTTACAAGTCCCAGAAAGTTCCAAAATACAAAACTTGAATTTGTCACATGCTAAGCACTACACTGAATCCACACAAATGACATGATATGTAGATATACCCTACTGTAGCTTATATGCAAAAATAAGCTATATGCAAAAATTACACCATTTTATATAAGGGACTTGAGCATCCACAGATTTTGGTATCCATGCATTGTCCTGAAACCAATCCCCTGCAAGATTATTATATCTTTATATGATAAATATTTACTTAGTGTGTAGTAAAAGCTAGGCATTTTCTAGGCCATAGGGAGACAGTGATGAATTAAACAGGAAAAAAATCTTGACCTCATAGAATCTACCCTATAGTGAAAAAGAAATAACCAAAAGAACCCCAACAAAACATACAGATTACTATTTTGCTAAGTTATTGAAAATCGAAAAGGGTTCAAAAACAGAAAAAAGAAGTGCATGTAAAACTAGTGAAATTTCTGAATATGGTATGTAGATTTCATCCATGTCAAAAAAAAAAAGTAATTATAAATAGTCAAGAAAGAGAGAATTGAAATGAAAAAAGAGATCTTTTAAGAAAAATTAAATGAATTTGGTTTGGGGAGGTGAGAATTAGTTGCTTAGCCTAATTTAACTATTAGAATAAAATGTAACTGGGGATTTATAAATAAACCAAACAAGTACTCACTGAATACCTACAGTCCTTAATAATATGTTGAATACAGTGGAAAATATAGTTTTAGCCATAGCCCCTGTGGAACTTATAGAACTTATATCCAGTTAGAGGAACAAGCAGAATATCATGTCATAAAAATAAATAAAATCATAATAAAAGAAATACTAACAATTTCATTAATTTGATATGTATACAGTTTAAAGTTTTCTAATCCCACTTTCAGAAAAGTGAAACTATACCCTAACAAGACCAATATAAACACTAAACTTAACGAAAAATAAACGATAAATCACAAAGATAAATCTAATTTGGGATTAAACACATATATACAGACACAGGTAAGCACGTTATAATCATTCTTTTTACTTACTTTAGAGGTAGTTTTATGCTCCAGACTTACTCCAAGAGTATTTTGGACCCATTCTTTAAAAGATGGTAAAATCATGCCACTAAGAGGGTACCTAAGGTACAAAGAAAGTAAAACATTAGAGTAAGGTATTTTTATTTAAATTTAAATCTTAAAGATTCTGCTTCTAGTAATCCTCCTATCAAACCAACCCTCTAACATACAACTATAAACTCTGGACAAAAACAAAACAAAACAAACAAATCCCAATTATCTGAGGGCAGTACAGACAGAACGAAAGCAGGCAAAAAGGAAGTGTGCTACACTTGGAAGAAGGAAACGGCACTACATGAGTTTCTAGTGTTGTTTTTTAAAACAGGTTTTAGCCTGAAGGAAAGCCTCAGCCAGTACCACAAAAAGAAACAAAAATGTGGAAAACCTAGTCTTCCTGGCTTGAAGAACCACAGGACAGTGTCTGCAGCAAGCACAGCACCAGGAAAGAGTACAAGGAAATCATGGAAGAGGAGAGAGTCAGAGAGGGACCTATGTATAAATATGTCCAAATGTCTGGCTGACCTTGAACTACACATCAGTGGAGCAGACACTAAGCTAAAAGAACTGAACAGATAACTCAGGTGCTTGCCACCAAAGAGAGAAATCAGGAGTTTGAAATCAGTCAAATTAATTGCTTGATGGAAAAAAAGCCTTTTCAGAATCGAGTCTCTACAACACATCATTAACAATGTCCAAGATATACTCCAAAATAACTAGACATGAACAAACAAGAAAGTGTGATCTATAATCAAGAGAAAGGGTAATTAATAGGAACTTACCCCAAGATACTGCAAATAACTCACAAGGATTTTAAAGCAACTATAACTATGCTAAAGGAGAAAAGGGAAAATATATTCCCAGTGAGTAACTAAAAAGAAATCTCAGCAGAGAAATAAAAACTATGAAAACAAAACAGAAATTCTATAATTAAAACTCTGAAATAAAAATTAATTGAAAGAACTTAAGAGAAGATTGGAAATGTCAGTATTAACAGAGCAATAAAATATCTACAATCTGAAGAATACCGAAAAAGATTGAAAAAATTCGAGCTTCAGGGGCCTGAACAATAACAAAATACCATACATATAAATGGAGTCCCAAGAAGAGGAGGAAAAAAAACAGGAATTTAAAAGGAATTTGATGAAATAACAGCTGAAAGTTCCAAATTTGATGAAAGACAAAAAATTTACAAATTCAAGAAAGTCAGAGAACTCAAAGAAGATAAATGCAAAGAAACTCACACTAGGCACAACATAGTCAAATTGCAATTAGAGAAAGAGAGAGGGAAAAAAAATCTTAAAAGAACATACAGAAAAATGATACATTACATACACTGTGTTAGCAATAAAAATTATGACTGACTTCTCATCAGAAACGATGAAGTCAGGAAACTAATGAACATTTTTAAGGTGCTGAATGGGAAAAAAATGTTGGCCCAGAAATCTACATCCAGTGAAAATATCATTCAAAATGTAAGTGAATAAAGACATTTTCAGATGAAAACTACTCTTAGAACTTAGTGCTAGCAGACCTACACTACAAGAAATGCTAAAGGAACTTCTATAGGCTAAAGGGAGATATAATGCTAAATGTAAACAAATCTTCAAGATGGAATAAATAATATCAGAAAGAGTAAATATGTGGGTAAATATAAATGACTTATTTTCTTAATTTCTTTAAAATATATATGACTTAAAAATTATAACATTGTATTATGAAGTTTACAATGTGACAACTATAATAAGAACAAGGAATAGAAAATAAACCTATAGACTTGAAAGGTTCTTAGATTTTACATTAAGTAGTACAATACATTTAAAACATACACATGAGCGCTACAGTGGGTATACTATGAAAAAACTATACTTGCTCCTACATCTTTCATCCCAATCTCTACTTATATATAGTTTATATGAAACATCAACATTATTTCATATACAAATTTTATATATATGAGAAGATTAACGCACAAAACTCAAGTGCTTAGAGATCTAACTTTTTAGTTTTGTAAATAATTCTCAGAGGTGGCAAAATATTAAACAGCAATAAGACATAAAAGAAGTATTCTACCCTAGATTAGTGTAGTGAAGAAGGCTGATATGCAAAGATCATAATCAAATGTTAGTAATAGCAGTAATATAACAGCTCTCTGAAAACATCAAAACAAAATTTAAATGTTTTTACATGGTACTTTAAATTTTTCATTAAGTAAACATATTGCATTACCATGTGCCAGGCACTGTTCTAAATGTTTGAGGTATATTAATTCATAATGATGTTATGAGGTTGGTACTATTACCCCCTTTTTATAAATGAGGAAGCTAAGGCACAGAGATGTTAAATAACTTAAGAAATTAAGTAAGTTAAGAAACTTGCTTAAGGTCACAGATCTAGTGAGTCACAAACCCAGGATCTTAACCAGGTAATAAAAAGGCTTCAGCCTGTCCTCTTAACCACTATATGATGCTGCCTCTAGTCTGATTCTTCCCTTACCACCATTCTAAATGAGATCATTAATCTAAAATCTTTATGAGTGATATTTATAAAATCATAGTAGCTATATCTGAAATTGCTTTTCACTATAATGTTCTTGCACGTTCTCTACCCGCCACCAAAAATGATGATGGGACAGCCAAATAAAGCTATGATACTTCATTACAGCTGTTTCATTTTTGATTTTATAAATATTTTACTTACAAAATACTGAAATATAACATACATAACAATGATAAATAAGTCTGTAGCTGAATGAATTTTTACAAAGTAAATCTCCCATGTAATCCGTTTTTAGACCCAGAAATAGAATATTACCAGCACCCCAGAAATATCCCTCCACACACAACACCAATGCCCCTTTCCAGGCACCACCTCCTTTCCTCACACCAAAGGAACCACTATCCTGTTAACATTACAGGGTAATTTTGACTGTGAACTTTATATAAATAAAATCCTACAAAATATACTCTTTTGTATCTGCTTTCTTTTGCTCAATGTTTATGAGGTTCATCTATATCGTTAAATGTACTTGCCATTCGTTCATTTCCATGGCTTAATTCCATTGTGTGAGTACACAATTTCTTTATCCACTGTTCTGTTGACAGTTGAGTTGTTTACAATTTTTGGTGCATGCAGGAACAGTTTTGAACTTCTTTTCTGAAGAATGTATTGCATGTTTCTGATGAGTATATAGGTATAATTTCCAGGCCATAGTCTATGCATATGTTTAGTTTTAGAAGATGCTAGTAGACAGTATTCCAACATGTTTACCACTAGCAATGTATAAAGAGTTCTGCTTGTTCCACATCCTCCCCACACTTGATGTTGTAGTTCTTTTTAATGTGAGACATTTTATTGGCAATCTCTTAACAATTTGAATTTCACCAAGTACCTTTGGTATTGAGCTTCTACTCATATAGCTATTGTATATTTAGATATCTTCTGTTTTCAATGTTAGTTAATCTTTTGCTCATTTTCCTCTTGGGTTATTACTGCTTTCTTATTGATGTATAAAAATTCTTTATATATTTGGAATCAAGAATATATGTACTAAAATTTTATCTTACTCTGTGGTTTGTCTTTACTCTTTTAAAGGAGTCTTGATGAAAAGAAGTTCTATATTTTAATGTTGTCTAATTGATTCACTTTTTCTTTTATAGTTAATACTTTTTGTTCTCTGCTTTGTCTACCTCAAATTCAGAAAGACATTCTGTATATTCTTCTAGCAGTTTTATAATTTTAGCTTATACATTTAGGTCTATAATCTATCTGGAATTGATCTCTGTATTTGGTATGAAGTAAGATTAAATTAATTTTTTCCCAATACAGTAGTTTAAATCCTATAACTATTTTTGTTGTTGTGTGTGTGTTTAAGTGGAGAAGAGATACTCTAGTAGTCATTATTTATTCTAGATCAAATAACAAACCAATATAGAAAAGAAATCAGAACAGACTATAAATTTGTCTTAACATCTATGTTATGCAAGCTACTTAAAATGTTCAAAGTATGATACCTTTACTCAAGATTATTTCTCACTCATTTCATCAGAGCTTGAATAACTGCAAAAGTTTTTAGCAATTAGCCTCAAAAAGATTACTTTGATTTCCCAAAGATGCCTGCTACCAAAAGAGCCACTGGGTAATATATAAATTCTGCACTAAAATTAAATGTTTATAATAATGCAGCACTCAACATTAAAAGAGCCGGAGTTGAGCCCTATCCAAAGGAATTTTTAATTGGAAATAATTTTAATAGTTACACAACATGGGCCAACTAGATGTCATTCCTTGTGTTAATTTAACTTCATATTATGTAGCAAAACTTCTAAACTTCTTAAACCAATCTTTACATAAAAATTAGCAAAACAAAAATGACAGTAGAAAGGAAAAAAAATAAGTGTTTGAATCAAAAAAGTTCTTTTTTTGATATTAAAATCACCAGGGCTAAAAATCAAACTAAAGTATCATATAACAATACCTTTTTTGTAAATCTAAAGAAATTGAAGTGAAAGTAAGGGACTAATAGCTAAAACAACTAAAGACAGTCAGATATTCAGCATATAAAATGTTCTTCATTTTAGCTAAGGTAAAAGTATAAATTATGAGAAGTTGGTTACAACATATATGCTACTATGTGTCAATCGTGTCCTACAAAAAGACCAATTTGGAACTATTATATTTTGATTCTGGACCCTTATATTTTAACTGTAGAATTACTTTGGGTCTCTTTAAAAATAGTTGACCTTTGATATTCATGACAGAATCATATTCAGATCTTTGTGAATGCCTTAATTCACAAATAACATTACCCATAAAATAAAAAGGTGACCACCTTCAAGATACTTGAACAGATACTGTGCTAGTATTACTGTCATGTGTAAAATTTAAAACTACATTCTACCACTAAGATAAACACAATATACCTCTACATCTGAATGCACAATATTTCAGATTTTGTAGAAATATCATGCTTGGCAGAAGCTTGGATTTAAGACTTTGCTCCATTTTTTACAATTTCAAGACAAAACTTATACAATTCAAAAAGAGTTCCATGTCAGAATGGAAGCTTATCAATTGTACTTTTTCTTGCATCTAATGTCCTGAGATTTGAAAAACAGGAAAGGAAGTCTACTTAACAATCATAAAGCCCAGCATACTGCTAAGGGCTCCAAAAATCTCATAAAGTAAAAGTGAAAATTTTGAAGTCAAAGAAGTAAATGGACAGAAAAGAAAGAATCTAAGAAAAGTTAAAGGAATCAGAAGTATTTAAAAAACAGCTACATAATGACTTGATTATTACAGTACGATACTTTGGATTTACATCTAGAACTACAAACAAGCATTTATACCCTGCATTGCAGGACACAATGAATTGGTATTATATAATAAGACTCCTGTTCTTAAGAAACTTACAACCTAGTTTAGTCAAAGCTTCAAAGACATTTAATTTCTAGGGTGAACGTATAGGCAGGATATACAAAACTTTTATCAGAAATGTGTTAAGAGGAAAGCCAAGTGCCTATACCAATTGTTGAAACAAGGTGACTACTAAATGGATCTTTTAGTGACCAAAGATTAGTTTGAGAACTTTAAGAAACGGTCTTTTTGTAAATACAAAGTGAGATCAAATTACCACTTTTCCTTAGAACCAAGGTAGACTGTACTGTAAAAGATACAGAATCAGAACAAGCTTTCAAGACCAATGAAATCACCTGTGGAGATAAATATCCAAGAAGGAAGTGCACATCAGGATTCACGATGACCAAAGACAAAGTGATACTCTGGGGACAGTGTACAGAGGTAGCAAAATATCAGTATATGCAACCACTTATCTTCAGGGTGAGTTCCACAAATGAAAGGCAATTTGATAGCCTTTTTATAACTGAAGATAAAAATTGAATGAAAAATTACACCACTGAAAACACAAAGTGCAACAAATCCAAACAATTTCTTTCCATTTAAACACTAACTTGTGCTTCATAAGCATCGATTACTGTATGATACCTTTAAAGTCAAAATAATGACACTTTTCAAAAATTTTAGTTTATAGAAATCTATAGCATTAACTTTGAAATACTGTCATTTGCTGCTTAAAACTAGGACTAAATTCATCTATATTTGGAGGGAATAAGAGTGACAAGATTATAGATCTATGGATTTAAAAACTGACAAATGACAAATCTATTCAGAAGATAGACTAAACTTCTGATTTTCCTCTAAAATCTATAATAGCTTATAATAATTTCTTCTAATTTAATGGCTAGGTTTGAAACGTCAAAATTGCCCTCCCAAAAATATATACAAACAGTTAACCACATTTCCTTAAAAAAATTTCCTACCTTTTCAATGTTCTTTAGATCAGAAATAAGGGAACCCCCATAAATTTTCATTGAGAGTCATTCTTAGTTTCTGGCATTTAAGGATTTCCCTTTCTTTCCAGCTGTTATAGTTCTTTCTTCTGGTATTTTATCCATGTTTTCTATGTGTTTATAGAGGGCAAAGGGTCTGTATTCAGTCCACTACAAAGCCAGAATAAAAGGTCTTTACAAAAAATTTCAAAAATTGTCCTTATAATCTAATATTAACATTAAAGGGTAAATTAATATTGCTCAGCCAAATCAATATTTTCTTGTACTCATCCTTTCTAGTCATAAATTTCATTTTCTCTTTTAGGAATACCACAACCTTCTTAGGCCTCTGTCCTTTTTCTTTCACTAGAACAATAAAAATTTTTGTCATAGGATAACTTTTTACAATATGACTAACTCTATTGTGCTTCACTATATGACTAACTCACTGTGCTAAAATACAAGTTAACTTCACGAAGTGTAGAAGTGCTCCCAGAATTTGGAAAGAGAATAAGATCGATATACCATGTGAATATAGTGATCTGCAGAAGTACTTCATGAGCACAGCATAAAAGAAACAGCTCAAGAATGAATCTTAAAAACACTTGGTTTTTAATCTCAATTTTCCACTGAACAGGTGGCCTCAAGTAAGCTATTTAACTTCTCTCATCCTTAATCTCCTAATTATTTTGGAGAAAATACCACTATCCATCTTGTTATTTTAAAATAATTCAGTAGGCACTCAATGAAAAATAGCTGTTACTATCTTAAAGAATGTTTGAAAATGCTTTCTCATGAAAAAACAGAGACATCTACTACTAATTCAACCATTATGCCTAGGAAACTAGACTAGATACAGAGAAAGCTATGGTCCAATTCAATCTAGTTTATCCTGTGACAAGGTAATGGTACTTCTGGAAGCACCAAAATGAGAAATGAATATTATTTAGTTAATATTTAGTTTTCAGTTATTAAATTGTTTATGTAGTATATATTTAATCACAGAGCATCTAAATTCCATTCCTGTGTTTAGAGAATTACCCTCTGGATGAGTCTTAGTGGGAACCAAAGGCTGCCTTCCACCAAATCAAACACGCCCGACATACACTTTCCTGGTCTCCCTTGTAGGCTGTGCCTGTCAGATGTACCCTCTTCTTTTCCCACCTTTCCTACTGGACTCGAACATAAGAGTCAACCATGCAAAGAAATTAGGCCTTTAAAGAATCCATTTTGGTTAGAGTGGCAGCAGTGGCATTCTTCCAATTTTGTTTTCTACATGTCTTAATATCAGGAAGGGCATTAACAAGTATTCTATATACTGAAAAAGGAATAGTCTAATCATAAATGAATACACTGGGGTTCTAAATTTTTTAAAATAAGTATCTTATGTGTGTGGCACATGTGTCTGACCCCTATGACCTGATCCTCTCTGGGAAAACTGACAAATCAAGTGCCAGAACACCCAAAATAAGAACCAGATTCTGCACTCATGAAACTACTCAAGTACAATTATTTGTGCTATTTTGTGTAACTAATCATTCGTTTCACATACATACACTTCTAACATAAACCAGTACATAGCCTACAGTACTCTACAGATGCCTCATGCTTTCAGTGGCACTGTGCTGAAATACAAGTTGACTATCAGAACCCTCCCTCCTACTGTATTAGACATTTAGAACATTGGTCAATGTAATTTTAATCAGAAATTCCTTCTACCTGAATTATAATTTCTCAACTAAGCCTCCAACATGCTGCCCAGTCACAAATAAGGATGGGAATGAGAATGCAGATAAAATTTATTTTTCCTATTAAAAAATGTGTTAAATGTACATCTTCACATCTTCATTAAAATTAGTTCCTAATTACTACTTGAGGTTTTGTTTCAGATATATTTTCTATTTTTTAAGTTAGAGAAATAGAATGATTATGTTGCAAAGGTGAATTTCTACAAAGAAATAAAACTCTTCTTGCTGATATTTCAGTATTAACCTAAGCATATATGCCCAACATACACTGAGTTGTACCATACTAGAATATATTCATAATATATTTGATCCAACTTTTTAACAGAGCCTCACTTTTTAATTTACTTTTAGAGTCAACATTCAAATATTACTTATTTATACTCACTCTCCTTTCAAAAATTATATCAAAATTTAATAGACAAACCCAAAACACCAGCTTTGGCAGGGTTAATGTTGGTTAAAATCAACTAAGAACATATTTTACAATTGTCTGCATCTGAAATAATAACAATACAAATATTCTTTGGGATTCTTAACACATTACCAAAAACGTTTTAGAAATGTGAAAGGTATCTCACAAATGACTAATCTTTCTTTATCACTTCTTCCCCAATATATCTCAGAAAACTAATTTTAAAAATACTATTCACCTAAAATTGTTTACCTGCAATAATAACCTACACCCAAATGTAAATTCCCAGTCTTAAAAACGAGGTTAATTTCAACAAGTCATTGGTGTGGGGGCTGGGTGGTGGGGTGACTATAAACTTCTGGATCCTGATTCGAACAAACTACCTATAAAAACCGCATTTTTGAAACAAGTAGGGAAATGTGAATGTGGACTGAATAATCAAACATAAAATTTCTGTTATTTTAAGGAGAATGATAATGGTATTATGCAATTGGTCATATTAAGTCCTCATTTTTTTTAAGGGATACATAGGTAAATATTTAGAAGTGGCACAAAAATGTCAGAATTTGAAATACTACAGAAAAAAGAAGCAATTATGGCAAAACACTTTTAAATTGAGAGAAGTCATATTATTTTTATGTATGTCTATTATTGAACATGTTATGTTTGTTATTTGTTTAAAATTTTTCATACAAAAAAAGAGAAAAAAGGAACAAAAGAAAGAATAAACAAAAACCAGTTACCTTTTCCCAGTCAATTCAATTTGACCTTTCTTATTGAAGAAGAACTTGGAATCATTATAACCCCATCCATTCCATTTCATAACTTCTTGCCTAATAATAAGAAAAAAATATACAAATGAGATCTATGCTAAACATTTCAAAACTGAACAGTATATTATTTACTATTAACTTTCACAATCACTTAAAGGAAGATTGCATCCCACTAATATTTGTTTAAATAAAATGAATACACACCAAAATGTCTATGTATTAATATTTCCAAGTATAGAATTACTCTAATGGGAAGCACCTGCTTCACAAAGAGCTACAACCACTAAATTTAATGCATTCGAAGGAAAAAAAAAAGAACAAAAAGAAAAATATGATTAGAGTAAAATATGCTTACTTTTTACATGTTATTGAGCTTATCTTACAGGACAGTCTAAAAAATTTTGCAATTAAATTCACTTAAACAGGAAACAAATTTTTGCATATATCAGAAAAATACAATTCTTAATCTTCTCATCCTCGAGTAAACTGGGTAAACACAGGTAGTCATTGAGATTACAATCAAATTATAAAATAATCAATGTGAATTAATCTTCTGCTATGATAAAAAAAAAAAAACAATTTACAAAGGTTCACCAGTTATGACACCAGTAGTATTAGACACTTTTAATAAAGTAGATTAAAAATTTCAGTGTTGGGTTTACAAACATTTAAATCCTACAACATTCATGTAACAACCAATCTCTACCTTGACCTGTACATTAACATAACAATTGATGACGATACCAGTTTCAGTATTATAAAACAGTATGGTATTTTTATTTCCAAAATGCTAGTATTCATTGTTTTAAAAATCATATTCATCAAAATCAATAATGTACTCATTCACTTTTGCACATTGCATAAGGAGAGGTCTGGGCCTGAGGCAAATGCGATAAGCAACCACATTTAAGTGTTGCATAAGACTTTATTACATGTTTTGGCATGGTGCTGTAATATATATTGGTTACTGAAATAAAGAGATGGTGAATCTTCTTAATGCAAACTCTTCTCTATACATAAAGTTATTTACTACATTAAAATTTCAAAATA
Organism: Eidolon dupreanum; assembly: GCA_028627145.1. Taxonomy (NCBI): domain Eukaryota; kingdom Metazoa; phylum Chordata; class Mammalia; order Chiroptera; family Pteropodidae; genus Eidolon; species Eidolon dupreanum. The sequence goes on along the minus strand of CM053503.1, from coordinate 127,728,560 downwards.
CATCACATGAAAAAAATTTGTAACAATATGTGGTAATGGATGTTAACTAGGCTTATTGTGATGATCATTTTACAATATATACAAATATTGAATCAATATGTTGTACAGTTGAAACTAAAATAATGTTACATGTCAATTATAACTCAATTTTTAAAAAAACTAAAGTAATCAAAGTAATCAAAGATGTATATACTCATTAGAAAGCATTCTAATTCACCATAATTCTCAAGGAAGAAAATGAAAATTGACAAATTTTTTATTGCAATTATAACTCTCCACTGAGATCAAAGACTTTTCAAACAAGTGTAACACTAACACAATACAAATGAACTAAATACAGGTTATTGTGTATTGAAATCTCCACCCTACATATAAAATAAAGAAAAAAAACTAGGAACACTCTCTCTAAAATTACAGTTTGCTATCAACAAAAATTATAGCCCCTATATAAAAACAAACTTCAAAAATATCTTGAGTATCAATCCAGAGATTAGATTTGCAGGTGAGCCTGTTAGAAACTACTGCCCAATATTTTCTTCTAATTTCACATTCCTACCTAACTGTTGAGCAAGGTGTTGGAAGAAACTTTTGAAAAAAATCTCTACAGAAAAACCTCATGACTGATGTCACCACTGACATACTCATTTTCTTAAGACTATGCTTTCTAAAAACAGATTAGACTATCATCCACTTTGCTTTTTTCATGATTATGTTCTCTTATACTTTTATGATGTGTAGTTTACTTAATATTTTATTTTTATTATACTTCCATAATTTACATTAGAAGGATAATATGTACATTTTAATTAACATTTTTACTTAATGTTTTATAATATGTACATAAGTTTTTGCATGCGAAATGCATTTTATTAGTTAGTAAATGTAGTCTGTACTCTATGAAACAGTTTGATATTACATAAAATAAATGCAAAAATAACAACATAGTTATTTTGCTTTGGTAGTACTACCATGAGGCACTGGGAAATTATTTCAGTATAGATGTTGAATTTGGCATGTTTATATAGCTTAGCAATAAGAATCATTTTCCTTAAAATTATGCTTAGCATTTAAAAAAATTATTCTCAGATAGCCTTAAAGTAAAAAGCTAAACCTGATTACATGTGTTCACTCTTAGCATTTCAAGAGAAAAATGAATTAAAATAAGCAAGAAATATCTGCTACTGTACACTAAAAAATGAAGAAATTTACATACTGAAGAATCGTTGGCCTTAAATTTTCAGTTGGGTAATATCCTAAAGAACTTCCAAGTTTTTAACTGTAGGCTGAGGTACCTTTTTCTTTCTTTTCATCTCAATCTGAAAATTCTGCCTATCATATGGGCCTTATCATATTTATACCAACTTTTGGAGCCTTCCCAGAAGTTGAAATGTAGTCATTTTCAATGCATTTGTACCGCCCCCCCAAATGTTATGTTGCTTAAACAGTATACCATTAAAATCTAGGTTACTCTGAAACCAATCTTGAAATACCCTATGTGTTAAAAAGTAGACAAATTTCCTAGGCTTCTGGTTTAAAACGTTTGTACACATGTATCCCCTCAAATTACTGTATATTCTATGACAGTTAAACAGAACTATGTGATTACAGTAAATTTTAAAATAACTTCTTATATAGAAGAGTATGAGTACATTGAAGGGCATTATAGCATTAACATTTTAAAAATTTGAGTAAAAGTTTACACGGTCATAGAATTTTAAAGCTAAAAATAGAAACCACCCAGTTCAACTGTTCATTTTTCAGATGAAGAAACCTGTGCTCATGATTACACAGCTAAGCTAATTGGGAGGAGCATCAGAAAGTGAACTCCCAGTTTCATGATTCTTCCTCTTTACAGAGGAAATACCTGAATATCCACTAAGTCATGCCTCCAGGTAACCAAAATGATTTAAAGGAAATCATTTTTCATCACATTAATATTTTTCAAAACATTACATGTCATTATTAGTCATTCCTTTGCACTTGACCTAAAAGGAAAACATTCAAAAACCAAGGAATAGGATTGTGTCAGTAAAGCCCAGTGCCCTATACTTCCTTTACCTATAATATAATGAACTCTGTCATTCAGAACGACCTAAAGTGAAGAATGATAAAAGAATCATCCATCCTTCAAATAGAAGGATTCAATTTTCAACTAACATCAGATGTCAATTAACCTGATTGATGTCTCAGACTTTCCAATTCTTAAAGCTAACTACATCAAATTCAATGTCTTCAAAATTCAAATCCCTCCTCCTGGTAAGAAAAAAGAGAATTTGGCTTGATTTATTACATAAAAAACAACAAAACAAAAAACATCTTTAGACATTTACACATCTGAACACAGTACCAAAAAACACAATGTATCAACCGGCATAACAAAAGAAAATGAAGACATAAAATAGCATCACATATACTCATGGTGGCAGTATTCTCCCATGATATAAATATTCAGTATTCTGCATTTCCCAGGGCTGCTGTTTGCACAATTTTTAACTGAAATACTTATATTTAGTATTATTATTATTATGAAAACCGTAAAGTTCCTTTATTCTTAAAATGGGAACTATTTACTTCTAAGTCTCTGTGTACACACACACACACACACGCACGCACGCACGCACGCACTGCAAGCATCCTGATAAAAATGCATAATTTCTACCATTACTATTTGTAATCATGACATTTTTCATTTAAAAAAATTTAAAAAGGAAATATACTTTAACCTACTTTTATTCTGCATTAGTAATAAAAGTTCAGCTAGCTAATAACTAAAAAAAAAAATGTTTTGCCAATATAATTCTAATAATTGGAATTCTAATAAAAGGTGTTCAGTTCAGATGAAAACCAAAATTTCACCTGCCTTTTCTAATTTAAACAATGAGAAAAAGATCATAATCTCACAGTTTTTGAAAAATAAAAACTGAAGTATGAAAGTTAAGCCCCAAAGTTGGATTTCTAACTAGCCATGCTCAGTATCAGTTAAATTCAAATTAATTCCATAAGTAGTGCAATACAAAGAGGTAAACAATAAAAAAAAATCTTTCAAGGATTTTTTGGGCTAATTAAAATTCTTATTATCTGGTTATGGGCCTATTTCAAGATCCAGATAATCTAAAAGAATGCATAAAAGTGAAGCAAAAAATAAAAGTAATGATGAAGATATCAAGATTTAATCAATAAAACAGCTATTCTACAAAAAATTCCTATAAATGAAATAATATTCCCACTGGCTTCTTTTATTTAAAAAATATGAAGCTGAGTTCCCATTAGAAATATAAAGAAAGGCCTACTGAAGGAAGAAAACTACAGAATATTGTTTAATTCCAAATTTATTTTAAAATGTATATGTTTTAAAATAAAACCCTGTTAATATCTAGTCTATAGTCCTACAAAATTATTTCTAAAAACTCAATAGCAAAGTCCCAGAAAACTAATTACAGTGCCTACTGCTTCAATCTAACAGTGCAACTAATTCCCTTTCAAATAGTTTAGTTAATCTAAATAGCTTAGTTATATGGGTAATAATTTATGTGTAGCACAACGGAAAGCCCCTTTATAAAAAATAGAAAAACTCAAATAAAAGACATGGATAGATTATCACCACTTAATTAACAGTGCTACAAATCTCACAGTTCCAAGATTGTTAAAACATTTGACTTAGAAAATAGGTAAACGCCATCAAACTTTGATAGTTTGACACCATTAAACGTCTGAATCATAAGAGTATTTCCTGTTGCCCTGATTAAAACTCACCAAACTACCTCTTCTAATTATACTTTATTCCCTACAGACAAAAACTGGCCAAATGAAATGGCCAGAAGGCTTGACAATTTTATTTTCTCATATGAATTAGTCTATTGGCATTCTAATTAACTTTGGTCACTAGTGAGGGTAGTTAACATGAGTCAGACTATCTAAATATGATTGACTCTGGACACTGACAAGATCAGGTTTCTGGGCAAGTCAACAAGATATGTGCTTGCCCTCCTGACAGTGCAAAACCTGGTCATTATCATGCCATACTTTGAACTTCAACATGCATTTCAATCTTCCCTCAATAACCTCACTGTAAATTTTAAAACTCTAGTTGTCACAATAAAAATTTGGCCCTTCTGTGTAATAAAATATTAATCAACTTTTTAATTTTTCCAGTGTGACAGTATAAAATGGATTAAATATAAGACTTAAGACATAGAAGATTGTCAGCAAGAACATGGAGAAAAGAAACCCACATGCATTCCTGGTAAGACGCTCCACAGAGCAGTCACATGTGTTAAGGTTTCATAGGTAATGCCATTTCTATGACTCAGCTACACAGCTCCTGGGTATGTATTTGGGACAAATTCACACACTGTTCTGTAAGTGAGCATGTTTGATATATAGAGCATTGTTTGTAAATGTAGCTGAAGGCATCACCAGAAAATGGATAAGTGGTAAGTAAATTCCATGAAATACTATAAAGCGATCAGAAGCACTGAGGTGGATATATATACAGAAACATGAAAAGATGTTTTAAACAGTAGTAAACACAAAAGGAGAAACAGTAAGATCTATTGCACAATACCATTTAAGCAAATTAAAAATATACACACTAAATAACACTGAATATTTTACAAAACACATATACATATATTCATGCGAGGAGGCAAATGGAATGATTAGGAATTGGAGATGGAGGAAAATAAGAGGCCTCACATTTGTTCATAGACAAATGTCATGAACTAAATAAGTATGATTACTGCAACTCTGAACCTGAAGCAAATATGCTGCTCAGCCCTTGAATCACAGAACTATTTCTCTCTGTTCAAAGAAACCAATTTTTTCTTTCACATATATACAGAAATTCTATGGTGGTTTGCTATAAAACCTACTGTTGGACTTCTTAGCAATCTCGACAAGTTTTGGGGTTTTTTTAAGTGAAAGAATTCTATAAGAGTCAATTTCAACAAACAGCTAACCAAATACATTTTTAACTTCCAAAACACAACTTTTTATAGTTCCTTTTGCAAGAAACTGGCACTTTGAAGAAACTTTTTAAAACCTATTGTGTCCCCAAGGTCTAATTCCTATTATACTTGCTATGAATTAATGAGTGGAAGAAAAAGGAATATACAGGTATTGGGGAGAAAATCTTACAGACAGAGGCACAAAGAAGTGAGGAAAGAAGGGAGGCCTGGGGTAAATAAAGTATTATCTGAGGTTTCAGGCATCCACTGGGGGTCTTGAAATGTATGCCCATGGATAAGAAGGGACTACTGTACAGATTACTAGTCATTCATGCTTGCAGTAGTATATATTCCAAATATTTTGTGCTAGAGCAGGCGTGTATACATGCACATACTCACACAAGTTTGGTACCTGTCATTCTGGAGGCCTAGAAAGACACAATCATACAGTTGGTTACCCTCATGTACTATGCTACATAAATGAAGAAAAGAACCCAAATCAGTATCACAGAGTTGTCTTAGACAGAAGTCAAATGACAAGAATGTACACCTCCCTTGACCATTGTGGTTCCTTGACTATACTTAAATTTCATGATTTGTTCCTTGCACTGTCCACTTATAATCTAATCAATGTGGCAACCAGTTCCAGGCTTTACCACCAAATGGAAAATGCCAATTCACTTTCATTGCTCCCTCCCTGCTTGCTACTAAGTGAAAAAGTAATTGATCACAGCTTAGTATACTGACCAATCTGTAAGTGACCAGAGGTCATTTCTGCTACAGCTTTACATTTCTGCAAAAACTGTAAAACTGAACAAAACAAAGAAAATATGAACGTCTCCAAAAATCTCTTGTCATTTTAACAGAGAAACCAAGCCTCTAAGTTTCCTCCAGGAGACAGCTCACCAAAACTCAGCAAGATCCTAAAAAAGCCAAAACTGATATTCACACCTGCTTGACATACATAGTATTCTTGCTGTACCAAGTGTCTTTTGTTTTTTGTGTTGTTGTTTTTTTCTAATTTAAAATGATAAGAAGAAGCAGCCTAGCTTTCTACTTTAAGTGACAGGTAGTTGGAATTGGTACCTTTGTCTCTGGCAAACCCAGAGGAAAAAAAGGAACACCACAAAGTTTAGGGGTAAAGAAAAAGAAAAATTAAAATCAGGACCCAATCACAGCAACAGAGGTTCCCAAACTTCTTGAGAGTAAAATAATCACTTTGGGTACTTAAAAGTACAGTCCTGGATGTCACTAGACCTAGCCAATAATTAGAATCTCTGGCAGGTGGGTGTCAGAATCTACATTTTAAACAAGCACCCCCAGAAAATTCTGATACAGGTCATCCACGGACCACACGTGGGTAAGTACCGCCTTAAGACATGAGAAAAAGCTGAGAGCAGAAGCCTCATCTGTTGAATAGCCACAAAGGGGATATTAAGCCTTAAAAAGAAAAACTATAAACTCACTGCACTATAGGAAAAGATGGACCTGCGTGGAGTTTTACAACATAATAAAATAGCAAGTGGGCAAGGGGCACTCACCATGTGGAAGACAGAAGAAATGGGTGAGAGAAAATGAAGATCTGGTTACAGGAGAGGGGAGGTAGAAAGGTCTACACACAAATCTTACAGAGCATTATCCTGGAAGGGGAATAAAAGCAAAACAGAAAATATTTTCTGATCTAGATTTCAGGAAAGTTGATCTGTTATAAAACTCTGCCTAGTTTATACATGTTCAAAGGGCTACCAAGCATAAAAACTAAGATAATAATTTATCCAATAACTTGTCTTTAGCACAATAATATATTTATTCAAATTCCAATATATGTGGTCATCAAGGCCATACAATGTGGAGGCAGCAGTGGGCCATGACTCCTAAGAGCCATAGAGTAAAGGTGCAAATGAGAAATAACACAACAGTGAACACTACATGCATGATATTGACAATCAGCCTACCATACAGTATGAGAAACTGCTGATGCTCTTCACTCTTTGGTTTCTTCCTTTCCTCCCTAACATATAAGGTAATATTTATTAGAAATTTGTTCTATTAAAATGCCATGGTTGCCATTGAGTACCTCCTACTTCTTAAAGTCCTTTCACCTTCAGAAAGTATTTCAGCACTGGATTTGTCTTACTCCTTTCCATACAGTTTACTGCACTAGTAATAGTCCTGCATAATACTGTAATGCTAGCAGTTTTACAATCATTATTTCATTTCCTTCTCACATTAATCCAGTGTTATCATCCCTGTCTAAAACATAAGGAAACAGAGTCAGAAAGATTCAGTAAATTGTCCAGGATCACACAAACAGTACATGATACAACTAGGATTTAAATCTTGGTCTTTGGCTCCAACATTCCTTAACTACCAAACTGATTTCAATATACTCACTGACTGCCACACAAGGAGTACAAGTATTATAAAAGCTCCGAGAACATAGTGTTCATCTCTGGCTGAGAGGAGAAGTCTCCACTATTGTGGCATCTAAACTTCCAATTGCTTTCGAAGATGGTAGAAATTCAATGACTGAGCAGAAACAGAAAACCACAAGGGTTTCCCCATGCTAGTAAATAGCCCAAACTGGCTGAAGCACAGAGCATATGCAAGAAAGTCATGGAGAACAGCAGAAAGCCTTGAATGCCAAATTAAGGGTACTGAGCTTTATTACTTCAATAATCAATAGGGAGCAATAAGATCAAAACAGTATTTTCCATGTTCTAGGCTGCCACTAAAAGTAAAAGTCTAACAGTATTTGCATTAAAGTTTTGCTGTTCTCCAATGTGGATGAAATCCAAATTCTTTAACATAGCATACAACGCACTTTGCAATCTGGCTCCAAACTATATTTTCACCTTCCTTAATAGCTATTCCAGCCACACTAAAAGGTATCAGAATCCCTTATACATACCGTGCCCTTTTAGGTTTGTCTGTCTTTGCACATGCTATATATCCTCTGCCTGAAATGCTTCTCCTTCTAGAGAACTCCTATTTATCCATCAAGAATCAGTCCAAAAGTCGCTTTTCCTATAAGCCTTTCCTATCTCCCTCAAGACAAATTTATGGCTCCTATATACACTGATTATAGCATTTACTACATCATATCTCCTACATATGTCTACATATTTTCACAGACTGTCAGTAAATTTTGCAATGTTAGAATGTAGCAGAGCACTAGCAAGCAGCAAAGACTCATACTTCCTCTGAGCAAAAGATTGGTCTAGTAATGGAATGGAGAGCAATTGAAGGGGAGAAAATAAAGAAAAGTATACTAGACTAGATGTGAGACAAGATTTCATCTAGCTTCGTGTCAATGGGAGAAAAAAGTGTCTTAAGAATCCAAACTAACAGAAACTATCTGATTTGTCCATGGACTGGATATGGGTGAGGAAATGGAGCTCAGCAAGGCTTGACTGAGAAGTTGGGTTTGAGTGTCTAAATAATGGTGGAAGTAAACACAAATAGTGGAGTACTGGGATTAAAGACTACAATAATGTTTTTATACATGTATGCTATGTTAGAGAAACCAGAAAGACATTCTGATAGAAATGCCTGATAATTTAAAATGTGAAAATGGATGTTGAGAGAGTTAAAAATATTAACTTGAAAGTACCCCCCCCAAAGGTAATACAATCAGAATAGATGAAATTATTAAGGGAAAAAATGTAAAAGAAAGGACTAAAAACTAATTTTAAGGATTTGTAAATTTAGGAAGCAGAAGAAAGAAAAGTCAGTAAAGGCATGACCAGAAAAGTAGGAAGGGTAGGAAGAAAACCAGGATAGTGGAATAGCATGGGAGCCAAGGAAAAGTATAAGAATATCTACCAGGTATTAGCAACTGGTCACTAGGATGACTAAGGATTTTATAAGGTTATTGATGGCTTTTAAGAGGACCATTTCAAAGAGTAATACAGGCAGAAAACAATTTCAAAAACTTATCTGCCCATGCTTTTAAGAAGCAGGAAAAGTCAATGCAGGAAAAAAAGAGCGATGACTCAAGAGAAAAATAAATAGGATAACTCATACAGCAAGATTCTGGAGAGGGAATCATCAAAAAAGATGCACAGATGATCTGGTAGTGAAATTTTCAGTGCGTGATAGCCAGAGTTAGTTTACCTCATTTAGTATGTGGACAAGTTTTATATTCAGATCACCACTACTTCTTCCAGGTAATAGCTGCTTACAGCAATGCAGACAAGGGGGTTTAATTCTTCGCTATTAGCTGAATACCCCAGAGGAGTGAGGTGGCTATATTTTATCATGTGGACAGAAGAGCATAAAGACTGCTCTGCTTAGAGAAACATGCAACAGATACAGCAAGAAGTAATGCTAGCAAGAAATCTGATGGCTTTCTGGTTCTTAGTTCTAATTCCAACTGAAGGCCAAGCTCCATTCCTACCCTTGGGGTTTTTGGTGCCCCTGTACTCTTATAATAAATTCCCCTTTTATGCTTTAATCTAGCTCAAATTAATATTTATAACCATAAGTCCTACAAATATACATACTAAAAAAACAAGAATTCTTTTTTTAAAATGGTTACCACTTGTATAAAATCTGAAGGCAGACATAGTAAACTACAATGTACTTTCTGAAAACAATGGCAGGTAGCAGGTAAAAATTTGGAAAACAAAACCAAAATCAAACTAGCTGTCTAATAGTCACGTTGTCAAGCTACAAATATTTTGTGAAGACAAAGCAGATAAAATACTATGTGGAAATCAAGACCAATATACAAAAATCAAAGTAGAACCTTTTACTTCAAAATATAGATTTTTTTAAAAAAAGTTTTTACTTCAAAAAGAGATTACCACTATGTCAAAATAGGAAGATATTCAGACAGAAATGTTCAATAATTAAAAATGTGAAAAATTGAGATTGAAGAGTTAGAAATATAAACTTAAAGGTTTTCCCCAATAATGGTAAAAGCTAATATAGGAGATTTTACTTCAAAAATGAAGCTACTGATTTTCTTTAAAATTCATCAAAAATGAGATGAACTAATATTGGATAGAGAAAAGAATGTGTAAATCAATAGATATGTAATAAACAAGGATGGTAAAATGTTAATGGCAGGATTTAGGTGGCTGATATATAACTGTTCATTATAAAATTCAACTACTTGATATGTTTAAATTTTTTCAAAATAGTATACTGGGGAAAAGAAAACTACTGACACTATAATCCTTAAAGTACACCAACTCCTATAGAGAGATTTGCCCAAACAGGAAATATGAGCCATCAGAACAAGTATGGAGTGTACATTATTTACTCATAACAATAAGTTGTTTAAATTGATACATCTAAGCCAGTTGCCTCAGCCCTCTCTCCTCATCTCAGAGGGCCAGACAGGGTTAAGCACTGTTTCCTAGACTCCCTGTGGTCATGTTTTGGTTTCCCTTTAGCAACTCATGACGAAATATCTAATTTCCTTGTATCTGAATTTCTGGAAAGCTGCTTTCTTAAATTAAAAGATATAAATCTGCTCAAACACAATGGTAATCCTTCTCCTGGGATTCTGATCATTTCCAATTCTTTATTCCTGGTCGAATTAAGTCCAAACAAGCAGTTGTCTTTTATTTCTCCCACTGCCCATGGAAATAAATGAGGTATTCCAATGCTCCTGGCCCATTAAAATCCTTTTAAAAAATGTGCCTTAAGGAAGTTTTTAAGAATTTAATTGTAAAATGCTTATCATAACATTCTTTATAGTAGAAAAAATTAGAAACAATTAAATATAGTGTAGGTTAAATTTGCAGTACCTACATATAAGACAATACCTGTTAAGTCACTGAAGATGATGAGCACATTAATATTTGACATGGAAAATAATACACAAGATAGTGAGTAAAAAATGGATTGAAGAGCCCCCAACCCAGCCTGCAGGTGCAAGTAAGTGCCAAATCTGAGTCTCCATCAAATTCGCCCCACCCTTATGATTCCTTGAGAACCCACCCCACCTAACTCACACATAGGCCAGAAGCTTTTTCAGTGGCTGTTACAAGCAGCTGGCCTCGGCCTGATCTGTGGGCTTCCCTAAAATCTCTGAAAGGTCTACAAACCCTAAACAAGCAACAACTGGCCTTGGCATGCCCTGTACCTCTTTCTAAACAGCTCCAGCCCAGTACTAGCAGCAAAAAGCCTTGGTTCACAGCATAGCCTCTCCCAAGAGCCTCCAAGTCCAGCACAGGCAGCTACCAATCACAGATAACTTTGCAGCTCTTACCAGGTGGCCCTGGTCCAGGCACAGGCAGCAGCTGACCTGGGCCTGCACCAGAGCCCCTCTCAAAGGACCTTAAAACCAACACACCCAGTGGCTGGCTTCAGACTATAGCAGAGCACCACCCAATTAGCTCCAAAAATGCCACACGCAAAGGGTAGACTCAGGCATCAGAGCACTGCTAAAGTGAATCCTGCTCTATAGGGTCAGCACCTACACAACAACTCCTTCACTGTAATCACAGCCAGTCCTCATAACTAGTCAGCCTGAAGGTCAATCCGACCTAAAGACATACCAACAATCAAAGCTCAGATACAACAGAGGCATACACAATCCACACAAGGGACACCTCTGAAGCACCCAGCTCAGGTGACCAGGGAGACTGTGCCACCAAGCCTCACAGGACACCTTCTATACAAGGCTACCCTGCCAAGATTTGGAGACATAGCAGACCTACCTAAAATGTAGAAACAAACACGGGAGGCATTCAAAAGGTGGAGACAAAGAAACATGTCCCAAATGAAAGAACAGGACAAAACTTCAAAAAAAGAACTAAATAAAATGGAAGCAAGCAATCTACCAGATACAGAGTTCAAAACACTGGTAACAAGGATGTTCAATGAACTTAGAGGAAGAATAGATGAAGTTAGTGAGAACTTAAACAAAAAGATAGAAACCAAAAAAAAAGAACCAGTCAGAATTGAAGAATACAATAACTGAAAGGAAGAGTACATTAGATGGAGTCAACATCATATTAGATGAAGCAGAGCATTGAATTGGTGATCTGGAAGAGAAGGTAGCAGAAAACTCCCAATTGGAACAGCAAAAAGAAAAAGAATCTTAAAAAAATGAAGATAGTTTAAGGGACCTCTGAGACATCAAGTGTAACAACATTCACATAATAGGAATACCAAAAGAGAAGAGAGAGGGCAAGGAATTGACAATCTATTTGAAGAAATAATGATGGAAAACTTCCCTACCCTGGTAAAGGAAATAGACATACAAGTCCAGGAAGTACAGAGTCCCAAAAAAGATGAACCCAAACAGGCCCACACCAAGACACATCATAATTAAAATGCTGAAGGTTAAAGACAAAGAGAGACTCTTAAAGGCAGCAAGAGAAAAGTAGTTACATGTACAAGGGAGCTCCCATAAGAATGGCAGCTGATTTCTCAACAGAAACTTTCCAGGCCAGAAGGGATTGGCATGAAATATTCAAAGTGATGAAAAGTTAGGACCTACAACCAAGATTACTTTACTCAGCAAAGCTACCATTTAGAATTGAAGGACAGATAAAGACCTTCCCAAGTAAGAAGTTGTTAAAGGAGTTCACCACCAAAACAACATTACAAGAAATGTTCAAAGGACTTCTTTAAGAAGATAAAAAATGTGAATAATAACTACATGCCTATCAATAATTACTATAAATATAAAGAGATAAAATGCTCTAATCAAAAGATACAGGGTAGCTGAATGGAGAAGAAAACAAGACCCATATATACGCTGTCTACAAGAGACCCACTTCAAATCTAAAGACATACAGACTGAAAGCAAAGTAATAGAAAAAGATACTTCATGTAAATGAAAATGGAAAAAAAAAGCTGGGGTAGCATTACTTACATCAGACAAAATAGATTTGAAAACAAAGGCTATAACAAGAGACGAAGAAGGACATTTCATATACAATAGTCAAGATATGGAAACAATCTAAGTATCCATTAACAGAAGATTGGATAAAGAAGATGTGGCACAATTATACAACAGAATATTACTTGGCCATAAAAAAAAGAATGAAATCTTACCATTTACAACAATATGGATGGACTTAGAGGGTATTATGACAAGTGAAATAGGTCAGAGAAAGACAAATACCATATGATTTCACTTACATGTGGAGCCTAAAGAACAGAATATATTAATAATCAAAACAGAAATAAACTCATAGATACAGAGAACAAACTTGTGGGTGTCAGATGGGAGATGAGTTGGAAGACTTAGTGAAGAGGTGATGGGATTAAGCAGTGCAGGTTGGAAGTTACAAAATAGACATGGGGATGTAAAGTACAGCACAGGGAATATAGTCAGTAATACTATAATAACTATGCATGGTGTCAGGTAGGTACTAGACTTTTTGGGGAGGATCACTTCATGAGTTACATAAATGTTTAACTGCTATGTTATAAACCTGAAACAAATATAATATTGAATGTCAACTATGATTGAAAAATTAAAAAAGATTAAAACAAAAAACTGGTTTCAAGACATTATTACAGCATGACTTTACACACATACTTCATATCTGAAAAAATGCCAAGATGCTATAGTGCAGCAGTCCCCAACCTTTTTGGCACCAGGGTCCGATGCTCCTATCAGAATCTAATGCCTGATGATCTGAGGTGGAGCTGAGGCAGTGATGCTAGTGCTGGGGAGTAGCTGCAAATACAGATGAAGCTTTGCTTGCTCATCCGCTGCTCACCTCCTGCTTTGTGGCCCAGTTCCTAACAGGTCACAGACCAGTACCAGTCTGCAGCCTGGAGGTTGGGGACCCCTGCTATAGTGGTTATCTCTTAATTACTTTGGATGTTTGTCTTCATTTTATCATTATTTTCTATTTTTTTCTGCAACAAAAATGTATAATACTTCAGAATAAATTATTTAGCCTCCCATTTTTTTATAATTGCAAAATAACTGCTAAATATTCTGCTGTTATCAGAATAAGACTTCTAGAAGCTATCCAGATAGCTGAAGGCCCCCACCATTACTATAGCCAACTGCCATACCAGTTTTATAAACTTTACTATATTGTCCATTCTCCTATCCTAATTCTTCAAATTCTATTCTCATCCAAATGCTCATCGATGCTCTCAGATTTAAGAATTTTTGCATAACATCTTGACATAGAATGATACTCTCCCAACCCTTCTATGTTTCTTTAAAATGAAGTTGCCTTCCATTGCTGTACCAATCATCATTCCCTTCCCTGTTTCAGTACCTAGCAATTTGCAGTAATAGAATACACATCAGTCTTTCTTAGTAGACCTGTAAGTCCCAGAAAGCAAAAACTAATGTTGCTAATCCTTCCTAGTATTTAGCACATAGAAAACACTGAATAAATTGTCAACAAACTTGCTTAGATGAAGTTTCAAACAGGTGAGGAGATGGTAAGAGTATCTAGCTGACAAACGAATTAAAGGCTCCAGGCCTAGATATTATATCACATGATACTTAACAGTATGATTTTAGAGTTATTAGTCATAATATGAGAAATCATGGGGAAAAAGATAACAGACAATAGCTCAATGCTCCCTCCTAATTTAAAAAAAAATCCCAGGACAACACTCTGAAGACTGGTGTCAAACAAGCAAAGGTCTTCAGAAGATTGGCACAAGGAAAGCTGTGAAAGCTAGAAAATGTGGCATGAATAAGAAACCTTGCCTAAAACTGAAGAGACACGTACATTAGAAACAGAGTGTTTAAAAGGCATAGACTTTAAACAGTGATTGGGGTTATAAACTGACTCCAGCTACACTAGTCCCCTTGCTACTCTCCTAATTCACCACATGTGTGCCTCCCCTTAGAGTATTTGCACACACTATTCCTCTGTCAGGAACACTCATTCAACTAAATACACACACAGCTAAACTCTCTCATGTCCTTCAAGTATCTGCTCAAATATTATGTTCTCCAGTGATATCCTATTTAAAATTAGAACTCAACTTCCTTACTCTGCTTCACTTTTGTTTCCATAACACTTACCACCTACTAACAAACTTAAACAGTTCACTTATTATGTTTAGTTCATTCTTTGTTTCACCCATTAGAATATAAACTCCATGAGAGCACAGACCTTTGTCCATTTTGTTCACTAATGTAGCCCAAGCATATAGAATACCAGTGACTGATAAATTCTTTTTGAATACACAAAATGGATGTGAGAAAGACTGTGAAGGAAAAAAATGAATAAGACTTGGCAATATCAGTACAGTATCAAGGAAAAAGCTCTAGACTTGAGCTAAAAGATCAGGATTCAAATCTAAGCTCTACCACTATTTTCTGGCAAATGTCTATGAACTTGTTACTGATTGGTAAAATGGGTGGTCGTGATGATCAGATGAGATTCACATGAGCGGCAGGGTGACTATAGAATTACTAATTTTAATAAATTAATCCAAAAGAGAGTTCAATCTAAACAGAAAAGAATGAAAAGTTCAAGAGTAAGGGCTTAAGGCTGTTGACTATAGGACTGGTACTAAGAGAAATAAGAAAACCCAGAAAAATAACTTCATTTGGGAATGAAAAAGCAAAGGTAATGAGAGGTTTCAACCTTAGTTGTGCTGTCCAACATGGTATTTCTAGCCATATATAACTATTTAAATTTTAATTAGTTAAAATTAAATAAAATTTAAAATTCTGCTATTCTGTCACACTAGACAAATTTCAAGTGCTTAATGGCCACATGTGTTTAGAGGCTACCATACTGGACAGTGCAGATTATCGACCATTTTTATCATCACAGAAAGCTCTAGCGGACAGAGCTGATTTATAAAATTTAAATTGACAGCAGAATAGAATTCAAGTGGGTGTCTTTTTAATATCCCTGATGCTGGATTCCTGTAAAGTTCAAAATCTTTAGAAGAAATGCAAAATCCAACCACATAATCAATCTGAATGGGAGTTGCAAACTGTGAATATAACAAATTAAATAATTCATATTATTTGATTAGAAGGACCTGAGACACATGAACACTCCCCACTTGATAGTATGAGTTCGCTGACATGACTAATATAAATAGAATTAGAGTCCCAGTGAAGTTGCCAACAAGAATTTGGTCATCATCCTGGCCTGAACCTCTGGTTGGTAATTGCAGACGTGCTGGGAAGACCAATTACTACATGCAATACAATAGTTGTCTTAGTGATAAAATGATACCTGGAGCTCCAAATCTCACCCGAGAGGCAAAACTCCCTTGACAAAACTGCAGTTACCTAGAATGGTAACAGCCTTTCTTAATGAGTAAACATATTTCAACTACACAAAGATCCAGAACGAAATATACAAATGCTTAAGAGAAAAGAATCTCCTCTGTAAGAACGAGACTTGTAACAAATTTAAAATATGTAATTGAGTAATAGCTTTAGACTTGTGATTTTAAGTTGAAATCTTTTAAGTTCATATATCATATGAACATTACGAAGACGTTAAGGTCACTGCAGTTATAAATTTAATATGTTTATAAGAATGATTTAGTATCTAGGAATATTTTATTACCTCAGACAATAGAGGTACTTAAGAAAATGAACATACTAAACACTAAATATTATTTTAATTATTTTAACCTATTTCTATGCAGTAATATCTGTGAAAACACTGGTTCAATATGTACTTTATATTAAAATAAATAAATGATAAATAAATGGTGTGTATAAATGGCAGTAAATCAAACAATAACATTCTTAATCAGATATTCTTTTGATCTGAACCAGAAGCGTTTGTAACCTCTGGAAAAAGTGCTGTAGGACAGTACTGACTAGTAAAAACCACAATAAGGTTGGATTAAAAAATTCTAACTGGGAAAAGCAGTTATCAGTATGGAGGGACAGAAGTCAACAAGGGATTTTTTTCTTCTATTTTTTTCCTAACATTACAATAGCAAAAAAAAAAAGAAAAAAAAAATCCAAAACCAAGGCATAAAAATGTCACATATTTAAACATTTACTTTGATTTTTAAGAATCTAAAAGTGCATTTGGAAGCAAGATCAAAAAGAAACTGTTCATGAAACACATGCACTTAAAGAAAAAAGGGAATCCAAAAGTATACCATTACCCTCAAAACTCTGCTCAGCAACCTCAAATAATGAAAATATATGTTCCTGGACAGAAACAACTTGAACCGTCTCATAGGAGACTGTGTGACAAGTGCAACAGGTTTTGGCCTGTCAGCCCTCTTAAGTGTCCACATTCCTCAGAATTATGTCATCCCTTTTCTACTTTCGCCATCTCCAACCTTCCATGGCATTTAGACACATAATTTTAAGTACTACCCAATGCATTAACTTCCAAAACCCAAATCTATCCTTTTCTCTCTATTCTCACTGCTATCATCTTGGTTTAATCCTTCATTATTTCTCACTTGTTCTGCTACAACAATCTCACATAACTGATCTCCTATGTTCATCCTCATCCTTCTCCAAACCAATCTTAACACTCAGCTGGAGTGATTTCTCTTCAAATCCACTCTGATCGTGTGCCTTCCCAGTTCAATTCCTTCAAGAATTCTCCATTGCCTAGCCCCTGCAGCTACTTCATCTTTCCCCATTACACTAAACACCATCTGGCATACAGTAGTACTACATGTTTGTTCACTATCTCTACTCCCACTAGAATATAAGTCCATAATGGCAGAGTTTCTGTTCACTGCTATGTGTTGCATAGTAAGTACTCAAACACGCACAACATGAATGAGTGAATGAATAAGTGAATAAATTAATGGACTAATGACCTACCGGCCAAGGGCCTCCATAACCGGTCAGGGCTCTCCTCTTTTCATTTTACTGGCACCTCTACCTATACTGAATTGCTTAGTTACCTAAATACAATATACACTTTCATACCCTCTTGCTTTGCTTGAATACAAACTCTCCTCACCATCTAATCAACCTACCACGCTATCACCTATATTTTAAAACCAACTCCAGAAAGCTTCCTCTGACCTCCTAGAGAGAATATATCCCTTTCTTTGTGCTATATCTGTACCTGTATCTAAGTGGCTCTACTCAATCTGTACTGGAATGTGTATCTCCCTTGCTGGAGTGTGAATTGAGGCCAAGGCCTATTATTCATCTTCACCTCCAGTGTCTTGGATAATACTTGTCATACAGCAATTACTCTATAAATGTTGAGTAAATTAATATATGCATGTCTATTTTATTAGAGGAATGAAAACATGGAATTTCAAGAAGTCACTCTAATTTCATGATGATAACCAGTCATGAAATAAAAGAATTAACAACCCATGACATCATCCAAGGTAATAAAAGAGGAGTTATACAAAAAATATACATCACCAAACAATTCCAATGACTGACATACAGTCACACTCACACTTTATTAGCTATACATGCTGGCTCCTTCTTGCTCCATTATTTGCCTTCCCTAAAAGAGAGACCTGGGTTACCTGCGAAAAATATATTAAGTAGACCACTCTCAGGAAACTTCTAATGTTTCATCTAATACAAGTTTTTGTATTCTCTTATATTTTGATTCCAACTTCAAAACAGTTTTACAAGACCAGATTTTACATCTAACTACACCCAACCCTGAACCAAAGACCAGAGCTTTGTAATCCTAGCCATCAATGGCGTACAGCTGTGCCCTCAGACCTTGGTGTAACCATACAGGGGTCCAATCACCTTCAGCCTTGGGAAGCCTCATCTATTATCTCAAAGTGCCTTACAAACCTTAGTAATTTTCTCTGAATACTGTAGACAAAGGCATCTAAATCCGGCCATAAGGAACACACCTGCTCTTGCCTACTTCTAAGAATGTGAACCTCCATGTAAATGTACAATCACACACAGATGCACACAAATGAACAGACATAAATGCACATGAAGCCATTTAAAAATTTAAGTTTTAAACCCAATGACAGCTAATGTAATATCAAGTGAAGCCAAGGCCAAGATGTAATCCTTGATTCCTTCCTCCCCCAACAGTTAGTAACCCTGTTATGGAAAATTTACCTCTTATTATTTTTCCAATAGGTTGTCTCTCCCAATATTATGCCTTAGTTCAGAATCATAGCATTTCTCATTGGGATAACAGTCTTCTAATTGGTCTTCCTGTCTTTGGACTCATGAAAAATACATCCATCATTTGTTGAGGGGTTATATACCCAGCACTGCAGTAAGCTCTTGATCAATTAACTCTATATTTTTTAATTCTCACAGTAACACTGCCAAGCAGGAATTACTGTCCTCATTTTCACAGATGAGGGGACATAAGCCCCGAGAGAGGTAAAGTGACTTCCCCAAGGTCATGCCATTGGAATTATGTGGTGGAAATTCAAACCCAGGTCTATGTTCTGCTATGCTTAACCTTTTTCAAGTCCCCTATGTAACCTTTCAAAAAGGTAAATGTAACCATGTTTTGCCTCACATAAAATCCTGCAAACAAGACGGATCTCTCCAGCCTCATCCCCTGTCATTCTCACCCCTTTCTGTCACACTTAACTCCCAGCAGTTCCCTATTCTCACTGCTTTACCCATGAACACACTTTTTCTGACAAGAACATTTTTCTCCTTTGGCAGGCTACTTCCAACACAAGCTTCAAGATTTTCTCAAACAATCCTTATTCTGGAAAGCCTTTGCCTTAACAAATACACACCCAAAACTGGGTTAAGTGACATTTGCTATGGTTATCAGCTAGTTTCTTATTACACTGTATTATAACTTTACTAGGCTATTAGGAGTAAACACTGCATTTTTAAATCTCTATATTCCTAGTACAATGTGTATACAGCAGAGGAAAGACTCAATGAATAATAAATTAATGAATGAATTAATCAGAAGCAGTACAGCTTAAGAACTTGGCCCTAAAGTTAATTTGATATGCTCTTGAATTCTAACCTGCCACACAGTATATCTGCCAAGCCTGCAAGAGGCTTGTAAATCTTTTTAATTTTTCCATCTGTAAAATGGGATACAACTGCATCTGCCTCATAGTTTGGAGAGGAGCAAAGAAATGATAGATTTAGCACAATCTCTGACACATTGAAATACACATTAAACATTAACATAGTTTTTTTTTACTCTCAACGTTTATCCCTGCTGATAATCCACATCTCCGAAAATAGCTTATCTTAGTAGCTTCCATCAAGGCTTAAGATTTCTCCAAAAAGTCAGAAGTCATGATCAAGAGAACATCCTCATCCACAGACGAGGGTCTTTCAGCTCTGGTTACATAAGAGTTCAGAAACTACCATCACACCCTAAACTCACTAACTATCGTCTGCATTTTTTTTGCCTCTCACCCACCTCTAGATTTCCTTCCCCAAAGTTGAAGACCAGGCTCCTAAGCAAGCGGAAACCCGCCCCCACAGAAACTAGTTGGTACCTTCTTCCAGGAACCACTACTTCTCCCCTGCGTGAATTAGAAGAGACCTATCATCTAGTACAAACTTAAATCTCCTCGAAAGAGCCTAACAGAACCCCTTCTATCCATTCCAAGACCTTAGCACCCAAAGTATTAATTTAAGATAGAGCATGAATTCCCAGCATTGAGAATCCAAGAAAAAGGGTCCCTTTAAAGGCAACCCCAATAAGAATTCTTCAAGTCTGTTACTCTCGAATAGTGACCCAAACCCACCATTCCATCCCGTCCCCTTCTTGACAGGGTTCAGGGTCTCGTCCACTCTCTCTTGGAAGACAGATGGGTCGGTACTCTCAGGGACCGCGATGCCTTCTGCCCACCCGTGTCACTTCCCTTCCCACTTCCCCTGTGCCGGCAAGCAGCATAGTCGCGGCCTGGTCTCTCGCCATCAGCTCGCTCCAGAGCTGCTACTCACCGCTTCTTGGGGATGGTGCCCGACTCCTGTGCGGCGGGAGTGGCCGTGGGCGCCGCGGTGGCAGCCGACGGTCCTCTCCGCGATTTGCACTCATTGGTACTCAGAGCCTCTTGAGACCGGCCCAGTAGATGGCCCGAGAGAACCCGCAGCCTCCGCCCGGCGCGGTCCCGATCTGGATCCCGGTCCCGGTCTGCGTCACAGTCTGAGCCCGCGCCCATCCCGCCGGCTGCAGCCACCGCCTCCGCCATGGCTTCCGCCTTGTGCAGCCGCGGGGAACCACTGGGCGCGGGTGAAAGGTCGCTCAGAGCGGCGCCCGGCGCGACCATTCGCTGCAGCGCATCCCAGCAGCCACCGCGGCGACTGAGCGGCGGGTGCCGTGCGCCTGGAGCTTCATATTCTCAGCTCCCGCCCACCGTGCCCGCCGTCCTCCGCAGTCACGCCTCGGACGGTGTGCACCTGCAGAGCAGGTGAGTTTAACCTGTCATCCAACTGGCCCAGCTCGGGCTGGGCTGGGCTGGACCAGGAGCCAAACCTCAAGTGCCCCGAGGTGTCAAGTACCCTGGGTGGTGTCCTCGGTTGTAGCCTGGGCCTCTAGAGAAGTAGCTTTCGGAGGCAGAAGACTTGGAGTAAAACACGTGAGCGGTGCTGCTAGATCTGATAGCAAAACCAGAGCATCCTTTCCCTGAATGAGCTCCTGCTGCTCCACCTCTGCCCCGACTCCCCGCAGGGCCTCTAAAGTAACTCAAATCTGGCTCGTTGCTTATAATCATTAGAGCAAATATCTATCATTTTCTCATCGCCTACTTCGTGCCTGGCACTGTGCTTAATGCTAGATCTCAATCTCCATTTTACATACAAGAAAACCGAAGCTCAGAGGCACTAACTTGCCCAAGGGCATGCAGCCAGTAAATGCTAAAACTGATTTTGCAGCCTCTTTCCATTCATCTGGATGCTGGGTCCTTCCTTACCCTAATGGAGGCAAAGTTTTTTGTTGCCACGGACAAAATCACCCAACAGCTGTTCTTAAGACCTCTCCCTTATCTACAAATTGACTTCATTTCTGGAGCATGGCACTTGGTAAAAGTAGGTGCTCCACAACCCTTTTCAGCCAGTGGATTAGATTGCAGACCTAACCATCAGAGTAAAGTTCCTTTTTGCATAATGTACAGTTCAAAGATGTCTTGGGAATGGTAAGAGGAAGAATTGCCACAAGAGTTCCAAGCCCAGTGAAGTCACCTTTCTGAATAACCTTCTCCCTAACACTGGCTCTGCGAAAAAAGTTAAGACATTTGAGGAGTTATTTGACAATACAAAAGAACTCTTTACCAGTTCTCAAAAAATTCAGGCAGTAGGGGGACTGATTTGTATGTAGGATCTCCAGATCTTAAGAGAGAATTCAGCATTAAATGTTTAGTCTAGCTTTAGAGTCACTGAACCCAACTCCTGTTGAGCTGCTGCTTTTAACCATTGTACTCTTCCTAGAGGAAGCCTTTGGCTATTTCAAATAGACTAGGTGTGAAGAAGTGACTGGAGTAGGAGTAAATTGCTGAGTGTTCTAAGGAAAAAGGCTCCTCAAGTTCAAGAAGAGTTCAGCAACTGTAGTCATCCAGCTTCTCACACCCTTTCTAGATGTTACTAGAATAGTGTTAAAACACCAACTAGCATGTTGCTTGCAAACATGTAATATTAGTAGATTTCTTGCCAAAATACTCTATAAGCAACACAGAATCTTTTTTGAATGACACCGGTCTATTAATTTTTGCTTGACTGCCAGAGAGCTCAATCTGCCACCACTGGCATGCTTTAAATGTAAATGTAGTTAACCGACTTCTTCAGTCTTATGCGAATTGAGGTATGGACATACTTCTTGCCAACTCTCAGGAGACAAATTTATAAATTTTGCAGATATCAATAGAATAACAAAAATCTTTTTCTCCTGGGTGATAAAACGCTTAATGTCAACCAAAATTATGTACCAGTGGAATAACTACTGACTACATATATTTTGAATATGGGTAATTAAATACGCATAGGCAGTAAAAGCATTTGTGGAGAGCTTATTATATACCTAATTCATTACTATGTGCTATGGGATGCAAAAATATTTAAACCAATGCTTCATCTCTGTAGTGTAATCAAGCTAATTAGGAATTCAGTTATATGTGGGAAAAAACTGTGATACTGTTGTGGAATATGGGTGATGTAGCTCAGTGGTCCCCAACATTTTTGGTTTCAGCGATGGGAGAATCTAATGCCTGATGAGCTGAGGTAGAGCTGAGGTGATAACACTAGCACTGGGGAGCGGCTGCCAATACAGATGAAGCTTCACTTGTTCGCCTGCTGCTCACCTCCTGCTGTGCAGCCCAGTTCCTAATAGGCCACTGACTGCTACCAGTTCACGGGCCGGGAGCTGGGGGTCTCCTGATGTAGCTGACCTTGGTGAAGGGTTTCCTACACCTTCTTACAAGAGCAAAGCCCAAGCAGAGTGCCCTGAAATTTATTTTATGCTATTTAAGAGGAAAAAATCTTTCTCTTGAATATGGTCCATTGAGATACTTATGATTCCCACAGAAAGCAAAACCTCAGTGAATATCACATTCAGAAGGGCCTCAATGAACCTGTTTCTTCTGAGTCCTGGAATACTTGGCCCTTCATCGACCTGGATTCCAATGGAGAGCTGACCACATGCATAGAAACAAGAGGTGAACCAATGAATTTTTAATGGAGTGACCTTTATTTGCATTTATATCTCTTCTAATATGAAACACAAAAAGTCTTAATAGGATTGATTAACTCCTGAAACATGTACCAAATTTCTTTACTGCACTGATTTTCATTACTAATCCTCAGAGGTGCTGAGTGTTCCCTGAATAAAGAAATTCTTGCATTTTTACATATTTTTATTATAAAATATAACAGAAAAGTGAACCAAAGCATAAATTATCACAGATCAAACACTATGTAACTTAAATCTAGGTTGAGAGAACACTGCCAGCACTCCAGAAATCCCCCTTATTGCCCTCCCAATCACTTCACCCTCCCTACCTGCCAAGGGTAACCACTGTCCTGAGTTTTATGATATACATTTTCTTGTTTTTCTTTATTTTTTTTAACAATTAAGCATGCATTTCTTCTTTACATTTATAGAAATGGAGTCATATAATATTCTTTGGTTTCTTTCACTCAATATTTGTGAGATTCATCCATATTGTTTCATGTAGTTGTACATTCATTTTCTTTGCTGTATAGTAATACATGGAATGCATATACGAGAGCTTATCTATTCTACAATTAATGGATATTTGAGTTATTTCCAGTTTGGCACTGTTGTGAATGAGGTTGCTATGAACATTCTTGCATATGTCTCCAGGTAGACGTATAGATGAATTTTTGTTGAGTAGCCATCTAAGAGAATTGCTAGGTCATAGAGTATGCATATGTTTAATAGATAATGTGATGCCATATCGTATTCCAAAAGGATTGTATAAAAGCTACTATCCCAGCAGCATATGAGAGTTCTCATTGCTCCAATATGTTATTGCCAGTCTAGTTAGTTTTAGCTTTATGTATCATTATCTTGTTGTGGATGTAATTTGCATTTCCCTGATTACTATTGAGATCAAGTGCCATTTTGTATGTTTGTTAGCCATTTGGATATCATCATTTGTGAATGTAATGAAGATAAATCTCCTGTATTACCTTCTAGAAGCCTTATTGTTTTTCCTTTATAATTTATACCTACAGTTTACCTGGAATTGACTGTTTATGGTGTAGATCAGTTTTTTTTTTCTATATGAGTATCCAGTGTCTTAGCACTACTTATTGAACAGATCTTATTCTGCATTGCCATCTTTGTCATAAATCAAGTGTCCATATAGCATTGGTCTATTTCTGGGCTCTCTATTCCATTGGTCTGTTTATCTACCTTATGCCAGATTCAAACTGTTTTAACTATTGTGTGTGTGTGTGTTTGTGTGTGTGTGTGTGTATGTATATACATGTATATATATATTCTTTTAGATTTTCTCCATACAGTCATATCATTTGTGAATAATAGCAGTTGATTTCTTCCTTTACAATCCTTGTACTTCTTTTCCTTTGCTAACAAACCTGAACAGTCCTTTTTTTGTTGCTTTATCCAGCTGACTAGGACCTCCAATATAGTGTTGAATAGAGGTTGTGATATTTGCACTCATTTCTTGTTCCTAATTTTAAAGAGAAATTTCTTAACATTTCACCATTGTTTGAAGTGGATTACTTTTAAAATAAACCTTTTACAGATTAAGCAGCTCTCCTTCAATATATCCTAGTTTGCTGAGAGGTTTTTTTGTGTGTGTCATGAATGGATATTGAGTTTTGCCAGATGTTTTTTCTGTATCTGTTGAGATGATCATATGATTTTTCTCCTTTATTTTATTACTATGGTAACTTACGTGGATTGATTGTCCACCGTTCAATCAACCTTTCGATGCTGGCATAAACCCAACCTAGTCAATGATGTATTGACCATTTTATATATTACTGAATACAGTGTATTAAAATTTTGTTTTAAGATTTTGTGTCTATGTTTATAAGTAAGGTTGATCTTTTATTTTCTTTTCCTAACAGGAACATGTCAGGTTTTGATGGCCTCATCAAAACAAGCTAGTGAGTACTCCTTTGTTTCCTAGTCTCAGGAAGAGTTTATGTAAGACTGGTCACTGTTTCTTTCTTATTAGAAATCACCAAAGAAATGATGTGAAACTCTACATTTTTTATGGGAAGTTTTTTATTTACCGATTAATTTAATGCTATTCAGATTTTCTATTTAGACTTGTTTCAGTTTTCTCAATTTTTTAGCAAATTACTTCATTTACATTTTCAAATTTACCAGCTGTTTTCCGTAATATCCTCTTTTTAATGTCTATAAGATCTGTGGTAATGTCCTACTTTTCACTCCGGACATTGGTTATTTTGTGCTCCCTCTCTTTTAAAATCAGTTTGCCAGGCATTAATCAATTTTATTACATTTTTAAAGGACCAGCTTTTGACTTTGTTGATTCTCTTACATGTATGCTTTTAAAAATTTCTGCTAATATTCCTTGTCATTTCCTATTTTCTACCTTTCTTTCCTAATTTCTTGAAATGAATGCTTAGCTCATTGATTTCTCAGACTTTTGTGTGTATTTGTTTTCTGATATATGTTTAGGGATATGAATTTTTCTCTAAACAATTAATTTCATTCATTCAAATTTTAATAACAGTATTTTCATTATTATTCAGTTCCAAGTAGTTTTATTTGTATTTGAAAATAAAGGCTCAGTTCATCAGGAAAAAACAAACAAATAATAATAGTGGGAGATTTAACATACTTTAATAATTGATAAAGTAAGTGGACAAAATTCCAGTTAGGATATAAAAAACTTGGAACAACACAACTATTAGGTCAAATTTGTATTTGGGGAACACTGTACCTCAAAACAATAGAGAATACATATTTTCAAATAATTTATAATTACCAAATGTCCCTCTTTGTCTATAACAATGATGCTTAAAGTTTAGCTCCATCAACTGTGTGTGTGTGTGTGTGTGTGTGTGTGTGTGTGGTTTTATTCTTTAACTGTTAATCTTTCCATAACCATATATTTTATATGAGTTTCTTGTGCTCCCTCTCTCTCTTTTAAAATCAGTTTGCCAGGCATTAATCAATTTTATTACATTTTTAAAGGACTAGCTTTTGACTTTGTTTTCTTTTAAGCAGTCTGAGCATAAAATCCTGGATCATTTAGCCCATTTTAATTTAATTAGCTTACTAATGTATTTGCTGTAATGGCTATGAGCACTAGCCTCATTGCCAGACAGACATGGGTTCGAATATTGACTCTACATACCATTGACCAGATGTGTTGTCTTGAGCTTGTCACATTAATATCTCTGGGCTTGGCCCCTTGTCTACAAAATTGGGATAGTAATGACTATTTCCCAGGCATATTAAAGAATTAATGAGAAAAATATAGTAAATTCTAAGCACTATTATGGAAGTAGGAGTGAGGCTAGGAGTGTCTGTGTAAGGCAGACAGTTTTTCTGGAAAAGATAATCCATATTAGGAGGAAGAAAAATTAGGCGATATGAGACCAAATTATGAGAACATTGAAAACTTAGCAGAGAAGTAAAACCTTGATCTGATGAGAGCTATTATAAATTCTTGAACAGGGGATTAGCATGACAAGCCTGTAAAGACTACTGCTTTGGAATTCATTCTCAAGTGGAAATCAGCCTGTCCCATATACCTGAGAACCTATTGACAGTTGTAAAAAGAAGCTATACCAGCAAATGACGAAGACCTACAAAAGAAGTTAACAATATTTTTGAATTAAAGGAAAGCATCAAATTTTATTAGCTATCTGCTCCAGTAAAGGTCACTGAGTTAGCTCAATAAGTAAAGATGTTTAATGTGAAAATGGCTAGAGATGGTTCTGTGTTCCGTTGTAATACTATCCTATTTCAGAATGTCACAATCATACTAACATACATAGGGTAAGGAAAAACTGACTTAATTAGCCAAATCATTGGGGTAGAGTTGAAAGTACTTGATTTGATATTCTTTTGCTGCTCTGGCACTAATTTATTTATGCATCCTAAAATTCTTTGTTTCTTGATTACTTCATATTTTAGGTAAGAATAATTTCTGATGCCCTACCTTTTAGTTTTATTGTAAAATGATAAATGTGCAAGTATTTTGGAAAACAAAGTGAAAAGTCACTTTAAAATTATTATTTTCTTTGAAACATATACAATCAAGATTTGATATTTATCAGTTAATACTCTAAAGCAGTAAACTTTTAAGTGAACTTTTTAAGTTTTAAATTTTTAAATAAATTTTTTGGTCTCTAGGATTCCTTTATAATCTTAAAAATTGAGACCCCCCCCAAAGAGCTTTTATGTTTATATCTATCTACAAACCTATCTATACCATATTAGAAATTAAAATTGAAAGTATTTAAAATATTTTTTTATCAATTTATTTTAAAATAATGATAAACCAATCGATATATATTTTTCTTAAAATAACTATTTTCCATTAAAAAAGAGAAGAATGGAATTTCTTTACATTTTTTAAATTTCTTAATTTTTTTAATTTCTTTAAATTTTTTTAATGCCTGTCTGGCTTAATGGAAGGTTCTCATATCTCGTTTCTGACTTCAATCTGTTGAGATATCACAAGCCATGTAAGTGCTGGAAAACTTCACTTTGCACTCATGAGAAAGTGAGAGTGAAAAAGACAAATAACTTCTTAGTCTCATGAAGAAAATATTTTTGACCTTGTTGATCCCTGAAAGGATTTTGAGAGCCCACAAGAGTTTCCGGATCACATCTTGAGAACTGCTGCTTTAAAGTATTTCTATAGATGTCTGCTAAAATGATTGCTAGGGAAGCTCCAGATAACTGAATGCTAAAAGTACTTAATGCTTTGCCACAAAAAAGTAGTATGCAATGCCACTAATGTTGTCAAGAATATTTAAGGCATAATTTCATATTTTAATACATTCTATCTGAAATATATATATTTTTAAATTTCATACAATCACATTTTGAAAGTGATTCTTACACTTTAAAATCAAATTCTCAAATCCAATTCATATGTGAATGGAAATACAATTCTTATAAATGGAGTAGATAAATTTAGTGTCACTTTTGTGACAGGATGATTTAAATTACTTTATTAAATTAGGCTCACTCCCATTTTAGGCTTGCAAGGTTATTTTTATCATTACATGCAGATCAGTGGTAAATAGTTAAAAAGATATCCTGGGGCCAATTGAAAGCTACTTTGAATCAGAAGCTTAAAGTGACCTATTAACCATCCATGTAGTGTTTCCACTGTTCCCCTAAATCTACTTAAAGGAACAATATCTGTTTTTGAAATCTTTACTTTTTAAAATGTTGACATATTAAATGACTATAGTTTCAAGCAAAGTGATACGGTAGCTTCTTCATGCTCTTCTTACATTTTTTTCTTATTTTTTCTTTCTTTTAGACCCATGTTTTTTCTTTTCTGGGTTGTTTTTTTTTTTTGTTTTTTTTTTTAACTTGGGTCAATCTGATGCAGAACTGGAGAGGTGAGAAGTGAAAGTATTTGTGGTCACTAAAATGAACAATAAATCATTCCATGAGCTAATAGACAAAGTCATGGGAAGACAACTAAGCTAATGCCAGGAGGTTTCCCTAGGAAAGCCAAAATGGGAAGCATACCCCAAAATAGAGCCCTGTGTAGAATCTCTGATAGCCAGACTACAAGGCAGAAATGTGTGAACAGGCATAGGAGGCCAACTAATTCTGCTAATTTCTTGTCTTTTTTGAAATATGCTCTTAAAAGACATTCTCTGACCATCTATATATAGTGCTCAAAATATATCCTTGATCCAGCTTGTTCTAAGCTTGTGTGCAAAATAATGGTGCATGTGAAAGTGTTAAATGTTTCCCTTTATGTGGGGATAGGGGAAGCGTGGAGTTGAAATTCACATTACTAAAATTTTAATTATAGTCAGTTCTGACTTTATGATGAGCATGTGATCCACAAGCAGCTTTTAAACCCATCCGTTTAATCTCAGTTCAGGAGTTCAAGTTAGAAGAAGTTGCCTGTGTAGAGTAGGGTCATAAGATGAGCCTCTGGAGAGCAGGTAAGAGGCTGGTAGGGGGATGAACTTCAAGAAACCTACAGGGAAGCAGTGCACCAGCTGGAAAAACGTGACACCAGATGCAATAATAATCAGAGAGAGATCTAGGCCCCACAGCAGCCAGGGGTTCTACAAAAGCAAAGATATTTGAGTGAATGAACCCCTTTGTATGCTAGTTCTGGGTGATCCCTATAAAGCACTAGGGGTCAGGAAAATCAGCCTTCAGTAGCTACCCACTGACCTGACCTTTTGCACCTTAGCTACAAGTACATTTGTATTCATAAGAAGCACCATTCTAAGTACTTATCATGATTTTCTAAAGACCGCTCCATTATTGAAGGAATTTGTTTATTATAACCAACCTGTGGATCTTCCAGCTCCCCAGTACATCTTAAATTGGCAGGAAAAACATTGCAGAAATCCAGAATTCATCATGATATGAAGACTTAAAATCACCATTAAAATGTGTGAAAATTCAGTTCTACCTTATAAGAAGTTATAAATATATGTTGATGACCAGTTTTGTAACTTGCCCAAAATAAAAACATATTTCAGCTAAATCACATTTTCTTTAGAACATACTGGTGAGAACAAAAGGTAAGCTCCTTCTTCCCAGCTTTGAAATGAGATTGTTAAAATTGCCTTGTTTTATGAAAGAATGTAATGTTTTGGATTTGCATCCAGATAATCCAATGTAGGTGGTGAGCAGGGAGGCAGCAAGAGAATCGGAGAATAGATCAAACAAAATTGGCCATGTTAAAGCTGGGTGATGGCTATGTGGGGGTTCACATACTCTCTAATTTTATGTATGTATCGTATTTTCCATAACAAAAAGTTTAAGAATTATATTTAAAATTTTAACTTTGCCTTTTTTATTACTATTTTAAAACAATCAATGCAGATTATTAAAAATCTAGACAGTAAAGTGTAAAGAAGGAAAAAAATCTTAGTATGCATGACCTTTCCCAACACTCAAATATCATATATGCTAATAATGTCACTCCATAAATACAAATTGATCAGTGGTCCTAGCAACCTCAACTAGTCCTTATTTTAATGCCATGATTTCTCCAGTATTGACTGGTATCACTCCATGTTTGTAAAAGTGAGGGATGATAAAAACAGCTATAAAGTACACTACTACTTAACCATCCAGCAATTGTGATAATTGCAAGGTCAGGTTAACCAATGTGAATAAACAGATACCGTAATGTTTTTATCCTCCATAATTTGAATGAACTCCATCAGGAAACCAAGATATTATCAGGTCAATTATTGTCTGCAATAGCTTTGCAAAGCACCTTGAAAAAGCACTGGTGAGCAATTAACTTCCACCTGCAGGAACAGCAAAAGAGGTCATTTCTTCAACCTAACATAAAACCAGTATTTCATATTTCAATGCAGTTGTGGTGTATTGGTTATGTATGGCTGGCTAACAAATCACCTCCAAATTTAGCAGCTTAAAATAGTAAACATTTATTATCTCACACCATTTCTGAGGGTCAAGAACCCAGGAGTGGTTCAGCTAGGTGGTTCTAGCCTAGGATCTCTTAAGGAGTTGCAGTCATCTCAGGCTTACTTGGAGCTGAAGAGCCCACTTCCAAGTTTGCCCACAAAATTGTTAGCCAGCTTCAGTTCCTTACCACAAAGGTCTCACCATAGACTGCCTGAGTATCCTCATGACATGGAAGCTGGTTTCCCACAGAGAAAGTGTTCAGACAGAAAGAGAGAAAGACAAAGAAGAGAGCAAACAAATGAGAGAGTGCCCAAGATAGAAGCCATAGTCATTTATGATCTAGTCTTGGAAATAATATGCCATCATTTCTGATGTACAGACTGAACCTAGTACATCACAGGAGGGAAAACACAGGGATGTAAATAGCAGGAGGAAGGGATCATTGGGCGACCACTTTGGAGGCTGGCTACTACATGTAGGACAGAAGAAGAGAAATAACATATTAAAGATAATGTACATGAAACGGATTTGCAAAGATTATCTTTAAGTAAAGTTGGACCCCAATCCATCTGGGATAGTTTTGTTACTAAAGAGGGGGCCAAATGGTAACTACCAACTATTTAAAACTTTCGAAATATCTCAGTGCTATAAATCTCTGTGAATAAAAGCAGAGTACCCCATCAAGCACTCAAGCTGTGGGATTACTGAGTTTATCTACATATAGGGCTGAAAAGAACGGCAATAGCAATTTTGCTGCTAAATTGTTTCATCTCTACCTTTCCCAAATGGGGTCAGGTGTGCCTCTGCTGAAATTCAATTCCTGGTTTATAGTCATGTTCCTGGTGGACTTTAATCTGATTTTGCACAAATGCTATAGTCTGGCATTTTGTTGATTTGTAATCTTAACTATCCCAACCAAAGAATCATGGTAGAAGAGAAAGAAAATACAGCATATGGTTTTTGCCTCCAAGAATCCTAAGATCTTTGTAAAATGACAGTCCCTTGCTATCCCTAGGCCTCAGTTTATACATACCAAATTAAAAGTTATGCTTCAGTCTCTTCCTCTGTGTTTATCGCTAAATCAATACTTATATGTTGACTTCTAGCACCAGTAATTTTGAAAAATATTTTAAGTTTTCCTATCATACTTCCAAAATGCAAATCATCATCGCAAATAATTCAACCCCAAAACTTAATATATGGGTAAACCATTAAAGTAGTAGATAAATTCTACAGTCTACCATAGAATAGTATTTTTTCAACTATGATATTGATTAGATTGTAATAAGCAATGTGATCTTATAATCTATTGGCAAGTAGATATCTTCTTATCAAAAATAGACTAGTACACTCAAAAGTAGCTCTAAAATTGGTAAACTGCAAACTATAGAATGATTGTTTAAGTACAGTATAAGAGAAAGGGAAAGACAAGTGACATCTTTTTATTTTCATAATAGCTATCAGAAAAGAAATAGGCTTTGTAATAATTTTACTCTTTGGTAGAAGAGAGAGAGAATCATTTTTAAATCGGTTGAATAATAAATTAACTCTCCTTAATGGAAAGACTTTGATGCATACGACCATTTATTCTGAGTCTAATAGTCACTATTAATCATTATCTCCTCCCAACCCCATAGTACTCTTAATAATATCCTACACATTCCTTTTTGAGTCCTCTCGATGTTATCAGAATGTGTAGAATTATTTTGTTGTCAGGTATTTTCTTCTTGTCAAGATGATCCATTGGTATCTCTTCAAAGAGATTTTTTTGGTACCACTCTAAAGAATAAATCACCTGTACTACTTCACCCCCAAAATAAAAATTAAATATTTGTTATTCTTTAACAGAAAGTTAAATAGTTTAGGATGAAGAGATTCTTTCCTGTGGTTCATTCTCCATGGGTTATTATGTTTATACAGCCAAATCATGTGGGTTTTCTTGTTAGGGTCTCTTTAGCAGACATTTTTTCCCAGGGAAAAACTGTCATTGATCATAGCGGTTGGTCTAATTCCTTTCTCATATGTTTATTTTTGAAGAACTCCCACGGACTGGCTTAGCCTTAACCACAGATAGAAGTTTATTCTGTATGATTTGTGTGTGTGTGTGAAGTAAGGGGCAGCAAGGGTAGTAGGAAATAAATCTTATTTTATACAAACATGTAAAAGAACCCTCAACTGATCACCAAAGAATAAATGATTAATATCATAGTCTTTCCTAAGAGCAAGTTTTGATAGGTCAGAAATAGAGATATCACAAGAACAACAGGCACCTAAAAGGGAGTTAGGAGAGATCAGGCAGAACTTACCTATGTCCGAGATCACTCATCTGTCCTTCTATCCAAGTTCTGCCTAAGGACTGTCTTCCCCCAATGACTTCACAACTACTCTCATATTTCAGGAAATTGTCCCTGATACTTAGAGAAAAATTGAGGCTAATTACCTAAGGGTAACATAAAGGATTGTCGTCATTTTATAGGGGCAAGATGAGAGACAAGTAAGAAATGAGATGTAATCTAAAATGGATATAAAGGTTAACAGAAAAGCATTCTGTAGTTATACATTTAAAGGAAGAGAGAGGAAAATCTCACACATACTCCCAAACAAGGAAGGAAAAGTGATTACAATTAACCATGTAAAGATAATTGTTTTTCTTTCTTTTAATGGCTTCTGGGTCATGATTGTTTTATCCCCAAATTTTATAAAATAATTTAGTTGGGTACAACAGTTGGTCTTGATTCAAAATAGAGTAGAAAGCCAAACTCATTAGGTCAGGGATGGAAATGGCTGATGTATATTTTTAATTACTGAGTATATTTAGCGTGAGGGCCTGATGGCATATACCTCACAGTATTAGAGAAGGAGAAAAACCTCCTGGTCTTATAGAAATAACTCAGAACTCTGAGTTAGGAGACCGGGGTTGAGTTCTGGTTAAAGTGTATGATCATACCCAAAACTTTTGCTCTCTGTCTTCCTTATCCTTCTTCACCTTGTTTACCTTTTGGGTGGCAATCTTAATCCCTGTTCACCTTTTGGGATATTGTTAGGGTCAAGTGAAATAATGCATAGAAAAATACGGTTCAAAGTTATGAGTACTGTAAAAATGTCAGTATCTCTAAGTACACATTGTCATTTGTCATTCTGTTTTACACCTTGGAAGATAAAACTTCCTAAAAATAGCAAAAGAATAAATGTAATACCTAACACTAGAAAATAAAGAAGAGGAAAACCCAATTTAGTTTAGTTTTGATACAAAAAAATACTAAAACAAATCAATAAAATATTAGTCCTTCAGGAAAGTACCAATTCCTGGCTCAGTAGCAATTAATGACTTCTCAAAGAGAAATGACATCAAATAAGTTCCTTTATGACATAAGAAGAGACTCTCTACAGACGGGAAAAATAATAGGTAAGTCTGCTTCAGCCACAGTTTAAATGCTCACAAATATTTAATATGATTAGAGAAAAACTAATGAAGCTTTACATTCTATTTCACATTCCCTTTCTCTGTCTATGACTAATAATTGCTTCTTGGTTTAGACAAAGCTTTTGGCTTTAGCCTTAAGCTAGAGTGTTGGGGTATCTAGAGTGGTAAATGGGAAATTAAATATAAAATATTTTTTAAATCGAAGATTCAGTACAATTGTAAAGTGCACACACACACACGCACACATGCACACACAAAATGAAGTGTAATAAGACCTGCTTACATTAAGAGTCAGGATTCTTGCATTCCACTCTAGAACTAGTTAAGTGACCAGACTCTAGTTTGGTAGTTGTACATCTGGTTCTAGTGCTCTACCGAGAGTTGGTCAAACCCCAAACAGCAAATGGGGATTTTTCAGGGGCCTGTGGAATATATTGCACTTTTCTCTTAGAAGGAAGAGAAAAGAAGAATGTGGTTTGCTTTGAAAATTTAGCTAGTTTGAGGTTTCCCAATGATTATTCTGTAGGATGCTAATTCTTCTAAGGACAGGGCATGTTTCTCTGGTTCTGCTGTCATAAATTTGGAAACACCACTATAATTCTGCCCCCTTGCAGAGTCACATTGCCCATTAGCTTATAAAAGGTTCTGAAAATTCTTTGTAACCTTCTGTACTAAAGTGTGTTTACCCATAGGATGGTTTCACCCCTAACATCTATTTATATCCCTCTGAGATACATTAGCTAAAATTATAAGTCCTACAGAGCAAGTGCTTGAGATACAAAAAACCAAGGCTAGCATCCAAAGAACAGTGATCATTGATGAATTATTCTGTGAATAGTGGTCCAAAGTGGTCAGTCCAAAGTTTAAATTGTTAATGCCCTGGATGAAGGTCAGGAGAGCATGTTCTTAACATCTGGATATGATACTTAAGCTAAACCTATGTAATAAAATCTTTTTCTCTTAGCTATAAGGTAAGTTCCACCCGTGGGGCAGAGTTGAGCCTTTTAAATAGACCTAGAAAGCTTATTGCACACACATTTACATGTACACATATAAATTCAGTGTTTCTATACATATAATCTGGGTGGATGACCAAGGTTTGTGAGCTTGATGAGTCCCTGGATGAAAGAATAAGAATTCAAGGTGATATTGAAACATTCAACAAACAGTAGAATAGAAGAAGCAAGGTATTAGTACTTCTTAGAGTGAGAAACAGGTGCAGATTTCGGAGGCTGTTAAAAGGAAAAGAGGGAATTCGACAGTATCAGCACATGGAAAGAATCATGATGCTTCCAAATGTACTCCTATGTTTCTTATTTAAGAAGATGATGCTTGCTGTGATAGGAAAGCTGTGTACGGTGGAGGGTGAGAAGATTATCAGCTCTATCTTTGTCTTTGATATTTAACTTGAATTGGCAACAGCTTTATAGACAGAGTGGGGTTCAGAAGTGGATAAAGTGTTTTGTTTGTATAAAATGGACAGATTATCTCCTACTCTAAATTCTATGAATAATCTACATTATCCTCTTTTGGTGTTTTCATCCAGAAAAAGAAAGGAATCATCTTTGTGCATTTATTCATTTTTTTAGAAAGTGACCTTCTAGAACTGCATCTCTGGCATTTTCCGGGTGGGTGTAAGCATCCTGGGGGTGTTCTATTAATGACGATAAAGAAGTTTAAATGAAGAACACAAAGTCAGACTGAAAGTTAATAAGGTTCAATTCAGGATTCTCAGTGCCTGAGTTTCCAGCAAAGCCAGATCTCGCACTACTTTTAAACTGTGTCTTAAACATATTGATTTTGTTTCCTTAAAGTAATTTACTCAGGTAGTTCTGTTAAGTTTTGACTTGTAATGCCTGCAAGTCTCATTGTGCTGAGTCATCATGGAGATGCCAGATATTTTAAAGACATGGACAATCAAAAACATTTTTTTCTTTTCTCTCTCCCTTAGCTGGGGAAAAAGAGGACTTGCTACAAATAGCACAATTAGTGGATCACAATATGAATTACTACTCATGTGAAATCATGAACTTCTCATTACTGTATTCATGGTTTGTCATGCATTACATTTTTAGCAGGGCTGGCCTAAAATTTATGCAAGTTATTAGCCATTATTATCCATAGGCCTTATCAAGTCAATGGTATCTGCTTGCTTGTTGGATATATTCTTTAAATTTACAACCAAAGTTTCTGTATAGTCTATAACTTGCAGAGTAATTTGTCCTACATTCTCCTCATATTCTAGAGTTGTGACTTCTAAGAGTTTGGACTGGCTGTACCTACAATTACTAATTTCTCCAAATCTGCTGGTGCTGCCACTTCTGTTTTCCCAATCAGAAGTCTGAAAGCTCTCCTTGACTTCTCTCTTGTTCTTCCACTTCTATTTCAACCATCACCAAGTTATACCAGAAAAGAAATCTTTTCTTCACCATTCATACTACCGTAGCCTATACCAGGCCATATCTCATCAGTCCTATCTTTCTCCAGTCTCCCTCCTTTGAATTACACTTAAATACATTCCTGCCAGAATAACTTTACTAAAGTACTGTTTGTAATACCCTCTAGCAAATCTGACTACTATAGACCTCGATAATCTCTACAAACTCAAAGTATTCATAGTACTTACAGTCATGCCCAAGCAGCTTAACACTTAAGTATTCTCAGATAGTTGGATTAGAATTCATTTTGTCTTTCTTGAGTAAAGAAAGTGTGTCTCACATTTCTTTTCAGCTACTATAGCCCCCAACACAAGACTTGTTCAAGACCAACCCTCAGGGTAAAGTCCTGCCCAGTTAGTATTTCTTTAAATGTGCCATAGAATATTCTATGCTATGCCAGGAAAAGGTAGGTTACCATTTATTCACTCATCAGTCATTTTAAAACAAATTCTGTATGCCAGACACTGTGCCATGGATACAAAGAGATCTAAGTCTTGCCATCAAGGAGCTTGTGGGAGAGTCAGACAAGTCCGGTATGGTGAGGGCTCGAAGTATATGTAAGTGCTTATGAGCGCCCAGAGGAGACACAATGAAACCAGAATAGGAATAATAAGGAATGGAACACCATTGTTAAAAGTGTGTTTCCTAGAGCACTAGTCCATGAAAACACAGGAAAAACAAGGTTCCAAGGTCAAATAAATATTAGAAACCCTGGACACTCCTTGTCTCAAAAAGTCACAAAGCCCATTAGCACAATAACACATTTGGGGGAGTTCTGTGTTAAAGAAACCTGTAGGAAACCCTGGGTATGAAATAGAGATTTCCCAGTCATTGGGAGAAAAACGGTGGTTGAAACCTTCTGGATAGGGAGGTCACTGAGTCTGATAGAGAAGAACAGAGAGCTGAAGCCAAGGGTGAAAATATCAACATTTAAGCATGGAGTGGAAAAGAGTGGCCCACAAGAGACTAAGATGAACTGGCCAGGGTTGTAGAAAGAAACCCAAAACAAAGTGAAAAGCAGGAATGGAAGGAGAGGAGAGAATTTCAGGAAGGAGTTAGCCAGAAAACATCACAGCCCCCAGTGAAGACATTGGAGTGTCCCCTGGATCTGACAATCAAGAGGTTATTAGGGACATTAGCAAGATGGTTACCAAGGGACTATTGAAAGAGGATTTCAGTGGATTGAGGTCATGAGGAAATGAGGACAGTGTAGACTTCCCTTTTGAGATTTGAGTCATATAGGAAGGGAGAAAAAGAGATGCAGTATTGAAGGAAGGTTATTTTACAAGGAGGAGACTTGAACCTCATTATGTGTTGAGGGACAAGAGCCAAGTAGACATGAAAGATTAATATACAGGAGAATTGGGGTTAGAGATGCTTGATAAAGCTAGGTAGCTGAGAAAACGGAGTAGAGGATAAATCACAGATGGGGAAGAATTAGCCATAGACAGAAAGAGGACAGCCTTTTCTACTGGGCAGGAAAAAAAGAAAAGACATGCTTAGAGAGAAGTAACGAAGGTGCTGAGAGAGAAAGTTATTAATTACGTTAGTTCATATTCATTGAGGACCTGCTCTGTGCCAGACACTGTGCTAAGTGGTTTGCGTGGGCTGTCTCATTTAATCTTTACAGAACCCTTTAGAGGAGACACTCGTATTATCCCAATTTTACAGATAAAGAAATTGCCATCTGAAGAGAGAGTAAGTAGCTTGTTGTATGGTGAAGTCAGGATGCAAAGCCAGATAAATAAAGATCTCTTGCCTAATGAGTACTTTCTAGGACAGCAGTTTTCCCTGAGAGTGAGTCAGGGAAGGCAAAAGGTAAGAGTATCTGAGGACTAGACACTCACAATTGGAATAGCTGCAGAGAAGAATAGGAAAGAGAGCTAACTAAGGACACAGTTGAGAGCCTAGCTAAATATGAGGAGTATGTTTTGGTAGAGACTTCAATTCCCAGAGTTTATGCACCTGCGCCTCCCCAACCCATAGCACCCCTATGTCAGGGCCAGGATCAGAGGGCAGGTAAAAGATAGGTTGAGATTTGCATCCTCAGAAGTGACCACCAGTAGATAAGGTGGTTTGCTCTCCTATAGGTACAAGCAAAGGGCTGCCAGGGTACAGAGGTTAGAGTCAGAGAGGGATCCACTCTGAGGGAATTGGAGAAATTTGAGGATGTGGGGGAAATTTAAACTAGGTTTTGCCATATAAAATTGAGCATATTTCAATCCTAGTCTACTGAGAAATTAATTGACAATATAGAAGTAAGAACAAGTTTGGGGGGAACCATATGTTCAGTTTTCAGATGTTGATTTTAAGATTGCTATAGTTTTACCACATGGAGATGTTCAAACTTGGAAGTTATCACCTAAAAGTAATAGGTCAGGATTTTACATAGCAAGTCACTGGCTCACGGAGTGAAAAGACTTCAGAGAGCTATTTCAGTTTCCTCACAAATAAGGGCAGAAAGATAATATGGACACATGGTGTATGGGTCAAAGTAAAACAATACCACTAGGCACTGGAGGAGAGTTCTCTGACAATGAAACCAAGATGGAAAAGGAAACAATGCCTGGGATACTTTTAGGGCATGGGTTGTGTAGAGAGCTACTGATGTGGCCCTTAGAAGTGGTGAAGAGATTGCATAAGGAGCCTAGGAAGGACTTATGGTTATGCAGAGGGAGTTAGCACCAGAACTACAAAAACAAAGTCTATGTCTTTCACAGGCTCATCTGGATCCAACCTTGCAGGACATTATAGCAAGATCAGGATGATTGGGCCAGGCCCCGAGACACCAGTCCTTTCTTCTAACTTTTTTCATAACCTCTTCTGCTGAATTCACTGTACTTCACATAAGATGTTCTCCTAGTCTCACTGACATTGCCTCACATATCCCTCTTTGCTCTAAAAATCTATTTTAAATGTAAAGAAATCCAAAAGTATCAAAATTTTAAAAGAAAATTACTGTTTTGTTCCAAACCCTGTGCATGTTTGTGTCTGGTTAAATCCTGGGCTTGTATTTTAATATTCAAATGTGCAGAGGCAACCAAAGAGTACTTTAGGATTAGCCCCTGGAAGTAAGACCAGGCAAAAGCCTACTCAACCACATCTGCCAAGTGTATAAAGAATTGATTGTTAGGCACCACTTCTTTTATCTGCATTTGCATTTACCTGTGAACACAAACCTTTTATATTGAAAACCACTAGCCATAACTTAAAATTAAGTATAGTGATGCAATTTCAACTCCATCTAAAAGAATACAGCTACCAGAACACTTGAGTTCCAGTCCCAAACTCATTATTAGCTCTGTACTATTACAGGCAGGTCAACCTGTTAGAGCCTTATTTCTTCATCTCAAAAATAGAAATAATAGCTGCTCCCTTTCTTCACGTGGTGGCACTGAGAATCAAGCCAGATAGATATTAGATGGGAACATTCTTTTATAAGATGACTATCATGATACAAAAATAAAGTATTATTATAATAATTTTATTGGTAGTAGTAATAATAATTGTTACTATTAATAACAGTAGTAAGTAAATATGAAAAGGAGTTTATTTCACACAGTCTCATGGCATAATCCCCGAAAGCTAAATACTGGAATCTTCGTGAGCATTTAAAGGTCCATCCATCTGGTACAATGCTAAGTTCAGTAACAGACAGGGATGACAACAGGGAAAAGGTGGTAAAAAGAAAAGAAGGGAGAGAGGGAAAGGAAGAGGAGGAAGAAAGGAGACCGAGCAGAAGTCGAGAAAGGGGCAAAGAGAAGCAAGAGAAGTAGGGAGGATGAGAAGGGCAAAGCCTTCTTCACTGCCTTCCTTTGACCTCCTGAAACCACTATATTAGAGGAGTTACTAAGAGGTGGTTTTCAGAAGGGATTTTTCCGTAAGAGGCCATTGAAATCATTAATTAAACTGGGTAGTCAGTTGTGTTTTGGATAGATCTGGTCTTCGCACATGACCCCTGGAGAAGAAGGTAACTAAAGAAGGCAGTTTAGATGCCAAAAATTAAAATTAAAAAAAAATTACCAAGGAAAAATACTCTGAAGAAGTACAAAATATTATCAGCACATCTCTCTGAAGAAAGAAAGTAGTTGTGAGAAATCAGCAGAGTGGAATGAAAAGAACACACGAAGATTCTTCTCTAGTCCTGTCTTGCTGTCACCTCACTCCATGACCTTTGGAAAATCATTTTCCTTCCCTAGCCTTCCCTTTCTGCATCTCTAAACTAGGAAACTGCATTTTAGAATTCCACAAACATCATGAGGTATTTTGCCCTGTGCTGGAGAGCAGAGATGATAGGCGGAAAACACTTGGGTCTACTCTAGTGGGTTTTGCAACTTAGAAGTGAAATTCAGTTAAAATTATGTGACATCGCTGAAATCCCCCCTGAATTTAAAAGAAGATAATTTGCAAATTCTTGGTTTAGCCTAGTAGACAAGATGCTACCCAAAGTCTCTCAGGTTCTGAAATTCTGTAATATAGTATCACCAAAAGTCAAGTGCATCTTTAAGATACCACCCTAAACCAGTATTGACTGTTCTCATGCTGATAGCAATCTGTACATTTGTTGAGGGTCTAGGAGAAGCCCACCTTCAAAGCAAATGGAAATCAAAGCTGAATATTGTCAATTCAATTATATATTTCCTAAATGCCAAAGGCCAAGCTCTCCCAAAATTATGCAGTAAAAATTTATCTTTAGTCCAAAACTTTCTCCTGATCCTCCTCTCTTCAACCAGTTCTACCTTAATCTAGAAATTCAGTGACTGAATTTTCTCTTCCATTTCCCATGAAAACCTATTGGAAAGTGGTAAGATATGAATCGTGTTTCAGGAGTCTGGAAAGAAGGCCTGAGGCTTGGCCACCCTGGGTAAGGCCCTGGGAGGCTAACGTTGAAACTTAGATGAACTTAAGTCCTTGGCAAGACTGCTTGGGTTTCTTGTGTTGTGAGGGAAGTTGTTTGGCAACTGAGGACTTTAGTGAAGGAAGAATCATAGTTTTAGATAAGAGCAGCTATTGGCATGAATAAAAACAGGTGATGGGAATCACTTCCTAGTCAGGAGCCCAGCAAGGAATCCACATTTGGATCCTGTCTCAGTTTAAGATTGAAATGCAGCAGAGAAGTCTCCCTAATTGCCTTCAATAATTGGCTTGCTTTCTTTTCTCTCCTCACTCAAATCTATATAAGGTTTTGGGCCTTGCTTTCCATACTACATTAGAAAAATTTTACTTAGAGCCTTTAACACTGAGAAAACAAAGCTTTTAACACTGAGAAAACAAAGACACCGACTTGTCAAGGGTGAACTAGTTATTACTAGAACTCCTGGTCCAGAGCTTACTTCATATGCCGCTTCAAAGTTCCTGTTTCCACAGCAGAAACCAAGCCCCTATCTGTACCCTATTTCCTTCTCCTTTCTACGATGAAATGATAGGAGTTGGGGACTCTAAATTGTGCTGAGAATATATAGTCTAAGGATCTTAGGACAGCCCTGTCTTACATATTGTTGTACTTATCCTTCAATGGAACAAATATTTACTAAGTGACTGCAAGACCAAGCCCTAGTACTAGATGTT
Source organism: Eidolon dupreanum (assembly GCA_028627145.1). Classification (NCBI taxonomy): domain Eukaryota; kingdom Metazoa; phylum Chordata; class Mammalia; order Chiroptera; family Pteropodidae; genus Eidolon; species Eidolon dupreanum. The sequence continues at coordinate 127,686,289 of CM053503.1, read as the reverse complement.
GTTTCAGCGGATAAGTGCCTCAAACACAGCTGCGGCTAGCATTCACTTTAAAGAGTGCTTTCATCTCTACCCAGAACAGGAAGGCCTGAGGAACTTGTACCAATATACATTTCTAACTCTGTACAATTAATCCATATTGCTTGTTTTTTGTTTTTTTTTTGATAGTGATTACAGCTTTCCTCTTTCCCCTTATATCTTTCTAGCATCCTTGCCTATTGTCTCTGTTTCAAATTGAGCACAAGATTCTGGGAAAGGAGTGAGAAAGCTTAGGGTGTGACCCCACAAACCAAATCGTGCACAGTTTCTGTATATGGAGATTACAAGAAAGACTGATTCTTAAAGTTCTGGTCCGACTCTGGGCCTTTGGGTGTGGGAGTGTGGAGATTGTGTTACGAAGGAAAAGAGAGTATAACTAAAAATGAAGCAGAATTGTTAACATAAAATCTGATCCCTGTTTACAGAGATAATCTGATCCCTCTTTCTGCTATGGAACACACACACACACACGCACGCACGCTGATATTGTCAAGCCACACATGCTGATATTGTTAAGCCACACTCTTCAGATTGTGCCCTCCTCCTAACCTTTCTTTGGATTATCTCCATTGTCTCTACCCTAGACCAAGTCACTCTCATTTCTTTGCCTGGATACTAGGCAGGACTCAGCAGCATGCTAACTGGCCTTTCCACACCTATATTTTTCTTACTTTTGATCGTTTCTCTATTTCACTTTCAGAATACCTTTCAAAAATGTGTTGCTTCTTGGCATGCAATGGGGGTGATGACCCAAATCATGAGTGGGGCCTACAAGGGCATGCGCAAAGAGGCTTTTGCCCACCTCCTTAGCTTTCTCTTTGAGGGCCACCCACACTGGTGATACCATGAGCCTTGTTTCCCCCTTCCCTCAACCCAAACTCCAGCACCTACACCCCTACTTTTCTTTCAGAGCTCAGCTCAAATGTCACTTTTTCAAGGATGACTTCCTTAATATGCCAGACTAAATGAGGGTCCCCATCAGAAATTCCCCTAGCATCGCACACTTCTCCTTCACCATGCTTATTTGGTTGCAGTTATATAATTAGTTATTTAAAGACTGTCTCCCTAGTCAGAATGTAAACTTAATAAAGTCAGAGAATATGGCTATCTTGTTCACTGCTCTGTCCCCAGCATCTATCACAGTGCCCAGCACAAGGGGGCACTCATTACATGCCTCCTTCCCTGACACACTCTCTCTGGATCAGAGAGAAGCGGTCCAGTTCTTATTGTGTCCCTGTATTGATATTCTTTTAACTTTGCTTTGGTTTGATTATTTTTATCCTCTATGCTTTTACGTTTTATTTCCAAAAGGCAAGAAAGAACTCTTAGATGGAATTGTAGCTAGCAGTTGCAGCCACACCAGAGTTCTCAGAACACACCCTGTCCTTTGCCATTTCCTTTTGTTCTGAAACCACCAACAGTTTTGAATAACAAGTCTTGAATTCTGATTCTCAGCCAGCTGAAGTAAGACCTCTCAAGGTCCCAATCACATGTCTCTTTCTCTCTGAAAGCCTGCCTAATCTTGTCAGAGTATCTCTCTTCTTGCCAAAGCATTTTGTTTTTACCACTCTTTATTGGTTATATTCTGGCTTTTTATTATAGCTGTTTTAATACCGATCCACCTAACTGTACTCTACCAAACTGTATTCTCTCCAAGGGTAGACATGCTGAACTGATATATTGTCTGAATCATCTTTGTAGCTCAGCATCTAATACAATATTAAGTGTTTATTAAACTAACCTGATTTTTTTTTTTTTTTTACTAGTATAGAACCAAAATGACTGGGCAAAGTCCTTTAATCTTATCAGTTTCACTCATTGATTTCATCATATATTCTTCCTCACTTCCATGAAGAAGTACAGGGAATAAAGACATCCTGTTCTCTTTGCCCTTCCTATTAATGATTTCCAAAATTACAGGGGAAGAGGAAAGGAGAGGCTTATAAAAATTTATAACAAACCAAGAATGTCAATAAACACATACATTTAGATATGGCGCATGTTTACAGTTTCAGAGTTCTTCCTCAAATCAGATGATAAGAAGTTTAAAATGCAAAGGGCATTTGATATCTCAAGGAAGGAAAAGAAATAGTCCATGTGCTGATAAATTGAACATGCCTTATCATTGATTCTTAGAAGTTCATTATATGCATTATAGTGGAAATCATCCTCCCTAATGTTTAAACATCTAAAAATGATATATATTCACTGAAACCAAACATATAGACTTGGAAATTTAGTTTCTAATCCCATTTCTGCTCCAATCTAGCAGGTTGACTTTGGGAAATTCAGATTACCATATATAGTTAGTTACATTGCAATTGGTGCCTCATATTATAAATTTAAAAATGGAAAGCCTCCTAAAGGAATTTCCTTTTTGTTTATCAGAAGCACGTGTGGATTTGGGGGAGGATTAAGCCAGGCCATGACTGTCAGATGAGAAACTAGTTATTTTGCTATTACCAAAGACATATGATATGTAGGGAAATAAATTTTTCAGCTAAAACCTCTTCTTCCCAGTTGCCAGTTAATTTCTATTCAAGCGTTTCTTTTTTTCTTCAGTTCAACTGGTATTTCTTGAATTCTGTTACTCAAAAAAAAAAAAAAAAAAGACAGTACAGAACTTCTAAGGAAGCTTGTGCTCAAGATCTGGTTGTGCGCTTAAAATTGTGTGATCTTCGGTGCCGTAATGATAGTGACAATTGCCACTTACGAGCATCTACTCTTATTAGCTTTATTATACAGATTATTAAACTGAGGTTCAGAGAAGTTAAGTAACTTGCCCCAGGTCACACAGCTGGTGCCATAGTAAAATGAGAGTCCAAAGTCTTTGCCTTTTCCACTGACTCAATTCTTTAGACCTTAGTTTTATTTTTTTCTCCTCTGTAAAATTAGGGAATTTAATTATGTGACCTCCAGGAATGATATTAAATTTAATTTATTTGTTTACTTTTATTATGAAAAATTTCAAACTTGCACAAGGGTAGAGAGACTAGTACCATGACCCACCCCTGAGCCACAACAATCAGTACTTCAAAGCCACTCTTGGTTCATCTATTCTCCAGACTTTACTCCCCACCCCTGTCCCCACGGGATTCTTGTGAAGCAGTCTAGATATAGTATTTGATTTGCAAAAATTTCAGGATTTATCGCTAAAAGGAAAGACTTTATAAGCCCGATACCATTAGCACACCTAAAATATTAAAAATAATTCCTCAATATCATAAATATCCAGTGTTTAAATGTTCCTGTTTTGTTTTTTTTTTTACAGTTGGTTTATTTAAATCTGAACCCAAAGCCGATATGTCCTTTAAGTCTCTTTTAATCTCTGCTTTCCTCATCTCCCCATCTTTGTTTTGCTTGTAACATAATTATTGAAGAAACTGGGTTGTTCATCCTAAAGTTTTCCATATCTGGATTTGATTGCATTCCCGTGGCATCAATTAACATGTTTCTCTGTTTCTTTTACCACCTGTAAACTTCTAGTTAGTTCCAGAGGTTTGATCTGACTCAGGTTTGATTCAGGGCAGAGGGGCGAGAACACTTCATAAGGAATAATAGTAAGTACATCCACCAGGGGATAGTGATGCGTTGTTGTAGTTCTTTTTGTTTACAGTCCTTGATGATAATTGCTTACTTCCATTATTTCCATCAGGGTTTACAAAATGGTAATCTATCTCTTTGTCTTCATTTATTAGCTAGACTATTTCTATAATACCTGCTTTTATAATTTTCCTGACCTCAACGATTTAATTACCGTGAGTTACAGCTCATAAAAGAAAGACAGGCTAAATGCTTGATTTTTTTCCCTTTATCATTTTTCAGAATGAGTTGGTTCACTAGCATCTTCTAAAGGTGACCAATGAAATTATTTTCAAAGCGTCATTATAATCTCACGGATATTAACATATTGATGTGTTTGATCAATTGCAGTTCTTATCGATGCTCAAATTTAGGAAACTCCTCAGGTTGACATGTCCTTTGACGTGTCTTTGCTAGGTCATTTTTGACATGTCTTATCAAGCTTCCTCACTTTTTGGTATGATAAGATGTTCAGACTTATTTTATACATTTCCAGCCCTAGATCTCAAATCAGCCATTTCTCTAAGCAGCTCTAGAGACCACAATTTGGGCAGTAGTAGTATTTGTTTCTATGAGATTGTTCACTGTTTCTGATCCCTTTTAGTGAACAAATGTCTTTTTTTTTTTTAAGAGAAAAATTCATTGTGCAGTCACACTGATATATTCAGTTGAAATTTAGGAATGCAAAGTTTTACTTTTTGATTTTATAGTTGTATTTCTTTTCTTTTTGTTAAAAAATCTAGGTCCCTCCTTTTAGAGTACTTTAATTCTTCCAGAATTTTTACTGACAATTTGGTCATTAAAGACAATTTAAAATTTAAGATTTTTTTTTTGCTGCTTTTTTTGTTTTTTGTTTTTGTTTTGTTTTGTTTTGTTTCATTTTTCCCTGAGGTTATAACCCAGTAGAGGTCTAATCACAAATCCCACAGTCAAATTACTATGTTTTAATATCACTAATACACAAAATATTAAACAACCAGTTGAAGCCAGTCAGCCCATACTATGCCATGATCTAATTCTTTAGTTGTTGGACTTTTTTTAGAGGTGGAGGAAGGGTATTATTTCAGGGTAGCAGCAGTTCACCAACCAATATAGAACTGTTCCAACATTTTAAAAACTGAAAATGCTGTACTCTGCATGCTGGCTTATTACAAGTCTTGGATTCTTTGAGTTCTCTTCCAGCTCCAACAAGAACCTATACAGTCTCTCAGTTAAGATACCCTTTCTGCTTCCTTACTCTACAAGACTTTACTTGTATATATGTCTGAAAATTTTACAATAATACAGATGACTATTTTACATGATTCTAAAACTTCTGGTGAATAAAATAAGCAACAAAATGGAAATATGAGTTACGACTGTTAGGAAATAAAATTAACAGTATTTGGAACCAATATGTTTAGATACCCAAAACAAAACAAAAAATTCTTAGATAAAATAGCAAATTATGAGCACAAATTTATAAGCCAGGCAGACCTGAAAATCTATTATTGTGGAGCCAGCTACAGTGTTAGTTGGCCTGGATCAATTAGTAATTATAATTGAAGTAAAATATAATTAATTATTCTATTTTCGGCTGTTTTTATTTAATGTCACTAAAGTTATTTAAGAATTACTGCAGTGGATGTCAGTGATACTGCCTTCCCTAAAATCTTACTTTCCTAAGAACTAGTATCCCCCTCCCCTGCTTCCATCCACACAGCTCTAGGCAGAACTTTTCTGTGCTTACATGACCCATTCCCTTTGTCACACTTGATGGGTCCAGGGATAGGCACCTGGCAACAGCCAGTACAATCAGAGGCTTTCCTCTGGATTTTTCAAACTGGAATTAAGAAAGAGAGTCAGTACATAGTTGTTAAAGGACACTGACCCAAAATGCTGTTGGTGTCCATGTTTCTACTTTGTGGGGAAATCCTGCATGCAGTGTGAGCTGACGAAGCTGACAGGCAGAGAGGATCCTAGCCAACTGTCAAAAGGAATTTCAATGGCGATGGAGTTCCTGGGGTTTTTCTGAGGCCCAGCTGCAGCCCTGCCCATCTTTGAGGTTGGTTTTTTAACTCTTCCTTGGAATTCATAAGCCAATGATTTCTGCTTTTTGCCAAAGCTAATTTAGATTAGATTTCTGTCACTTGTCATCAAAAGAATTCCCACTTCATTGATTAAAGGAAATACATAGAATATATTTTTCACAAGTAATAAATAGATTTATGTTTGAGTAATGTCTGTTTTATTATATCATACATAAATCCTCTCAGTTCTCCCACTATTAGCAATAAAAAAGAAATTTAGAATGTTAACAGATTTTTGATTATGTGATTTTTTTTTAAATTTAGATTTTCATAGTCTAGTTTGTGGTGGGAGAAGCAAGACATAAATCTGGAAAGGTAAATTGAGATTATAGGGCCTTAAATGTCATGTTAAGGAATTTGGATGTTATCCTGTATGTAGAGAGGATCCAATTGGAAAGTTTTCAAGCAGAGAACTGATGTTTGGATCTTTAGGACGTTTGGATAATAATTCTGGTGGCAATGTGGAACTTCGACTAAAATGGGGAAAACATTGGAAACAGTTTAATAGGTCCTTATTCTGGAAACCTAATCACTTAAAGGATATTCCAGGTTATCAGAGACTGAATTGATAAGGGACTCACCTAGAAAAGTTACCCTGAAAATAATTAAGAGACAGAGGATTGAAGAGACAATTCAAAGGTAGACTTGGCACAACATAATGACCACAGGGGATAAAAGTGAGGAAATATAGAAGGATTGTAAATAGATGGCGATATCATCAAAACAGGAGAAGAAGGAAGAACAGATTTGAAAAGAAGATACTAATCTGAGTATCACTACTGATATTTATGGTCCATTTTAGCAGGTATGGGTACTATACATCCATGTAGCACTCAGTCTCTATCATTTCAAAGACAGCCATATGTGATTATATCTTGGTAGGTTGTTTGTACTTTATTGGAATTCCCCCACAAGTGTAGGAGGTCAGGGAAATCATTAAATTCTGGAAACAGGATTTCTCCTTGATCTCTGATAAGGAAAGCATTACTGTGGTTTTGTCATGCTGGTATGTATTGGTCTGGTAGACACCTTTGACTAAATGAATATAATTCAAAGAATAATTATAGCCAAATTTAAAATTTTGTGTATAATACATCAGAAAGAATATTACCAACTTATTGTCTACTCTGCTTTCTCCTGCTTTCATAGTTAGAGGTAGAGGAATTAAAATTTTACAAGTGAAATAAAATTGAAAAGAATATGATAAAATGACATGAGGATCAGATCTTTCTAAGTATTTCTATGTTCAAAGCAATTGACCAGAAGGCCCATTTTCACCATACCTTTTCTGAGAAACTAATGAGTTCTTCTCCACCTGATTTCTAAAACAAAATTATCAAATACAATCAATGTAACTTGTTCTGTGTTAAAAACCAACTAGACACAATCCCAAATTGCTCACTGCCATACTCATATTTTTTGAAAAGTACAAAATTCCTGTATGTGGATGGTGATTTTGCCACAAGTAAAAGCTCAGCATCTCATAGACTTGTGAACTAACTGACATCATTATAATTCTGACAACTCTAATGAGCTTCAGAAAACATAGGCCAAATTCTATTTTGTTTGATTTGGTTTCCTTACGTCAGCACTGAGCAAGAGAAATATAGAGCAAACTACATATGTAATTTAAAATTTTCTAGTAGTCATGTTAAGAAAAAAGTAAAAAGAAACATAGTATGTTAATTTTGTTAATTTATTTGATGTCTTATAATGGGGAAATAAGCAAGCTTTCTGTTTGGTCATGGCCCAGAGGCTTAAAGATGATATAATATTGTGGCGAGAAGGTGAAGCTGTACTGTTGTTTGTACCAGGTGAAAGCAGACTATTTCTGCCTCATCATTGGCTACATGTCCCTTTACATGACAGAAGGAAGATTTTAGTAGACACATCCTCAAGAGTACCCAGATTTCTTTAACTATATCTGAGAACTGACATGTACCTGGAAATTGGATAATGTCCCTCTTTTCTAACCTGAAGTTTTTTTGTTTGGTTGGTTGTTTGATATATAAATCACTTAGGATGTTAGTGAGCCCATCTATCTTTTTTTTTTTTCCATCTATCTTGATTTTAGGGACTCCATGACCAGCTTGTCACCTCAAAGAACCTATGGGTCAAACTGTTCTGATTTTCACACTGACCCTACTGCCTTTCAAGTTATCCACATGCTAGTAGTGTTAAATGCTGCAGCTTGGACCATGCCACTCTGGGATCCTCCCATCCCTTTGAAACTCTGTAAACCAGATTAAACTTTAGCCTCTTTCACCATCTTTACTGGTCTACAGAGAACATTCTCCAAAGCATTTTCAAATATACTGACCCCCTCCTTATAGATTTGTTTCTTAAGGCCTTTGTGAAGGATGTCTTCTAGACCATTTTATAAGGTACAGTTGAGATGAGTGGTTGGGTCAGAAATGATAAATCTCATCCAGCATTACTGTCTCCTGAAATTTTTTAATTTGTTCTTTTATATTTCACCAAAGAGGTTTGCATCTCGACTTCATTTTGCATAAGCCACCATTGTGTCCAGATTTCAATCAACCTTTAGCAGAATAAATAGAATTATCACCAGCTTCTCAAGCTGAAACAATTAATTTAGAACCTCTTATAAGCCCTATTTGTATGATCGGCCCAGTCAAAATTGTCCTCCTCTTCTTCATTCAACATTCTTAAAATCTATTCTAACACGTTTCCCAAATTAATTAATTACTATGATGCTTGAACCATCTCTTTCTGAATTTCATTTTTTAATTGACATCTTGAAGCATAGTAGAATTTGACTCCTATTAAAGATCTGGAGAAAGTGCAAGGTAAGAATAGGGCATAAGAGAACTGGCCTCCTTTTATAAGGTAACTCTCTCAAACAGGATGTTTCAGTATCTTCAAACAAAAGAGAAACAGCCTCCATAAGCTAAGGAGATACTGCTGCAGCTGACAAGGAAGGCTCAATGGAGTTTGGGGATGTGAATTCTCAAAGTTCGACAAATTCTCTCCTATGTAGCATTTTCATTTTAAAGACGTAACTTGTTTTGGGTCAGTACCTTAACATTTGTTCATATAAGATCCCAGGTAAGGCGGTGAATTCAACCGATTTGCATGTCCGCAATCAACAAGTACAAATACTGGTTTATAGCTATCTAAATTCCAGGGCTATAAGAGGTTTTTTTGTTTGTTTGTTTTTTAATAAATTCACAGTTTGGGTTTCAGTTCATGTTTAAAATGATTAAAATGAGAACCTAGAAATTTCCACATGTCACTATCTTCATTTGAAGCAGCTAAACTCAGCACACAGCTCTTGAATTCCTTGTACCATTCCTACTGTTCTATGGCAACAATAATTAGATCCTCTACGGTCTTATCTTCAATGGCCATCTTAACCCTAATGTTCGCAGGCATTAATTTCTTCAGCTGTTTCACTGTAATAGTCTGTGGGCTCCCAGCATCCCATCTCTGAATATTAATTGGGCCTTTATTATCTTTAAACATAATGAGTGTGGAAAACTAGTCTCCTCATTTCCCTCAGAGTCTGTTGTTTGTAACCGATGCCCCACTGACTTCTGTAAAAGTCAGATTAGTAGTTGCAAGTATTAGAGACCAACACGAGGCAACTTACACAATGGAATTTGTTGGAAAAACACCAAGTATCTCACAAAATCTATGGGAAAGTTTAAAACCAGCCTCAGGAAATAGAAGCCTAAAGAGGCTGCAACAGAAAACTCAGCCAAAGAAGGACCTCTATAGAAACAAGCTGGTTAGAATGCTGCCAGAACTTGGGCAAGAACTGTTATAGGAAGAGTCCAGGCAGAATGCTTCCAGTGATACTGCCCCCACCGGACAGTCTTTTCTCCTTGATGATTGACATCACCACTATCTCTGTAAATAGTTTGCTGGACCCCTTACCTTTGCATCACTCCTGGATTTAATTTCAGAATTCCCCTGAACAAACCTCAGTTACATGCTGACTGTCTTGCTGTCTAGAAGAGGGGAGATCTGCCCTTATTTGGTTTCTATACTGGGCAAAGTGCTGGGATGCTAGGCGACCAAGGTGCAGGAGCACATGGCACACACACGTGCATACACATGTCTAGGCTGTCATACTTGTGTTTGCCTCTGGACTTGCTATTCTGTTTTATTGCTGTTTGTTTATTTTTGTCGCCACTGTGATACTATTTTAAGTTCAGACATTCTATAATTTCTTTTAAAATTTGATAATTCAAATCTTTCCTCTCAAAAGTTTAAAAAAACTTTCTCGGCTCCCCTCAGCTTAATTTTTCTCAGTGAATTTCAGAACTCCTTCATCAGGCTTCTAAGAATATCCCACTAGGATTTTGATTAGAATTGTTGTACATTTATTAATATATTAGGGGAATAATTTAAAATTTTTACAATGTTGAATCTTCTTATCCAAGAACATAGTATATCTCTTTTTTATACCTTCTATTATGCTCCTGAGTAGTTCTGTAGTTGTCCCAATGTAGATTTGGCATACTTCTTAAGTTTATGTTTTTATTGTTAGGGTAGATGGTATTTATTTCATTTTGTTTTCCTTTAAGAGAGTTGCAAGACCTTCCTTTTGACCCAAGCAAAATCTTAACATCTCATAACTTTACTATGCCAATAGCTCTATGATTCTCATTTCTCTGCTAAGCTATGTGATTCACTGAGCTAAATTATTCCTAGGTTTATTACAGCTTTCATTACCAAATTAAATCTTATACTTTGTAGTATACATTTGAGTTTGAGTTAAAAGTAGGAATTTTTTCAGGTGATTAAATTCAGGAAAAAAAATCAACAGAATTGGATAAATTGGAAGATGGTACTACACTAGTACTACAGTACCCCCTGGTGGACACAAAGAAACATGATCTTTATACCAAGAATAACCCAGTCTCTTCCACAGGCAGAATCTGGAAAGGCCTTAGGGATCAACAAGGTCAACATCTCTGGCTTCCAGATAAGGAAACTGAGGAACAAAAAGAAGAAATGATTGGCCCAATTTCACACAGGCAACCCAAGATTAAAATCCAAGATTCCTAAGTCTTATTCGCCCCCCTACCCCTTTTTCTTCCTTCCTTTCCAACGTGTATTGTGCGTCTATTATGAAGCAGGGTGCTAAGAATACATGTATAAAAAATACTTAATCTTTACCTTCAAGTCTAGTTTTTTTTTTCAGACCTACTTCTTTTATCCATTTTCAGGGAATTAATTTGTTAGAGAATGACCAAACAACCATACAGGAGTCGGTTCTCGATCATCCACTAGTTAATTTGTGATCTTATTAATTAGTTACTGAAATTCGATTGGAAAATACATTTGCAGATATGGCAACTGCTCTTGACCAGGTTCAGCACATTTTATGAAGAGAGAAGTCATAACTGTGAATTCTACAGCAAAAAAAATAACAATAGGATATTGAAAGTATTTATGTGTGCCCACCATCTATTCCCAAACATTATCATTTGTGTGTACTTCATTGAGCAAATCTTTATTGAGGACCTACAGGCATGTACTAAGCACTGGGTTTAGTATGGTAAAGAGAATAGATATGGTCCATGGTTTCTGCTCTGGTAAAGCTTACAGTCAGTCTCCTATATGTGTGTGTGTATGTAATTCTCTAAATCCCAGGTAAATTGTTTTTCTCATTTCACTTTGGCAAGTAATATTTTTAGGTTATGAAAATAAGGGGGTATACAGATGTTTTTTACAATTACTCTGCTCCATCATAAGGGAATTAAATAATAAGGATTTGGGGTCAGAAAGGAATGGAATTGAATCCCAACCTCACCATTTACAATCTATTAAACAAACTGATTCACTTCTCTGAACCCAAGTTTTTTCCATAAAGTGAAAATAATATTTATCCCTTTTGAGGGATGATGTTTTATCATTATTCTTATTAATAACTAAATGGAGACATTACTTCTTGAGTCAAAAATATGGATTATATATTCCTTTTCCTAAAGTGCAGAAAAATTATCAAAAGAGAAGCATCAATATTGTTCACTTAGTTTCACTAAGAATGTCATTTTTTAGAATTAATACAGAAAAATATTTATGGCCACTGATATTTTAATTTAAAAAAATGATGTGAAATCCTCTAACAATGGATGCTACTACAACATTACTTTAAGGCTATTTTCTTCCATGGGTAAGCATGGCTTTGTTCCACAGAAACAAAGTCCTGTTTTTTCAGTTATGATGAAAAAATCTAGTATGAACATTACCTATGTAAGTAATTGTTAAAAAAAAAAAAAAAAAGAGAGAGAGACGTCAGACTCAAAATGGAGTCAATCACCTATGCTAAGGCCCACATCAGCAAATTGAGACTTAATCCCTAACTTAATTGCAATTTCAGCCTCTCCCAAAAAGGTAATCCTAATTGATCAGTCTGGAATTTTCTGATCAGCAGTAGTGAGTTAATTCTCATTGATAGACCTCTTTCATCCCCTTAAGAAAGGTGAATTGGCCTGAAACAATTTGCTCTTTCCGTGCCTTCACCTTTCTCTGCCTATAATAACCTTCCATTTTGTACAATTCCTTAGAGCATCTCTCTGCTATTTGGGAATGAATCATTGAACAAAGCCAATTTAATCTTTAAATTTACTCAGTTGAATTTTGTTTTTCAACAGGATCTTCTAGTAAATTGTATCTGAATTTATTCCTCCACCTATTCATGGTTTGACTAAGGCAAGAGTCATGTTTTACTCAGCTCTCCCTGTTCTCCCTATCCATGGTCCTTTGCATAGAGTTAGTGCATACCAAATGCATGCTAAGGGAAAAGACCAGCTTATGTGCTATTTGATATGTAAGCTGAGAAAGAAAATCTAGACTATGTTAGAGGTAAAATTATTTTGTTTTATCTTGAAGTAGGAATTATCGAACAAAAACTATTCATATAACATTCCTGCTAGGAAAAAAAAGTAGTTGAATATTCCAGTCTTTACTCAAATCAAAGCAAAGCTTCAAATATATTTAGACACAGAGAGAAGGGACAGGGCAGATCAGGGGAGGAATGGTATATTTGCATACGTCTTGCATGCGGCAGCCCAACTTCCTTTCCCTGTTGTAGTATTTCCTACCGTTTGCTCCATATAACATTAGTTCTAATAAAAGCCCAGGGTTTCAAGGTCAAATAAGTTTGGGAAACTCTGCCCAGCATTTTCCTCTCTTGCAAGGTCACAGTACATATTGGTAAATTAAAGGCTATATTGGTAAATTATAGTCTTGCCTATACTATGGAAAACTATTTAAAATTGTTTTACATAGCATCCCTCCAAATTATTTGATCAATGTTTCATCTGTAAACATCCTGCCGAACTAGTAGGTTCTGTGGAACACAGTGACTTCAGGAAACTTCCCCGCTGTGTTCAAAGGACCCCTCATTAAATTACAAAAAAATAAACAAACGAACAAACAAAAAACTGTTATTTTGTCTGCAAATCCCACAGGACTGAGAATGAGAGTGTTTCCAGCAATGTTTTAACTATGGAAAAATGACACCATTTTGGAGGTCCCAGAACATTAACACAATTGAATGTTTCTTATGTAAGAAGAGGTCAATTTGAATCTAGGAAATGGCTCCCCAGCAATGCCTGGAGTGTTGTCACAAAAACCAATACAAATCCTGTTTTATATCTGGGAAGGATGGAGGAAGTCACAAAATTATCACCACCACATCTCACTGGTGTTTATGACAGTTTTCTATAAATCAATATACAATATCCACTTTCCCTCAACTCCATGTTGGGACTTCCTATTTATTTCTGTGTTTCTAATTCTTCTCTCTAGATGGCAGCACAGATGAAAAAAATTCCAGAAAACCCCGGAGCTGGCTGGCTTCAACAGCACAAACACCTATCACAGCCTGCCCCCACTCACCCTTCCTTTTTTTAAAATGAACAGAACCTGAGATATGATGGTTGACAAATTTTTCAAAAAGATTTAATCAGTTATTAGGGATGGAAAGAATTAATGACAAACTGACATCAGTGAATGAGGAAACTGACCATGTTGCAGTGTCTCTCCCATGCTAGATGTGCTTTTTGTATCTTACTGTCATCAATGTTCCTATGTCATATAAGCATGGTAATTTGCATCATTACACTGGGCATCTGATACTGCCAAATACCAAGCCACCTTATTTTCTGTAAGAACTGGATTCATTTAAGATATATAATGATACCAGTTGACCTTTTTGTCAACCAATGCTTTGAACCTACTGTAAAGTGATCACCATGTCACTAGATGCTGCACTGAAGCTTAGGAAGTTCGCATGAAGGTTCTACTTCATTAAAAGCATGTAACTAACTTATGCTTTTAAGGTAACTTCATTAAAAGCATGAATTAATAATGCAAGAGAAAAGGAATGGAACACACTTAGATCTCTATAGTTTACATCAAAGCCCCACTAAGGGTTTTTTAAAAAAAACCTTTACTTTTCATGGTACCATTGAATCTCTTCATTAAACAATAAAATGGGGTCTACTGGCAAGATGTTCACAACAAAATCTGCTGACAGGGAGAACATAAGGAAGCTGGCCCCTTCAAGGTATATCATTTCAAGGACTCCAGAATCCTTCAAAGAACACTAAATTGTTCATGTGTGATGAACTGGGAAGAAGCTAAGATGTGACCTTTGCCTTTTAAACAAACAAAAAACTCACATGGGGAGTGTAAATAAATATAGTGCATAAATAAACCAACCTCAAACCAAGTAGATTGTGGTTCGTTTTTAAGAAAAAATCAATTTGTAGTGTATCAGAATCTTTTTAAAATTCTCTTATTGTATTTTATTTTATTTTTTAATGAAAGCAAACATTCCAGAAAATTACTTTAAACACCACATCTTTCCTTGAAGGAGTACCTTTTGATACTCTTTGGGTTAAAATCAGTTAATGCCATGGTGAGTCTGGCTGTCTCTGCCTTTCCCAAAACAACTCCTGGTGCTCTAAGGTTACTGACTTCTTATCCCTGGGCTCTCAGTTTAGAGACAAAACCAAGCCCTAAAATGAACAGGCAGGGGCCATTGAGATAGTGCAGAATAAGAAGGAGTGAAGGAAGTTGGGATGTTGAGTATTGCCCAGCCACTCACCCATGTGAGTCTCAAGGGCCATACCATCTCACACCATCCAGAGCTGTAGGCCAGCAGCCCTCTGCTCTGAGCCTCGCCCTAGAGTCATTCACTCCTTCTTGAGACCCTGGAGTCTTGGAGGTGTGACACACCCAGGACAATGCTAAATCCTGAGAGGCCTGACCCATTAATTCTCCTGCATCTCTGCAGCTGCCAAACCCACCACCCCTCAGACCCTCAATATCTTCTCATCTTCATATGTGACTCAGTCTACCATTCCTCCCTGTCCTCCTCAACTTTTCCTCTGTGACTTCAAGAATCCCATTCCATCATCAACAAAGTTCCTGAGACCCTTGGCCTCTTCACTAAACATTCTTTAGCTTTCCCATCCTGAGAAACCTGGCTTTCCCCACAAACAGCACTTCCTCTGCAGCTCTCACAAAGGGAGGCTGCTGAGCCAGGTTCTTTCTGTCACATACTGCCATGTCCATGGGTCTCAGTTCCTGCCCCCTGAGACCCAGGCTATGCAGCCATTATGTTGCATCTCTACTCCAGCTGTCTGTCATCTACTGACTGCTCATCCATGCCCTTCATTTACTGAAGACATTGGCAGTGTACCCACAGTATTTATTTTCTTGCCAAATTCTGACAACAACCTGGCACATTTGATATGTCAATGAGGCGTGCTTTGACCTCTCAGTTCCTTGATTCCATCTCTGATTACCTTCTCCATTTTTTTTTTCAATCACTCAATCCCTTGGCCATCCCCAAACTTTGTCATCAAGAAATCACAGCACCTCTCAACCCATGACTTTCTATTCCTCTAGATCTTCTCATTTGGTTATTTTCAGTCTTCCGATTTTCCAAGACCTCTATTCTTTCTGTTTTCTTCTTTCTCCTTATCTATTATCCATTTGTTGTCTCTCTTTCCTTCTCTACCCAGGAGGAATTCATGCTTTATAACATTAGCCTCCAACCTGTGTCCTCAACTCCATTTCTTCATCATTCTTCTTCTTCATCTGCCTGACAAAACTTGGAACAAGTACCTTGAATCCAATTGTCTGCCTTGGCCATTTCTGTACCTGGACTATTGGACATTGCTGGAAAAAACCACACAGCCATGCAGATTAAACTGCCCTAAAATCATGCTCAGCAACCTCAAGCAGGACTTGCAATCCTGCCACATTTCCCTGACTACTTGCTCTTTCTTTCAAATCTCCAGAGCAGCTATTTCAGGATTTCTCCTCTCTTTCCAAACCTCCATGTTTGCTCTCTCTACCATTCTCATTTTCTGCAGGTGATTTTATTTCCCATTCTATCATTCTGTGTAGGTGATTTTATTTCCCACTTAGCAAGGGTGGGGGGAAATAGAAGTTATGGGATATGAGGAGTCTCACTTTCCCATGCCAGCATGTAAACTTACTTATATCTTTATCCACCTTGCCTCTTAACTGAGCCTTGCCTCTTATTATAAAAGACATCCCTTCCCCCATCTAAGGCCAATCTCTTGGCCCATGCTCTGGACCCCTGACTTTTCATTAACTTTTCATTGACCTCACTCTCAGTAATTCTTTCTCACTCTTATCTATTTATTCAATCTCTTCCTCTTTACTGGCTCCTTCTTTCTCAGGTTAAAAAAGCCACATTCCCCTCAATTTACAGTCCTCTCTCCTCCTTGCAGCTAAACTTCTTGGAAAAGTTATCGTCACTCACTGTTTCAACTTCTTCACTTCCCACTCACTCTCCAAAATTGCTTTCTCCAAGGTAACCAGTGATCTCCATGTAGCTAAATTCAAGAGACACTTATTAGTTCTCTATTTGAATTTACACAGCATTTGACATGTTCTTAATACTTTCTCTTTCTTGGGCATTTATGATATTATCTACATGCTCCCAGATATTTCTCCCTAGCCCAGACCTTTCTCTTGAGCTATGGACCAAGATAGCTCTACCTTTTAGTCAGTTCTACCTATAGATCCCATAGATACCTTAAACTTGAACTGAACTCATTTTTTTTTTCTTCAAACCTTACTTCTTTCTGGAAATCTCCTAATGAGTGGAAAACGTTACCATCAATTCACTGATGCAGCCAGAAATTTGTGTATCATCTCTGACTGCTTCCTTTCACCACTTCTCACATCCAGTTGCATCACCACAAACCCTTGATTCTGTTCTTTTGCCTATCTCCTTCCTCTCTGACACCACCATGCCTTACCTAAATTTCTGGTCTCCCTGTTTCCATTCTTTCTCTCAAACCATTTCCCACACAGTAGCCATGTGATTGTAATAAGCAAGAAACCTCACACGCACAAGACTCCACAAACACTCAGGTATGAAAAATGGAACATTTTTTTCCTCGAGTAAATTAATGTCTGTATCTGAACTTCCATCCTCCTTCCTGACAGTTGACTCTAGACTTTCTCAAGTGAATTTAGTGACTTGTCTGAAACTGAGACTACATACGTATATCAGTCCAGAATTCAATTTCAGGCCTTCCTTTTCCTCTGCTTGCCTCTTACTCTTGGGTCTCCTTAGGCTGGCTTCCAAGGGAAGTGGCAAACAGGATAAATGTCCATGTGTAATTGGCTGTATGTTGAGATGGTGTGGGAGCTCCGCATCTAGTCTCATCTGGGGTGGTCCTAATGCTGGCACAAGCTGCTAATGCTATTTTTGTCTATCTTCTCAGCACAGGCAGGGCCCAGTATATTCTCTAGATTTTTGGACCTTGCTGGCTCTGACAGGTGGTGATGGGTTGGCTGGATGCACACATGGGTAGGTTCCATGTAGCTTCATCACTCAGAGAGGCTGCCACGTCCTCCACAACCCCAGTGAGCAATTCCAGAACATCTCTTCCTTTTGTCTAGCACATCTTCCAAGTCAGGTCATTTCTTCTCCCCACCCTGCACAGAAGAGGAAGAAAACAATTCATACTTACACATTTGTGTAAATTGTTCAATCTCATCAATTTAATCTCTGAGTTAAAGTGCAGAGCCCTTTGTATTTGAATTTTATAATGTGGAGTCTGGGTCTCTCTCAGAAGCAGACCGTCTCCACAATAATTAATTATACTTTCCATTCTACTGTCAATAGTCTGGTAGAGTGTGTGTGTTTTCACACGCGTGCACACACATGTGTATTGGTGGGCTGACAGGGTGCAGATTGGCAGCCCAGAGCCCAAAGAGAGAGATGAATGGAGAGAGTATGTTCCATTAATATGTCACATATCATCTTGTCATATGTTCTGTCAAAATCATAAATCTAATCAGGTTATATTCATTGTTTAAAGGCTGCCTGTAGCATCCCATTACCTTTAGGTAAAGTCTTAACTTTTAAACTTACAAGTTAAGATCTGTGTCCAGTTTACCTCTCTTTCATCGTTTCCTGTAATTTCCCCTCTTCTTTCCGTTCCATGGGCTTACCATGCTCTCTCTTGCCTCTGTCTGGACTTTCTCACATTCCTAGAAGATTTTCTCCAACTATGCCCTATACCTGACTAATTCCTGCACATTCCTCTGGTCTCAGGTTAAATGCCACCTCCCCAGGAAAGTCCTCTTTGACTTCCCTCCCACCCCTGACTTTGTTGTGTCCTTTCTGTGCACTCCCATAAAACTTCTCATGTCATAGCACTTATTACATTTTAATTTGCTTTATTGGTCTGCTCTCCCACCAGATTATAAATGCTTTTAAGGCAAGATTATGTCTGTTTTGATTGCCATTCACCCTCCAGCACCTTGCATATGCCTGACACTTGCTAAGTGCTTGATAAATATTTGTTAAATAAAAAAGAAATGAATGAAGAATAAATTGAACACACAAGCCAGATGTTAGCTGGCTTCATGTGTACTGTCTTTTGTCTTAAAGCAGAACTTGGTACTTTATGTTTCTCAAAAAGCAAATCAGCTCCACAAAGCAGAGGTGAGCAATGTAGATTTGACTAAAGATTTTGTGAAAAGACAGAGGAGGGGATTTAAATGGCAGGCATTTCTATTCTCCCCTTAATATCCCTCTTTGGCTTCCAAAAGTTGGGTCTTCTTCCCTTTTTTACTCTCTCTTCCTCTTTGTTCCCCGCACCCCCAGCACCATCTACTTCCCTTCCCTAGGGAAGTATTCCTCTGAAAGTACTATCTAGAATGAATTGGAGAGAGATAAGTATCAGTGAATACCATTTGGGAGACAACTAAATGAGGGCAAGCAGAGAGAAAGGCCTGAGTTAAGAAAATGACAAAATAGAGAGGAA
>CM053503.1:127522951-127667195 GCA_028627145.1 Eidolon dupreanum | reverse complement strand
AGGGGAGGGGAGGGAGATATTGAGTGAAAGAGAGGGATTAAGAGATTAAAATTATTACCAAGGGAAATAGGAGAGGGTATTAAGCCAAGAAGGACAAGTATGAGAATTATCAACTCTTGAGAATCTGAGGTTAGAGACACAACTTAGCACTAGTAGACATAATTGTGTGATTTTATTTAATAGTTTGGGTTATGAATGGTAAAAGCTGAGAAAGTGGGTGGCACATTAATCCAAGACTTGGGATTTGCTGGGAAGATGGGGCAGAAGGACCGAGGGGCGAGAGGATTGATGATGCTATGAAAACATGTTCACAGTGATAATGACATCTAGGCTCAACACAGAGAAGTGAGCCAGGATGGTGCTAATAGATTGCAGGGGAGAGGGAGTAGAAGATGGGCCAGGAAATTGGATGTTTTGATGTTATGAAGACTAAGTAAAAAAACTAGCATATGAAGAAACAGAAGATGTAGAACAGAAAAGGGGCCATACATTATACAATGTTTGCAAGCAGTAGGAATCCCTGGACTTCAGGACCCAAGAGGAAAACAAACCCTTGAAAGAAGAGAGTTCCCTTCTTCCTCTGCAATGACAGGGAAGGAGAAGAGGAAATGTCTTGTTCAAATACTTCTTAGTAGAGAAGAAGCAGACAGTGGGAGCTCACATTGTAGAATTTTTGTTCCTTCTATTAAGCAAGATGAGAAAGTGATATGCAGGAGGTGGGATTGGAGCTTGAGAGAAGTAGGAAAGAGTTGGAAAAGTTGTGGTGGGCAATGTGGTAGGAAGGCATCTACCTTGATTGAAAAATCAGAATTGCCTATTAGGAGTGAAGCCTCAGGTGACATTGGCTTGGATCAGATTTCTAATTTTCTCCAGCAATAAATTCTGCTTTGGAGCAGAAACAAAGTACTACTGCATGGTGAATTTTATTCAGGGCTTGGGCTTAGGAAGATAGGAATGTATGAAAGACCAAGGAAATGAGGGCGCCTGTTAGGATCATTGCTGAAATTGTCAACACAGTGATAGGCTGAGAGGATGGCAGGCAGCCAGGGGCTGAGGGGTCCTTGGCTCTATGGAGACAGTGGTAGGTGAGGGAGCAGGGTCACAAGGAAGAGGGCAGTCACCAGAATCTTTCAGATATTTTCTCTTTAAAGTGAAAAGGTGAATTCTCTCTTTAAATCATTAACTAAACTGGCATTTAAGTCTGGGCAGACTCCCAGGTTGGGCTGTTTGACTTTGCTAAGCATTGATAAGCTTCTGTGAAGCCTCCAGGGCAAGTGAGGCATGATCCATCATCTCTGGCTGGACAACCTTGGTCTGGCCTACCTTCTGCTAAAGCAGGCCTGAGGTATGCTCCAGGAACACACATCTTAGACTACTTATCACAGTCCAGAATGTGGGGCTCCTGCTGATACCACCTTTCAGCTTTTGGAAAGCCCTGCTCTGACCCCTTCTGGCTGTGCCCCTCGCCACAGGGTGAGGGGACTCTGGATATCACACTCTGGATACCTTGGACCACCTCAGAATCTCTTGCCCAAATGCCTCAAGCCTAATTCCAAGGCCTGCCTACACTTCTTTCCCCATTCCCATCCTTACAAGGGCAGACAGATGCCACTAGTGTATGCACTCATCAGCCTGAAAGTGGCCAAGGGGAGCCTCGGAGAGGTGCGCAGAGCTTGGATATGTGGACTGGGGCATCCATTCTCACGTCTGAGAGGCCCTTCTCAGTCAGAGCCAGGGATGAGAAGAGAAGGGGGCAGCTTCTGCCTGGGGTCCAGCAACCCCCATGCCTCCATGTCCTGGTGCAGAACTCCAAGGATTCCAAGAATTACACATTCATACTTAGCCTTCAGTTCGTTAGGAAGATAGTTATCAAGTTGGGAAAAAAGATATATTTTGTTTATAACTTTTGCATAGTTGGATATATGGAATACAGACATCTATTTGTACTCTTGCCATTGGTCTCACTAATGTTAGGGGCAGTCCTAACTCCTACACTGTATTATTTACCTGTTGTGAAGAAAAGCTCTTCGAAATTGTTATTCTAAGTTTATTTGACATATAGTTAGGTCCAAATTGTATCCCAAGATGGTAAAAATTAAAAACCTGTTACAAATCTTGTTTGGATTTCTAAAATGTTTGGTAACCTTCTCCAATTTTTTATATTGTTTGTCATTTTATAGACTATGTTTTTCTGTTTTACTAATGTCCATATTTAAGCAGCATTTTCTAAAAGAATCTCTAAACATTTTTATCCTCCTGTGACATTCAAGATACACAGCTGGGCCCATCAGATAAACAAACAGTAGAACATTATCTTTAGTACATGCTCTTTGATCTCCAGGACGCTATCACACCTTTTTCTTATGTTCCAGGTGTTTACTGATACATCCAGTCTAATGCTAGATTTGAGACCTGTCCTGCAAATCCATACATTATATCTTCATTCCTTCATTATCAGATATTAATTAAAGGAGTAGAATCAGGTAAAGCTGAAAATGTTTAGTCATTAAACTACAGAGAAGAAAGGGAAGGTAGCCTCAGGATTGCCTGACAAGGTCTACTGTTATCATTCTATTTGCATTTTGACACGCCCTATACTACATCTTGAATCTCAGAATGAGAGGTGACCTCCTGGGAGAGTCCTGATGGTAGTTTACAATCTGCCAACCAATCTCA
Organism: Eidolon dupreanum; assembly: GCA_028627145.1. Lineage (NCBI taxonomy): Eukaryota > Metazoa > Chordata > Mammalia > Chiroptera > Pteropodidae > Eidolon > Eidolon dupreanum. The sequence goes on along the minus strand of CM053503.1, from coordinate 127,664,519 downwards.
AAGCTTTATTTGGTGGAGATCAAGTTGAGAGGTGAAAGGCTCAGTTTCTGAAGAGGTCAAAGGAGAGTATTGATCTAGGCTAGAGAAGACCCAAGTTCTTGACTCAGTGCTATGATTAGATTGTTGCTGAAGTGACACAAAGCAAGTCATTTCACTTTTCTGTTCGGGTACTAATATAAAATGGGGTTGGGGTAAGGGGGAGGAGGATTCATTTAGCTTACTGTTGTCCAAACCTACTAAATGATGAAACCCTTTTCTTTTGCAACAATGGGCAAAATTAACAATCTAAGGAAATGTTAGACTAAATCAGTAGTTCTCAACAGGAAGGGAGAACAGGGGTTTTGCCACACCCTCACCCTTAGGGGACATTTGGCATTGTCTAGAGACATTTTTAGATGTCACAGCTGGAGGTGGCCAAGGATGCTGCTAAGGATCCTACAATACATAGGACAGCTATCCACAAAAAAAGAATTATCCAACCCAAACTATCATTAATACTAAGGAGTTAAGAAACCCTAGACCAGGTGAACTGTCTCTAAATCCTCTTTCAACTCTAAAACCCAAATGAAGTGGGATTTGTTTTTTTTTAAACACACAAAATTTTATTATTCTTTTACTCAAAGTCAGATATAGGTCTGGGTGGCTCTCCAGAACAGTTTTCTTACATGTGTTTGCCCCACACAAACACATGAGCTGCTTTGATCTTATAGCACCTTCTTGTCAATATGTGCTTTTATGAGTCTATGATTGTCCTGGTAGAGAAAGAGAAAGCATAGAGAATCATGCACTAGATCGTCAATGCTTCTATTTGGAGGTGATGAATATCTCTTTTACTTTTTTTTAATAAGCAGCTTTACTGAGATATAATTCATACACCATACAATTCACCTACTCAGTGGTTTACAGTATATTCACAGTATGTGCAATCATCACCACGGTCAATTTAGAACATTTCAGTCACACCCAAAAGAAACACTGTTCCCATTAGCTGTCACTCCCAATTTTCCAATGCCCCCCACCCCCGCCCCAGCCTTAGGCAACCACTAATTATTTCTTATCTCTGTAGGATTTGCCTATTTGGGACATTGCTTATAAATGGAATCCTATAATGTGTGGTCCTTTGTGACTGGCCTCTTTCATGTAGCATAATGTTTTCAAGGTTCACGCATATTTCAGCATGTATCAGTACTTTTTACTGTCAAATAATATTTCATTGTATGGATGTGATACATTTTATTTACCCATTCATCAGTTGATGGAATTTAGGCCATTTCTACTTAGATGTTATGAATAATGCTGCTATGAACATTTGTATACAAGTTTTTGTGTGGATATGTTTTCATTTATCTTGGGTTATATACGTAAAATGGGAATTGCTGGATCATATCGTAATTCTGTGTTTAGCCTTTTGAGAAACTGCTAGGCTGTTTTCCTAAATGGCTGCACCATTTTACATTCCCTCTAGCAATGAATGAAAGTTCCAGTTTCTCCACCTTCCTCACCAACACTTGTGTGAAGTGGTATCTCATTGTGATTTTGATTGCTATTTTTCTGAAGGCTATGATGTGCATCTTTTCATGTGCTTATCTGCCATTTGTATATCTTCTTTAAAGAAAGGTCTCTTCAAATCCTTGACCCATTTTTAAATTAGATTATTTGTCTTTTCATTATTGAGCTATAAGAGTTCATTATGCGCTCTAGATACAGATCCCAGATCAGACATTTGATTTGCAAGTATTTTCTCCCATTCTACAGATTTCTTGCTGGTGTCCTTTGAAACACAAAAGTTTTTATCAAAGTTGTTTATATTTTCTTTTGTTGCTTGTGCTTTTGGTGTCATATCCAAGCAACCACTGACTAATCTAAGGTCACAAAGATTTATGCCTATGTTTTCTTCTAAACTCTTATAGTTTTAGCTCTTACTTTGAGGTCTTTGTTCCATTTAGTGTTAATTTTTATATTTGGTGTGAGGTAAAGGTCCAACTTTATCTGTGCGTGTGACATCCAGTTGCCCCAATTCATTTTTTGAAAAGATTATTTTCCCCACATTGGATTATCTTGGAACCCTTGTCAAAAACAAGGGTGAGGGTGTATGAGTTTTGAAAATACTTCTTTTCTGATATTTATAATTTTTTTTCTAACAAGGTAAGTAATAGGTCATATCTCAGGTTACTGTGACTTTTAAATCGAAAATTTTAGAAAAGCTACTTTTACAGTTGTCTTGTTCCCCTAGAGCCATTTAGAAAAATAAATACTTGCGGCTAAAAAACATTCTTTCTCACACAGAAAACAAATCTAAGTAAACCAGGAAACTGAGGACACAAAAGATATCCTTAATCTCTGGTTATGTGTTTTAATTTCCTCTTTTTGTCCTCATTTTTTTTCTTTTTATCCAAAAGAGTAATGTTAACTTTTTGTAAAATACATGGAGATTGGTCATCTGTCTAGTGTTTGGGCCCAGAATATATTTCTTGGCTAAAAAATTTCTTTACCCACTTCCACATGCAGAAAGAACTAAAACACGGGATTCTAATTTCCCAAATGAGGCACAAGGGTTGTTTTCTCAAATAAATCAAGGGCTGAGGCTGAGAACATGCTTTAGGTTGAGGTGGTTTTTATAAAACCAATTAGCTCCAATTCTAGGCATATTTTACTGCTTGCTGTATTTTTTTCCCAATTTATATTGATTAATAATAGATTTAATTTTGTTCTATCATTAATATCATTAAGATTTTCTCTAGATTTGAGAGCTGTGTAGTTCTCCTTTAAACTTGTAGAGGGACTAAACTTGGCAATGATTTAAGCTAATTAATTCATATGTCAGTTGTTAGCAAGATTCAGTAATTAAAGTCTATTTTAGAGTAAATTATTAACTCTCCAATAAAAAAAAAGCACTTTATCAACTTATCAGTTTCAGCTCTTCTAGTTGACAGATGAGATAGAGAAGTTATTGACTGTACATAATCACCTCTGTACTTTCACCACTGAGCAACAGGGTCAAATGGAAATCTAGGCTGTTCAAGGTCATAGTTTAAAACTAGAATAAACCAGTTAAAGTTGATAAAGGTTGGGAAGGGTGTCCTTGGATCTTGTTACCTTTGTGATACTGGCTCCTTAAATTTTGCAAAGTTCAATTTTGCTTTGTTCAAAATTCTCAAATATCTAAACTAAAAGCAGCGTAGACCAAGGATTTCAGATTGAGATCTAAGATATTAAATTGCTTTACTATTTATGTTTTATTTTTATAATAGTTTTTTTAAAATAACCTTTTAGATTGTCTCCTTATGGACAGGCTAAAGGGAGGAACTCTAGTTAGATGTAATGCCTGGAACATAACAGATATAGGCCTTTTATTTACAGGCCTAAACTGGTCGCAAGTTTCCAGCTCATGATAGCAAGGTTCATTTTATTCTGCTTTGTTTCTTAGCTTGACATCTGGTTACGCTTATTCAGTTTGAGGACATGCCACAATGAACCCTTTGCTTTCACCTAGTTGGCTCGTGATGAACTACTACCAAGGTAAGTCTGAGCCTGTGACTCTTTTGTGTGTTCAGTGTGTCTATAGTAGCAGTTCCCAAATCCAGCTAATCATCAGAATCAGCTGGAGTCGTTTCTAAGAGCTTTTCAGGCCTCATCCCAAATATGCTGAATCTGGATCTCTAGGGTAGAGCCAGTGAATCTGTATGTTTCAACTTTCCCAAGGTTATTCTAATTTTCAGCCAAGTTTGAGACATGGTCCAGGACTCTCTCCAGGTACTTGGAGGTCCCATGGGTTTTAGCCTTTGGTCATTCATTGCCTCTGAGAATCTGCTGTCTGCTTGCCAGAAGATTCTGAAAAGACCAGTGGTGCCTATTTGCAATCTGCCCTTAATGACTACTTACTGCCTGGCAAAGAGCCCTATGTACCTTCTCTGTCCACTCTTATTCACTTGGGCTGTTTTTGTGACTTACTTATTTTTTCAAGCTGCCCAGAACTGGCTCTGGTGAAAAAGATAAACTTTGGTCCTGAGAGACCCAGCATGGACTCAGCACAGCCTTCTCTATGGGTGCTATTGCCTCTTCTGTAAAACAGAGATAATATTGTCCTCCCAAGGATGTTGCGAAGACCAGTAGAATGTGTCTGTATCACGTCTAGAACACAGTGCACCATGCACTAGGCATTATTACTTGTTTGGTTGTACTTGTCTACTTCTGTGAATGTGTTGGGTCAATGAAGCTTGCTCATCGGTTTCCCCTGATTGCAGCCTCCTGGATTGCTCTGGGCAGTGTTTCTCAAAGACAGGGAAACAGATCACCTACATCTTGATAGGAGGAAGAGGGGACAGAAATCTGTTCTTATGCAACTCTAACTTTCTGCAATTTTTTATTTCAGTATAACATACATATAGTAGAATGTATTGATTATAAGTGAACAGTTCAGTGAATTTTCACAAACCGAACACACCCACGTAACCAGCACCCAGATCAAGAAACAGAACATTCCCAACACTCCAGAAGCCCTCCTCTGCACTTGAACTTTTAGAATAACTATTAGGGAGGAGCCAGCTGTGGAGCACTCCTTTGCCCTGTCTCACCCTTCTCTCATGGGCCAAATCTGCGTGCCACGTGAGCCCTCCCCAGTCTGAGAGGCTGGCCCCGTGCCCTCACATAGTGATGCAACTTCCTTTGTGAGAAGGGTCACAAAGGGTGTTTTCATCATTTATATTCTTAGTGTACACCCTAAACTGCTTAAAGTAAATGAATTCAGGTCCTGGCCAACAAGGAGTGGAGATCAGTCATTGTGTGAAAGCATCAGCAACTCCGGCATTTTCTCACGCAAGGGTGAATGAGGTGGATTCCAGGGTAATTACCTTTGTGTAATTGAAAACTAAATCACTGATGACTGCATGGTTTAAATAGCCACTTAAATACTTTCACTTTAATGCACTTATTTTTGCAGAACATGCTACCCTCAAATAGGCTGTTAATTTTTCTAACAGATTAAAATTTGAGTACATTAAAAACTAGCACAGCTCAAATAGATGCCCTCTTTTTTCAGAGATCATTACTGAGAGTTTTTCTTTTTCTTTAATCCAGCTATTAAAACAATCTAATAGTCCCAGAGCTGTAAGGAAACAGGTCTTGCCCAAAGGAGATCAGGTTTTCTATGTGATATAATTTAAGGCAAGATTTTATATTGTAGAACAAGAACTTGTGGTGCTTCTGCTTATATCTTCTCAAATTTTAACATGCATACCAATCACATGGGGGTCTGGTTAAAATGCAGATTCTGATTTGGTGGGTCCAAAAGAGCCCTGAGATTCTGCATTTCTAACAAGCTCCTAGGTGATGCCAATGCTGTTGGTCTGAGGGTCGCACCTTGAGTAGCAAGATTATTCAGAATAAGTACTGACTAGAAGCCTGTATAAATATCTGAACTTCAGTTTCCTAGTATATATGGACTATTTCTAAGGTCCCTTCTAACTGTACAGTTCCACAGTTCCATAATCCCTGTTTGCCAATTAACTAATTTTTCTTTAGACTACTGATTCTCATTGTTTATAAGCTATTATTATATTAGATATTGTTCTATATTAGAAGGCCATGTAAAAACTCATGCTTATGGCAGACAAATTTTATTTTTCAAATTTCTACAAGTCTACCTCAATCCATGGGAAGTTTTGGCTAATAATAGCATGATTCTGGGCTTGGACCATAAGCTAAACTTGAGTCAGCAGTGTTAGGCTTTGGTTAGATAAACAAGTGTACACCTAGGAGTATAACCAAAAGAAAGGCACAGCTAATCTTACCAGAATAGGCGGTCCTTATATGAATACTTTACTAAAATAGACACAGCTGGGAAGAGCTGCAGAACAAAGAAAAATTCAGGAACTGGCATTATTTAGCTTGTAAAGAGAGGACAAAGGATGCCTTAAGAATCATTTTTGAATGGCAGCAGAAATTATCATATCCTCTGAAGTAAATGGCTTTATGGTGCATCAAAATAAATTTAGGTTAACTCTAAGACAGAACATTCTCATGATAATGACCCTAGATGATAGGATTGCCTCTGGTAATTTCTTTTTAAAGACTATTAAAACCAACCATAATCCTACTCCATCATCTATCAGTTGTGTTATTAGTTGATATGTCAACTGGGGTTCAGTGCAGATATCATTCCAGGCACTGAATACAAGGAATTATATGCTTACAAAGCCATTAGAAGGGCTAGAAGAGCAAATGTTAGAGAGGATTGTACTTAAACTTCCAGGTCATACCACATAGCAACAATCTAGAGATCAAGAAGCTATGGAAAGCACTACCAATATCACAGCCACTTCTCACCAGTCAAGTTGGTAGCAATACAAAGGCACAGAAAGTCTGACCACTGGAAATCACATCTAATATAGCATACACATCAGTGACTAAAAGGGAAAACTAACAGGCAGTGAAAATAGCCTCCACCTTCCTTGAACCTTCCAAATTTCATACCATTATATATGATTGGCAAAATCTATACAGAATCCTATTAGCAGAGTAGTCTAAGAATTATAGTTGTTGGTTTTTTGTTTTTTTTTTTAACTATAGGTCAGTTTTTATTGGAGTGTAACATAAATAAATAATGCACAAATCATAATCAGACAGCTTGATAAATTTTTATAAAGTGAACACACCCGTGTAACCAGCACCCAGATTGGGAGCCAGAAGTTACTAGCATACCAGAAGCCCTCCTCATGCTCCTTTCTAGGCATTATTCTCCCTGAAAGTAGCTACAACCTTGGCTATTAACACCATTGAGCAATTTTGCTTATTTTTGAAGCTTATATAAATGAGATGCTCCAGTATGTACTCTTTGTAACTGGCTTTTCTCACTCAACATTATATTTGTGAGAATCACCCATATCATGTGTAGCAATAGTGTCCTTATTTTCACTGCTGTACAGTATCCTGTTGGATGAGTGCCAATTTATGTATTCTACTACAGATGGATATTTGGGTTGTTTCTAATTTAGAGTTATTACAAATAGTGTAGCTAGAAACAGTGGTGAATACATGTATGCATTTCCAGTGAATATATGAGAGTGGAGTTTCTGAGATATAAGAGATGCATATGTTTAGCTCAAGTAGATACTGCCAAACAGTTTTCCGAAGAACTGGGTGTGCCACATGCTTATCAAAACTTATCTGTTTTTAAATTTTTATTTATTTAATTTAATTTATTTTTTTATTTTTAGGTGAGGCAACCCTTGGTTGACCTCACAGGTTGCAAGGACCTGACTAGTTTACAATCCTTTATTTTTTTATTTTATTTTTTATACCTACAGCACTGTTTTTAAAATTTAAGCCATGAAATGCCTGTCCAAGTCTTTCTCCCAATTTTCTCTTGGCTTATCTGACTTTTTCTTGTTTTTCTTTGTAGTTTTTTATTCTGAATGCGTCCTTTGTTGGCTATATGTATTGAGAATATCTTTTGGCACTCTGGCTTGTTTTTTTTACTCCTTTAATAGTGTCTTTTAATGAAGACATTCATAATTTTGATATAGTTCAGTTCATCAGAGGTTTTCCTTTATGGTTTGTTTATTTTGTGTATGTTCAGTTCAAGAAATATTTGCTGACTACAAGATCATAAAGGTATTCTCCTATGTTGTGTGTGCGTGTGTGTGTGTGTGTGTATGAAAGCTTTATTGTATTACTCTTCACATTTGGCTTTATAATCATCTGGTATTGATTTTTTTGTATAATGAAGAATAGGAAATAACAGTTTTGAGTCTTCCAATTCTTGTATTACTGTGGAGTGGGGAGGGAGTATCTACAGAAGGTGGTGAAAATGAATGCTGAGTGCCAAGAGAGCATATCTAACAGTTAACTTAGGTGAGTTTTTACACTATAGGACAGTTAGCTCCAAATTTTTCTGAACCCCCTTTTAAATGTGATCATCTGGGATAGCGATTTTCTACATTTTACACTTCCCTAATGGCAACAGTCCACGTGTGGCAGTTACTTTACCTCTTCTTTCTTACCATGCCTCTTGGAATGTCATCCTTGTTTCAAGAACACTGTATTCTTTTTTTTTTTTTTTTAAGAAATAACAGCAATAATTTATCTGCTTTCAAATAAATAAAAATAAGACCATGGTTAGACTTGGTGGGTAAAGGTGACTGTTAGGTTACTTTTAATGAACTTTAATTTTACTACCTAATCTAAGAAAGTATGGTCAAGTACGGGGCATTGTTTTGAAAGAGGAAAAGTGGGTTCTCCTAAGTGGGTTAAACAAACTCCTTTGCCCTAACTCTTCCCCATTGATAAGCACAGTAATTTTCTGCAATTATTTTTATATGGAACAATTGATGTCTTGATCCTATGTAAGGTATTATACAAAGCAGGAAACAAGTTGCCTGGCTTCCCTACACCAGACTTAACCTCACTAGGGTCTTCCTCTAGAAATTTGGGGTGATCCCCGGAACAATAAATAAATCTAGAACAAAATTCTTCTCAACCACCTTGTACCTGAATCCCTGCTCTTCCCTTTGACATTTGGATTTTACACTTTTGTTCCCTAATAATAATAGCTGAAGTGGGTTTTTTTAATTATTCAACTCAATTTTATGTTCCCATATCTCTGGGCTATTAGGAAAAGTAACATTGCTCATTGCGGGTGATACTGAAATGCTTATTTCCAAGTCATACTATGCAATTTCAGGATCTTACACAGTGCCAGTACTTTTGGAATGGAGTGGTTTTCCCAGCTGGTCCTTAACAAATTCACAGTGATGCTGCCAAGACTGATATATGCTGTAGGTGTCCCAATGGCCCATTTATGTGTAGGAGCCTTCTATTATTGGGTCCCTTAGAGGTCTTGCCATCTGCATAGATGTACCTAATAGCCATTGCTCCTAGGTTCTTCCAAATCCTGTTTGTCAAGCACTCTTCTAATTGCTTTATATTCATTGTCTTATTTAATTCTCATAATAATCCTATATTATAGTTACTATTATTATCCGCATTTTATAGATTAGGACATCCAGGGTAGGTAACACGCCCAAAGCTCTCATATCTCTTTACTGGTGATGCTTCTGCTGTGGACTGATTTTCTTTACTCTTGTGTGCGAATGTTCTATTATAATCTACTGGCCCACCCTTGCCCTTCTCTCAGATCTTACACAAACCTCTTGTTATCATCTCCACTTGCTTCCAGAACTGATCTTTGCAAAGACCCATCACACCAAAGTGTGTCAGTCATCTGAGTTAATCTCCTTACTCATTTCATGAAGCAAGTATTTCCAGGCACCAGCTATATGTCCAACGCGAGTTCTGTTGACTGAATGGGATAAGAAGCAAAAGAAGTACAAGACTCCCTGTCATAGGAAACACAAATGGAACTTAACTTAATTAGAAAGAAAAGGAAATCCTTCAATCTCTAACCCATTGATCAGACACTTGAGACTCAGACATATGAACACCTATTATTGTTTTTGATAGTCTGTTTTTTTCTGGGTCATCTCCCAGAAATAGAAGTTTCCTCTTATGTTCATTTGAAAGCTACTGACCCCTGAAAGGCCCACCTCCATGCACGATCCCCCTTGGGGGTTAGTGGGTTTCAAGTCTCAATTTCCCAAATCTCCAATACACTCAAGGCTTCCACAGAAGTTAGGATGAGAATGGAATTTAGGGGAATTGAAAGTGCCATTTAAGAGTCAGTATAGTTTTGATAGATTTTAGGGATGAACCTGATACCTAACCACTTTATGTAAGATTTATATAGAAAAATATGTACAAAAAAAAAACACTTTTGGAACTCAATCTGGTGACACTCCTTGATTACCATATAACAATGTTACATTCTTTGCATTTCTTAGGTGCCTTAATTTATAAACCTGGCCACTTTAAAGTGAAACTTCTGGTTTTCTCTATTCTTTACTCTAACCAATTGAAATAAAAGTTTCTTCCTGACACCGTTTTTGACTTGAGCAAATTAGTGTCTCTAGCCACTTCAGAGAAAACAGAGCTCTCTCATAGGGATCATTTAAGACAGCCTTGTTTTTCAAAGTTCTAATTACCTTCATTTATATGGAATCTCCTGAAAATTAATCCCTCATTAGCCAAATGTAAGATGGTCTACTGTGGGAGCTAGTGCACTGGAACATTTCATCTGAGAGTTCTGTGACCATGAATTTAGTCCTAGAGAAGGCAAAATCAGAACCACTGTCTCCATCTCATCATGCAAGTCTGGTACAGAAGCCTGATGGAAAGCAGAATGTCAGGGCTTCGTAGGAAGAAACAAAATCCCAACCCCAGTGAGTGAACTTCTTATTGCTCCTTCCTCAGATTAAGAGCAATTTCAGTAGGATGCGACCCCCCGGCATAGCGCCTGCAGGAAGGGGAGAATACTGAAGTGGAAGATAACCCTAAATTTGCCTTGAGGAATTTTTAAACCTCGATCCACCTCAGATTTGTCTTCTGTGAAATGGGCTCATGATATCCATTTAACAGGAATATTATAAGATCACATGAAAATACTTTGTAAATTTTAAAGCAGTCTATATATCACTAAGATTTTGAAAATTCATTTTTATATTTCCTTTGCTTTTTAATCTAGCAAGTGCCCTGATTAGCCATATGAACACATTACATATTTTAAAATTACTGGTAGACGTTGGCAGTGGTGGTAGTAACAGCGAGGAAAACAGACAGAGGAGGGTGGGTGGTGGGGTATGTGTTTGTGTATGCCCATGTGCTGGGTTTTCTTCATGCCCCGCGAAGCTCCATGAAAGCTGTCTAATGTTCCTACAGAAAGGAACACAAATCAGGGAATTTTTCCAGATGTCAGAAAATCCACATTTATCTTACTGTCAAAATAACTGTCCATCCCAAATTCATTTAATTTCATTACTTTTTTAAAAACACAATAGCCATTTTTTATTGCTCATAGTTTTCAAAGACTTCTGGAGTTTTGTTTTGTTTTGTTTTGTTTTGCTTTGCTAAATTGGTTAAGATTTCTTAAATCAGCTTGTAAGATAAGAGCTTATTTTAAAATTGGTCTAAGAGACAGGTACATTCCAATCTGGAAGCAAGAATGACCTAGAACAGATGCCTTTTTCCAGTTTTACTCCAGCGGAATCCTTAGGCTGGATTCTGCCTCTTTAAAAAAAAAAAGTGCGGGGTGGGGCAGGGGAGAGTATCAGTGATATGCAGGGACTCAGTAAAGGTGGAGAAAGGAAAGCTGAGAATGACTCACACCAGTTTTTGGAAAGAGGAGGATTATGCTTCCACCACCACAAGCCTGATGCTGGGAGCTCCCACTTTGGGAGATGAGGCAGTCTTGACATGAAAGCAGGTGACCCACCCTAGAAAAGAAGCTAAATTCATTGTTAGCTTCTAGACTGCAGTTAAAATGTAAGAACAGTAGTACACTGTGTCCAGTATACTCAAAGTCCTTAAAAATGCTCATATCCTTTGGTGAACCACTTCAATCTTACAACTCTATGTTTAGGAAGTAATTAAGCATGTATGCAAAGATTGAGCTACTAGGCAGATCATCCAACCTATGTTCATCATACAGAAATAGTAAAAGCAATCTAAGTATCCAACTGTAAGTTTAGTTAAATAAATATATCCGTATATTGTGTACTATTTAAAGTAATGTTATAGATAAATATTTATTAATATAAGATATCTAAAATTTATTAAGAACAAACACAGATAACCAACCAATACATACTCACAGATTCCATTTTTGAAAAATGAATGTGCGAATGTAAGTGTAGTTTTAAAAACTCAAATCTTCTGTTTTAAGATGGTGGACTAATTACATGCATTTAAACTCCCCTTGCTCTCCAAATACCACTAAAATGATTTTAAAACACACTTACAAAGAACAAGGGTTTATAAGAGTACAAAAAGGAACTCCCCCTGGCTTTACCGTCAACCCAACTCAGGGTCTTACCTCCATTTCTCGAAGTGGAAGAATGCTGAGGAGTGAGACCAGAAAATGGGAAATGGAGATTTTTACTTATTTTATACTTTCTGTACTATCTGAATTTTTTCATTGGTATGTATGTATCTTGGTAACTTTGAAAGTTATTGAAGGATGGGTACAAATATGTTAATATAGTAGTATCACACCATTTTGCACTTAGTTTCACTAGGATTCACCTAAACTTGGTGAGGGCAGGAGGCCAAAGAGAAAGAATAAAGGAAGAGGGAAAGGGGAGAAAGAGAAGAGAAGCAGGATAGCAAGAGAGAACATTCTCAATGATATGGCGATTTCTGCCTGATGTTCCTTTCACTTAGCTTGGACTTAACCCAAAGTAAATCTGAAAGAGGGGATGTGAATGTGACCCATTCTGATCCCCAGCGCTTTTCATACTTTGAGTGTCCGTCATGGGGGTGTGATTCTAGAGTTAATAGATTCTTTTATTTTTTGTTTGTTTACATTTAAATAACTGACTTTTAAATACATTACTTTGTTAGACGCTCATCTGAGGAAGCAACATTCTGTTCCAACACTGAGTGACTTAAGGTACTTTCAAGGGTAATTCTCATTCCTCCCTTAATTTAGACAGTAATTCCCAAAACTATAGAAAGCCAGTGCAGAAATTAGTAATCAGTTGTAGTATTAAGGTGTTTTTTATTTTCTTTCCCTCTCTCTTTAGTCATGTTTTCTATTTGAATAATGAGGAAGTATTCCTTTTGTAGTATAGAAAACTATATTTTAAAAAATTTTTAACCATGTCTGTAAGCTCTCATTTCACCTTCACCTGGCCAGGGGTCACCCAGTGGCTCACTCTCTTTTCCAAAGACAACAAGATAACATGACTCGACTCTGTTCTTTAAAGCCATCTCCTTTCCTCTTGTTGCTGCATGTGGAGCACTTTTTAGTGACAAAATGCCACAGCATCACAATTTTGTATTTTATAAAACGTACCCAATCCCAATCTGTGTTATATGATACTAATAACTAGCCCTTCAGTTGTTTTTCTTTGTGTAAAATGCTTTTTGAAATTTTAAGAATGCAGATTTATATTCATCAGTAAGAAATTTTTTGAGAATTTGAAATATATTTGGAAAATGTCATTTGTAGCAGTAACATTAAATAAGCTACTACTTTATAAATTAAAAACTCATTCAAGAAACTGCAGATAATGTAGAAAAGGAACTCAAATACTAATGATTAATCCACACTTCTGCCTGCAAAACTGAGCAATTAGGATTGGACTATTCCCAAAGAACAACTTTGAAAACCTGAAAGAACGATCAAGATTTATGTCAGAGGCTTGTTGGATAACCAAATCCTTTGGCTACTGTGGAAGTTAGAGAGTAAGATGCAACTGAGGGCTCCTTTAAGGGGGCTTTAACCTGTGCAAGTATGTCCCAACTGGTAGCCTGATTAGTTTTCAGGGTTAATGTTTCCGATCCGTAGAAAGTGAGACTCCAAAATTGTATGTTCTCTATGGAGGATGGAACTTGGATAGATACCTAGTTACATGTTTGGGATCTAGTTTTAATACCTTAGTATGTGAGGCTTAAGAATTTATTTAATCCTCCGGATCCTTTCATTTTTATAGATTTAAAATGGAATCCTACTCTTTGTTTATTCTTCATATTAAGTGAGAGGCTCCCTATGGGTGTACAGTGCTAGAGTTCTAAAGTGTAAGAATAAGCTTTAAAATAGTTATTAAGAAAAAAAGGATGGAGTATACACTATTTACGACAGAGTTGTTGGGCCTTTTTAGTGTGGGAAGCAGACAAGCTGTTCCAGATGAGCCCAGCGAGAAGCCTGGAAACATCTTCATGTTCTCCTTTAGCGCTTTGTTTACTTGTTAAATTAATACCCTGGCAACGAGAATTGCATTTTCTTGCGTGGAATCTATCTCTAAGAAAACACACACCTGGAAGCTGTCAACAATAAAATGCTTGCCAAGTTAGAGTGAGCCCATTGACAGAGCTGGAATGGATCAGCCTCAATCCTTTCTCAGGGCACTGAAGCAAAGGACACAGGAGAGCAGCTGTTAGGGGTGCTCCGGTGAATCCCATTCTGCCTGACCATCCATCAACAGGAGACATGCACCACAGCTGCCTCCTCTGTCATCTGCTGTTAGGACTGCTGAGGGTGCATTACAGCAAGCTTGGCTGAACCATATTCGGGAGATCTCAAAAACAACAACAAGTCTAGATATACGTTCTGAAAATTCTTCTTGAGACAAAGGTCTGTCTCAAATCCACTGAGATGCCTGACTACATTCCAACATGAGCCTCTATGTTCATCATCTCCAAGGTCATGGACTTGCTGCTCAGCCACTTACCTGATACACACCTGCACCCCCAAACTCACCACAGCTTGTCTACGATAGTCTGTCCATTGTACTATTTTACTCAGAACTCTTAGTTATGCTAAAATTTCCTTCCAGTTCTGATTGTGCTCCAGTTTTAACTCTAGTGCCATTCTAAGGATTAGTCTCATGCCCCATCCCCACCAAACCTTCAGTTTGGCCCATCCTGGATCTCCATGCCACCCTTATCCACCCCACCCTGCCCCGCCTTCTTCCTCGTTGGGTCAGTGCCCTGTTGCAGAAGACCAAAGTACAAACCCTGCTAGTCTGTACCACTCTTTTGGCCTTTGGTCACATATGACAGATAGATCTTGGACCTGCCCCTGAGAGTCTACAATATTTGATAATAAAAGAGATGGTAATGAGATGTTTTCTGCTCCCACTGCTTTTTAATTTCTCCTAATTTCCCTGCTTCTGAGATGGGGTTTGAATAGGGAAGTACCAGTTGATCTGGAGAGGATGAATTAGACGCATTTAGATTATGGAGCTTGGCATCAGTGGGGAGGAATTGTAAACCTAACTACCAGTCCAACCATGATATCCACTTTTACACTTTAAACATCTAAAATAAGAACAGTTATGAAAATACTGACCTGCTTGTGAGAGCAAGATCAAATGAGGTAATGGATGTGAAAGCACTTTGCCAACTGTAAACTATTTAAAACAAACCACTTAGTGATTATTTTCAAAGGAAACAGGCAAGACCTTCAGTGGAAAAGTCAGTGCAGCTCCCACCTCCTGCCCTCTCCTCAGCTGCACCCCTAATGTCCCAGTGCCCACTGCCTTCTATCAGACCCAGTCTCCCCCACTCCCTTTTCCTCATGCCGTATTTCCTCACACTCTTCAGCACCAGTGGAAACTTCCCAACTAGCTGTTGATCTCATTATCAGATTATAGAAATTCACAATCAGGCATACATAAAGATTAATTCTTCAGGAATGCATTTACATTTTAAAAGAGTTTATTAATCAAAAGAATTTTGTATTGATGGAATGAACCATAGAGAAAAAAGAGAAACTTTTTTTTAATGTGGCTTAGGCTTAGTTTTCAAATTTTAAATTAACACACATGATAGTCATCATAAATGTGTTCATATTTTCACCAAAAATATGTACAAAAATATTCATAGGCACACTATTTGTAATAGCCCCAAACCAGAAAGAATCTAAATACTGATCAGCAGAAGAATAGATAAATTGTAATCTATTCACATAATGGAATACTACACAGCAATGAGAATGAATGGACTAAAACTTTATGCAACAAAATGGATGAATCTCAAAACATGAGGGTGAGTAAAGGAAGCCAGGCACAAATGAATATATACCATATGACTCCGTTTATAGAACATTAAAAATCAGACAAAATGAATCTCTGATGTTAGCAGTCAGGATAGCGTTTACCTATTTGGCGGGGAGGTAATAGTGATTAGGAAGGAGGCACAGGGCAACCTTTGGGGCAGTGATAATGTTCCATTCCATGATCTGAGGACTGGTTACAAAGGCGCATTGATTTTGTGCAAATTCATTGTGCTATAAACTTATATATGCATGCATGCATGCTATATTAACATGTGCATGTTTTAAAGTTAAAACATTTTAATTTAGTATAATGCATGTTATACTGAAATTTAAATTTAAGTATGCATGCATATTATGCTTAAAATTTTACTAAAAATTAGCAACACATGTTTACTTTAGAAAATCTCTACTTATGAAATATGTAGTGTTAAAGGATAGCTTTCAAAAAAGGTAAAATCATTATTTAAATATCAAATGAACACATATCAAAGATTTTATTTAACTCATTAATTAATGAGGGAACCAGTAAGATGTTATAGCTAGTTCAAATGGATTTGATTTACAGAGATTTATGTTACCTACCAGACAGAATTCATTTGCATTGAATTAATAGGAATCATTTCTATAGCTATGGACAGGAAACATTTACCTAATTATCAATTTTTTACATGTTAACCTCTTTCTGAGTTGTAAAATAGTCTAGTCAAAGACAGTGAAAGGAGGAATAACCAGGATGGATGAGCTAAATTTCACCTACTAAATTTCAAAGACTTTATTATACTTGAGTAAAATCGAAACAACCCACATCCTTCTATTCAGGGATAATCTGCCTATACAAATTTTGTGCCACACTTTTTTACTAGCACGTGAGAATTGTCTTATATCTGTAGCAAAAAATAAATAAGTTTCCCTTTTTTCTCTACAAATGCTCCACGTTGAGTACAGATTTTACCTTTGTTCTAGAAGGCATTTGTTCACATTTCTGATTATTTCCTTAGCATACTTTCTTAGAAGGAAAGTACTGGGTTAAAAGATATGACTATTTTAAGACTCTTGATACATATTACCAAATATTTGTAAGAATACTTTGAAGCACATAGTTAGGTTGGTGGAAGGGAGCAAGGAAAAACCTTTCTAGGCTACTCACATACTCCAAGAATTACTCCTGCCTATAAGACTTAAGGAGTAAAATGTATGTTAACAGCTTTGCAGCTACCCACTACCTGACTTCTTCTTTTCTTTTGCTTTTGGACTCCACCAGGATTGAGCAAAAACTCAGTCATTGACTGAGGAAAAAGTGTGGGCTGGCACAACAAACCATAAAACCCACGTTCAAACACAAAGCAAAGACTGGAAGAAATCTCTTTACATTGATGACTTTGTCTGTTTTAGGTTATAAATCCCCCGAGGGATTTTCCAGAACAGAACTCAAACTCCACTTCCTCCATAGGACTTCCTTTGTTCACACATATTTTCTGATCTGTTTTGTCAGTCTGGATTTTAAATATTCTATAAGCTACATGTATCTAACCAAGACCTCAATTATTCAATTATTTAATAGCATTTATCAATTGCCTACTAAGTGCCAGGCACTATAATATGCTAGGCCTGGGGTAAGTGGTGAGCAAAATAGACTCGTTTCTGCTCTGTGAGTCCAAAAATTATGGTTACTGTATAATATATAAAATATACCATATATGTGGAATGAACATCATGCATTATAGTGTCGGACTATTCATTGTTTCATTGCATTTGTTGATTGTTTTCAGGAGGTAGGTCTTTTCTTTCCACTCAGATTAAACACTCCTTGAAGGCAGGGGTATGTCTTCACTTCTCTGGCATCTTCCAAGGTACTGTGCCCTTAATAGGCACTTTATAGAGAACAACTGAATGGAAAACATTAGTGTCTCGTGTCTGCATGGACCAGGGAGCTACTCCTTCCAGCTCCTCAGCTACTCTTAGAATCTCTGTGGAAGTAAGTAGCAAATGACTGGGAAACATGAAGTAACTTATTACATAAGTGATCATTTTACATTTTACATCTTCACCAATAGGTGGCACCATCAATTTTGAAATTATATTTTATATTACTATAGCCCAATATTCTAAGTATTAGGTTCATTCAATAAATATTTATTGGGTAACTTCTATGTGGCATCTTCTCAGCTGGCCATCACTAACAAACAAGAGTAAAAGTTAAAATTCTACAGATATGCTTTATCATACTTCCTTTTCCAGTAATGTCCTAAAGGACATTTCACTTTCAGATTTCATCCTTGTTTTATAAAATAACATCTAAATCTTGGGTAACGACTCAAAAACAATAGTTTTACATGTGTGCGCGCGCGCGTGTGTGTGTATGTGTGTGTGTGTGTGTGTTTGAACCCAACCTGATCTCTTATTTAAAAAGGGGAGGGGTGTAAAATTAAATAAAAAGCAAACCAGAAAAATCTGGATGGGGTGGGGAGTTCAATCTGCAGAATTTAGTCCAAGTTGGCTTTTTAATTAACACAAGTTACCACTTCTTAGTGAAAGGAACTTTCTTTCCCTTTGGAAGATAACAGCAGTGTGATCTAGCATAGCAGAATTATTTCAACATCTTCCAAGGCTGCACAGTCTCATCTGGAGATAATAAAAGGTCCATTCCTCTGTGTTTATTTCAGAAGTTTCATTCACTGGAATGACCTAAGGTTACAGACTGTAGAGCATTTGCCACATAAAGAAAGCTGCTGCCTGAATACTATTTTAAAAGCCTCTATTCTCCAGGAGAATACCTCTAAGGTCTCCTTAAAGTAGAAAGAGACCCCTTTTGCCCTTGCTGATAACATTGCCCTCCTCACAGGGTGAGGGCAGAAAAGGGACAAAAAGAAAGAAATAAAGAGGGAGACTAGTGGGAAAATGGAACTGCAGTATTTGCATCAAACACCATATAATAGTTACCAATTTACCCACCTATCAATGAGGGACAGGGAACC
Source organism: Eidolon dupreanum (assembly GCA_028627145.1). NCBI lineage: Eukaryota > Metazoa > Chordata > Mammalia > Chiroptera > Pteropodidae > Eidolon > Eidolon dupreanum. The sequence continues at coordinate 127,645,934 of CM053503.1, read as the reverse complement.
TTTGACCAAGTCTGTGCCTCTTTTTACTGAGCTTCTTTAAAATGTAAGGAAATGTAACGAATGGCATTCTGCACCTTGGGAGACACAAAGATGGAGCATACAAGTATTTTCACCATTAAGAAACTACTTATCTAGAGAACCACATGGTGTCTTGTAGTAGTGGTTAAAAGTGTGGTCTCTCGGGCTCTGTTCAAATGAACCTTGACTTCACCACTTACTCATTCTTAGATAAGTTATTTAACCTCTCCATGCTCAGTTCCCTAACCTGCAAAATGGTGATAATAGTAGCTACTTCATAGAGTCATTAGGATAATTAAATGAAATAATGCATTAAGATATTAACAAAGGATGTCTGTTGTTATTAATACAAATAACACACAAAGGAAATGTTCAGTGTTATAGGAGAGGTCTAGATAAAGAGCTATGAAAACTCAGAGGCTGGAACAATAGAAAAGCATTCATTGATGGCTTTATGAAAGTAGCATTGTAACTGAGCTTTGAAGATAAGTAAGATTTGGAAATGCAGAGATGGGGGAACAGAAGATACTCCAGGAAGATGAACTATAAACAAAGGGGATGGGAAAGGAGGTGAGAAGGTGTGGAGTGTTCATAGCAGAAATAGTTCAGTTTGGCTGGTATGAAGGGCACATGATTGGTAATGTACTAATCCATTTATATGGTGAGAGTAACAAAGGCAAGGTGGTGGAGGGAACTGAGAGAGAAAAGAGATATGAGATACTGGGGTGATTAGAATTTGCTGAATATGACATGTAATGCATGTGGAAGACACGTAAAAGGGTGGAATCTCTGGCCTGGGTGAGTGGGAAGATAAAAGTAAAGACCTGGCAGGTCTCAGGGGAGAAACTCAATGAGTTCATTTTTTGACACTTTGAGTTTAAACTATTGAGACAGTTGGGGAATGATGTCCAGGAGGAAGCTTGAAATATGGACCTTGAGAAAAGCTCAGGGCTAGACAGATTTTCAGATGCCCTGCAAGTTTATGCCAGTAGATGGCAAAACAGGAGATTGGATGAAGTTACCTAGAGAAAGTAGAGAAGGGCAAAAGATGGCCAAGGGTGAGACCTTGAGACATGCCCATGTTGGGGAAAGTGAGAAGGAAGTGGAGCCAGAGGAGAAACAGTTGGTGTGAGGAAAGGCCCAGAAGAGCACCAGATGCAGAAGAGACAATTTCAAGAAAAAGGAGGAAGTCATCAGTTTCAAATGCTAAGAAGGAGTTGAGAACAAAGATAAGAAAAATAGATCTTTCGATTTGGTAACTCAATGGCCATTGGTGATCTTTCAAAGAGCAATTTTACTAGAGTGAAGAGACCAGAAGCTGGGCTATGGAACAGGATAGAGAGAGCAGTTCCTGGAGTCAGGCACACCTGGACTCGAATTCAGTTTTCCTACTTAATAACCTCAGGCAAGTGACACAAAGGGAAATATGATGGACCTGTACACTCCTTTGCAAAGAATAAGAAGCAATGAGGCAAAGATTTTATTCTAAACCACAAGCCCTTCTCACTCCCAACCCCAGTTGAGAATCTCTATGATGCTAAAGTTCAGTGTGTTCAAATATTGCTCAGGTTCAGAAAGGGGCAAGTGTGGTCAGCGGCAGTGACCTTGTAACATAACCCATTTATCAAATTTTACCATCATCTTGATAGCCTGCAGACAGGAGCAGAAAAATGTGATGGTGTGTAGTATCCAGAGTTGGGATCAGCAGGATTGGCTGCACAGGGAGGGCGTGGGTGATGGAACCAGGGATGCTGGGCAAAGCCTTGCTAAAATGTCTCCCTATGGAGCCTTGTGGAGTAGTCCCTGCTTATTCGCTGTTTCACTTTCCATGGTTTCAGTTACCCACAGTCAATCACAGTCCAAAAATACTAAATGGAAAGTTTCAAAATTAAACAATTCATAACTTAAATTGCATGCCATTCTGAGTAGTACGATGAAATATTGGCAATATTGGCGACGTCCTGCTCTGTTACACTCTAGGAGTGAATCATCCCTTTGTCCATTGTATTCACGCTGTATATGCTATTCACCCCTGGCCACTTAGTGGCATTCTATGTTATCAGATGAACTGTCCCCCTGTCCTAGTGCTTGTATTCAAGTAACCCTTACTTTACTTAATAATGGCCCCAAAGCACAGGAGTGGTGTTGCTGGCAATTTGGATATGCCAAAGAGAAGCTGTAAAGTGCTTTCTTTAAGTGAAAAGGTGAAAGTTCTTGACATAAAAAGGAAAGAAAAAAGACTGTACTCTCACATTGAGATCTATGGTAAGAACAAATCTTCTATCCATGAAATTGTGAGGAAGGAAAAATAAATTTGTGCCAGTTTTGTTGTCACACCTCAAACTGCAAAAGTTACAGCCACAGTGCATGATAAATGCTTAGTTAAGATGGAAAAGGCATTACATTTGTGAATGGAAGACATGCACAGAAGACATGTTACAACTGATAACATGTTTTGCTGGAAAGCACTGAACCTATAGGAAGACTTCAGCAAGAGATCCACTGAAACAAGTAACACCAAGACATTTACTATCAGTAGGGGATGGGTACACACATTCAGGAATAGTTTGGATTGAAAAATATAAAAATTACTGGAGAGAGACCACATTTACATAATTTTTATTACAGTACATTATTATAATTGCCCTATTTTATTATTAATGATTCTTGTTAATCTCTTACTTTGCCTAATTTATAAGTTAAACGTTATCATAGGTATGTATGTATAGGAAAAAAATAGTATCTATAGAGTTCGGTACTATCCAAGTTTTCAGGCATTTACTGGGGGTCTTGGAACATATCCCCCATGGATAAGGGGGGACTATCTATATTAGTTTTATAGGGCTGTCATAACCAAGTACCACAAACTGAGTGGCTTAGAATAGTACAAGTTTATACCCTTCCAGTTCTGGAGGCTAGAGTCCACAGTCAGGGTGTTGGCAAGATTGGTTCCTTCTGAGGAGTGTGTGGAAGAATCTGTTTCATGGCTCTTTCATAGCTTCTGGCATACCTAGATAGTCCTTGGTTTATAGATGCATCAGTCCATTTTTTGCATCCATTTTCACGTGGCATTCTCCCTGTGTTTCTGTATCTTCACATGACCCTTTTCTTGTAAGGACTCCAGTCCTGTTGGATTAAGGGCTGCTGTTGTCATAGTCATCATTATAGTTGGATCATACTCCAGTATGACCTCATCCTAACTGATTTGCTTCTAGAGAATGTTTGCTTCTAGAGAAAAGGAAGAGAATGGGAGGAAGCACAAATAAAATGTAATGACAGATGATAGATAGACAGACAGATAGATAGATAGATAGATAGATAGATAGATAGATAGATAGATAAAATCAAAGGGGGGACTTGCAGAGACCAATGAGGAGAGGGCACTGTGGACCAAGAAGTGTGATTAATACGACTTTCTCCACCTGAAGTTTAAAAAAACAAACAAACAAATAGCCAGAATATCTGGGTCAGAACTGTGAACCTGCTACCCACTGAGTTTCTGTAAGTTAGCTAACCTCTCTATCTCTCAACTTATCATCTGTACAATGGAGATAATATTAGTACCTACCTCATGGGATTGTTGGAAAGGAAAGGAATCTGCATGTGTACAATGCTTAGAAGAGCAGCTGGCTCATGTGAACTCTCAACCATAGGGTTGTTAGAATTAAGTAAAATAATCCACATAAAATGCTTATAGTAGCACCTGCTCCATGGTGTTCAATAGAAGTTAGTTAGCTGCTGTTGTCATAGTAATTATTATCACCATCATTTCTTTACTTGGCCAACACCATTCCTTTAATGAGAGAGAGACAGACAGACAGAGAAAGAGAGAGAGCTATTTTGCACAATGGGAAGACGATGCTTTCTCCTATTACTAATTCCACCTCCATCATTTCCTTTTGTATAATCTTAGGCAAGTCACTTTTCTTTCAGCATCGGTTTCCCCAGGTAAGCCTTTTGTATCTGGTGTCAGCATTAAGTCTCACTCTTGACACATCGCTCCTTTGAGGATGCTAATATTGGAGCCCCACACTTTATCTGTGTAAGTTATTGTGACAGGACCCAAAGCAAAGGAAAAGATCTGAGCCTCAGGGAAGTCACATTAGTCCTGATGAAATTGCTGGGCCTTTTAGGCACACCATGCCCTTGTAACACAGTCCTCATTGGTATAGGCTACATGTATAGTCCAAATATGGGGGTTTTGGGGAACTTTTGCGCTACATGGAAGCAGCAGGCCAGACCAAGATGGGATTATCTGGGTCACCCACCATTGTCTCAGAGATTCTACTTGTCTTGTCTGTCTTTTTAAAAGTTTTCTGTTTTGTGTCAGGACTTGCTTTGTGTCAGGTGTCATACTGTTTCACATGTATTCTCTCATTTAATCCTCACCACAGCCCTGAGTAAAGCACTGCTTTTCGCACCATTTTACAGATGAGGAAACTGAGGCACAGGGACATTACTTTGCTCCAGGTTACACAACTAGTAAGTGGCTAAGCCAGTAGCTAACCCAAGCAGAAACCTTGTAATTATACTGCCTCTTGGAAATTACTAGGGAGTTTAGCAGTTTGGATCAAAATGGAAATTGGACATAATTTGATCCAACAATTTAACCTTAATGAATTTATCTGATAGATCTGTTCATCTTGCTGTTTGAATGCTTCTAATGGCAAAAGAAAAGTAAACATTCATTTATAGGAGCTTGGTTAATCAACACAGGCTACATAGTTTCATTGAGGTGATGCAGACTCATGAAAAAGAATAATGCAAGTTTATATACATTCATATGAAACTATCCCCAAAATATAGCCTTAAGTAAAAGAGAACAGTTTGCACAGCTATGTATATATTTTTAAAAGATTGTAAGACATTATATATGCTATCATACTATGTACTCCTACTGAGTTGATCAAAATCTAGCACAAGCCTCTCTGTCATTATCGCATCCCCATTCCATTCAGTTGTTAAGAATGCCAAGGGTCTCCTACACCAGTGATCGTCAAAATGTGCCCTCCAGACCAGCAGCATCATTATTATCTGAGAATGTCTTAGAAATGCAAATTTTCAGGCCTTACCTGAGACCCTTTAAATCACAAACTCTGGGGATGGGACCTAGAGATCTGTGTTTTAACAAGCCCTCCAGGTGATTCTGATGCATGTTAAAATGTGAGAACCTCATCCTAGGCCAATGGTTTCACCTGGGAAACATTAGAAACTATCAGTTGCCTGAGTCTCACCCACCCCAGAGATTCTGATTTAATTGGTTCAGGATGTGGCCTGAGTGTGGATTCTCAGTGTTCCACAGATGATGTGGATCACTGGGACCTAGACCTTTGGAAGCAGCCACTTGCATCTGGGAATGGCTAATGGTACATTTATGGCATAAAATCAAACTGCAGGGACTAGCAAATACGTAAGAGCACCACAAATTTCCAGTGTTAAGTCTTGTGCCCTTCCCCAAACCCAGCACCTAATCCACAAGGCAGAGCCATGGGTGAGAAGTGCTCTTTGGCTAAGCAGGCATGAACTTATCAGTTTGAGCACTTTAATAATGTTACTTTAAGCCACTAAATTCAGTCTTCAGTGAATGTTGAGAAGAAGCAGGAAAGAAAATATCAAACTGTCCACAAAACAATAGAGGAAATGAGATTAAAAAATGGCATAGTAAAAGCCTAATGCTATTTCTTAGATTAAATATTTTATACTGAAGATCACATCACATCACATAGCACATCTCTAGCACAATAGGGGTTCAATCAGCATTTGTCTAATAAATGAATCCACTAATCAATAAATGAATGAATATATCGTTGAAGGAGATGCTGATTCTGTCTTTGGCATCCACTGCCCAGTCTACTACCGATGCTGTTTTTGGAGTGGAGCATGGGGAACAAAAGTTCATTGACAATAATTATACTAGTATCCTGTGCTAGAGCTGAATATCACCTGAGGGACTATAAACCCAGATAGGGGCAGGAAGGAGAAAGTAGATATAGTGGTCATTTAGAGCTGGCAGCCAAATATTTCCTACTCTCCTCCCCTGGATATAGTCAGGATGACACATCCCTGCCCCTCGGAGTTCTTGTAGCCATGTGACTTGTTTGAATTACTGAAATGTGTGGAAGTATTGTGTTTGGCTTCTATACAGAAGTTTTAAGAGCCAGCGTGTGATTTGTCCTACTTCTCTGTAGGGTGACCAACCTCCTTGTTTGCCCGAGATTGAGTAATTTCCCAAGGTGTGGGATTTCCAGGGTTAAAACTGGGACAGTTCCAGGCAACATGTCAAGTTGTGATCATTCCATCAGCTTGGGTCCAGTAGCGAGGACAATTTGAAGCAGAGCCTCCATCCCACTGGAGACTCAGAGCACTGAAATAAACTACCTGCATCTACACCATTAGTAAGATCAGAGATGGGTTCTAGACCACATCTCTCTAACTTCAGAGTCCATAGTCAGGTTCTACTTCACCCAGGGTAGGTAGTCTTTATTGTAGGTATCTTTTGTTTTCAACCTTGGAAACTCTGGTCCATAAAGGTAAGTGAAAATACCAACTTTCTAAAATTAATTGAATCATATTATTCCACAAAGGTTTATTGTACTCTAATATATTAAAGGCTCTGTGTCTTGGTGTATTGGACTATACAAAGATGAAGAAATGCTATGATTTTTTCCCTCATGAAACATATAATGTAGTGGGGAGATAGACATGTACATGGCTAACTATATCACAAGGCAGAAGCTGATAGATGTTATTAAAATATTTGAAACACCTCTGTACTTGGCAAATTTACTACAATAAGCACACATTCATTTTAGGTTTTAAAATAATTTATTTTAGAAAGCAACAGTTTTTTTAAAGTATCTTTATTTTTCAGGTTACCAATTGTCAGAATGATAATAATATAATACCTAGAGAAAGTATGTTAATGCTTTCTTTTTCTGAAGGTCAATATCATTTATTCAAAGATGATGGAACAGTTGCACTTACCGACATTTGGTATAGGATGGAAGCTTTAAGATTTTATTCAATTGTGCTGACAGATTTCCCACAGTATTCAGAGTTCTTCATTTGCTCTGTGACCAGCGGCCCAAGTCTGCATGCCTACTGGGCAGGATTCTCCACCACGGATCAAAGCCAGCTCGCTCATCCAAAGGAGGTAGTTTTTGTTAAGGAATAAGTGACCAGCCATCCCCAGGGATTCTTCCCACAGGTCCAAAGGCATTAAGATAAAGCCTATCCAGAGTTGGGGTGGTGACCAGGCATGCACCAGAGGAAATCTGAAGCCCAGGGCCTCAAAGATAACTTGACTTTCTTGCCAGCCCTAGACAAAGAAAGTGTGGTTTCTGGGGAGAGCATTGCTCTCCTGCTGACTGCAGTTGGACAGCCTCCAGGACTGCACTGAGCTTTAGGTTTCCGAGTACAGTCACTAATACCAACTGCTCTGCTGGCTTGCATAGAAGTTAAACTGCAAATGTGAGTGTGTTGAAACAGTTTGGGGAATGGAGGTAGCAATAAACAAACATGCAAATCCTATTGCTTTCAGATGTTTTATGATAGCTGCGCTACCTACAGAATGAGCTTCCTGATTGCCTAGATCCAAGAGCATCTCCTGGGTCCTCCCTTTTAGAATACTGGGTGTCCATGGGGAGTTTGAGCCAGGAAGAGAGGGGCTGTCTCCCAGCTAGGCAGCAATCATTCAAGGTAAAACCTCAGCAGCTGCCATGAGGTAGTGCAGAGAGCCTGGGGTCTGTCAACTCCAGGTAAGAGATTTCCCTCAGGTTCACATAAATATGCTTCTACTGACTTCCGTAGACTTGAATGTCACTGTAACTTGTGCTTGTGACATCTTTGCCCAAGAACAGCACCAATTCAACATTTATGTTCTTTGTAATATGGTAGGAAAGATACAGACTGAACCACTTGAGACACCTCACAATATATGTATACATACATGATATGTGTCTATATATTATTATAATAATATATTATTATTCAGTTATTATAGTACTATGCTAGTCAGGATAGGCTAGATAACACATGAACCCCAAAATATTATTGACTTAAAATAAAAGTTTACATCTTACATCACAATCCACTGTAGTAGGTAGGGGGACTTCCTGAGCAACTCCTCCAAGTGGTGACTTTGGAATTCAGGCTCCTTTCATCTTAAAATGTCATCATTGTCGACATTTAGATTTCACAGTTGCCACAGAGAGAGAAGAGACTACACTATATATAAAACCACACAGTGGGATTTGTGGCTAATTCTACAAGTCCGTTACTTCTGCCACATCCCACTGGCAGAACCCAATCACAAGGCCCCATCTTAACTGCAGGGGTGGCAGGAAAATGTTGTCTTTTGTGTACCAGGAAGAGAAAATGAAATTGTTGAATATCTAGCCAGTCTTTCCTCTAAGTTCCTACAAGCTGAAGTTATTACGTAGTGTTTTTCTTCTAATTTTGCTTTGCATTTGATACTTTTTAGGCTGCCTCCTTGCCTTGCACGGTATTCTATGACATCCACATGCAGCATCCCATTTCTTAAAGCAGCACTGTGAGTTGTCAGGACAGATGTTATCACACACATTTTATAGATCAAGAACCCCAAGATCCAGAGTATTTACATGACTTGTCCAAAATCACACACCACAAGGTGGTAGCTGTCTCTCAGGTTAGTGGTCTTTCCACTGTGGTGCATCGTCTGCCCCAGAAGCTCAAACTACATGAGGCACAGAGACAGTATACAAACTCAAGCAAGAAGTATTTTTATTCCACTATAAATCAACCTAATTTATCTTGTAAGTCTCTGCTCTACACTGGAAGATGTGAGAAATGACTTTCATTACTTTGGTTTTTCCCCAGCTTTGAGGATGTGTCCAGTTTGGAGTGGGACCTGGTGAGGGTACAGGGGTTAGTGGCAAAGTATTGGGAGATAGCACTTTCCAAGTTAGCACTTTGAGGAGGCATCAACCAAGATGTTTACAGTTTCTTCTAGTCTTCCTTTACCGTAAAACATCTGTGCCTTCTTGTTTACATAGTCCACCTGTGTCCAGCAACCACTTGCTACTTTGGAACCAATCCAGGATCTGGAAAGTTCTGTACACCTGCATCACATAGCCATTCTCCCCAGGCTTGCTGCCCTCCTGAGGCAGAGGAGTAGAGTAAGAGGAAAGGACTCGCCCATGCCTTTTCTCTCCAACTTCTCATCTACCCCTCCTCCGACCCCAGTGAAGGTCTTGTTTGTGGTCTTCCAGGGAAGCCCCACTCTCCTTAAACCTTTTTCTTCCAAATACTTTAGCTATGCTCAAAATTCTCTTTAGTCTTCTGAAGACTTTTATAACACAAAACACAACTCACAGAAGTTTTTTTGTTCTCATTTTGCTTTTTATCCTGTCACATCATTCCCCCACCTAAGGCAATTTGACAGGAGCCTCTTGTCCTTGACTCCAAGGTGGGGATAGGGCAATACCAAGAAAATAACCATTTTTCTATCACATGTTTGTCACATTTAACTTCATCAGGTCCTTCTGAGGTGAAGTTTCTGTCGTAATAGTGAGGGGAAGAGGCATTGATGGGAGTTTTTATATTTGGGAACTAGCATGTTAAGCCCTGTCCTGTCTGATTGGTCTTTAAATGTACCATCCCTCCCCACCACCTCCTCTCCCCCGCACCTACCTCAATTCCTGTGGTTCCAGCACACACACACACGCACGTGTGCACACACATACCCACACACACCACACACGTGCGTGCGCAGGCACACACCCATGGCTCGATCTTACAAGCTTAGTGATCAAGTTTTCACTTAAGAACTGGGAACCTGGTCTTTTCAGAGGAAGACCCACAGCTATGAAAGTCTGTCCATAGATGATTTACTAGTCTTCTAAATGTGGATAAGGTGATTCGTTTCTATGGGTATTTAAGTGTTTATCACTATCCCTGCCTCAATTATGAGCACACACCCCTGGGTAAAACTGTTCCCAGGGGGACATGTCATTGTACAGTGCATCCACAGCAGTGAAGGGAAAAGAAAGCATTAAGACAGCTTAAGTGAAAAGATCACATATCCGTGTAAGAGCTGAAGGAACTCAGACCAAGTGGCAGGCAAAGAGATACTGCATTAAATTGAAACAGCTTAAAAAAGAAAAAACAATTTGATTTGTACCAAATCCTATTTGTGAAGTGGATTTTAAAATTATTTCAAAGCACACTAATCTTTCAAAAGATGTTTGTTTTGAAGAGTATAGTTGGCTTTTGTTAAAAAAAAAAAAAAAGTTTCGGTAATGCACAGTAGCAATTGTAGTATAATTACTAGTCACGAAATACCAGGTACTCAACCAAGCCTTTTCTACCCATTTAAGAGAGCCAAGCCAAACAAAAAAGCCCTGCCTAGCCATACCCACTAGTTCAAAAGCTCAGGCTTTGTCACCAGCAAAGAATTAATTCAAAGTCATTATTAGACACAACCAGGCATTTCTGTTGTAAACACTTTTTGTTAATACATGTTGAGAACTGAACTTTCTCACATTTGAAAGATGCCTGCTTGAGAGAGAATTTAAACCAACCAATGTTCAAAGTTCTTTTCTTCTCTTTTCTTTTTTAGATTCCTGACATCATATCTTTGGTATTTGCACAGTAGGGAAGTGCTAGCCTTGGAGTCCAAAGGCTCCCCCAGCTATCATTTGACCTAAGGATTGGAGTGTTCCCTGTTCTTCTGTGAGTAGATTGCTTCAGTGCCAAGGGAATGAACTCGAAGGGAACAGACAAAACGCAGGAGTGTTATGGATAAAAAACACTGAGACCTAAAGATGTACTTCCTCATTATATTTAAAGAAGCTATTTCCTAGATTCCTTGAGCTATAAAAAGCCAAGTGAAATTGCCCAAGTTAATAAATTTTATCTAATTATGAGGATAATACCACAGCAAAATGTTTAATATTTCCTCTCTTTTTATTGCTTCCTGTTAGTTAATTGAAAGAAGAAATCCAATGTAACTTTTTTGTACTTTGTAATGATGAGGCTATCTAATTGTTTTGTGTGTGCTTCATAATGTATGTTCATGTGTGTGTGTATAATTAAATTGAATAAGACAGCCACGTTGTATGGTTGCTCCAAACACAGATGTAAGGCTAACGATGAGGCCCAGTTTTATTAGAGCAAAACCCCATTGTAAAAGCTCCCTACTGTGCTTTGGAACTGATTGTTCTGTACTGAGAGGAAAAACAAAATCTTCAGTTCTCAGAACAACCTGAAAAATCTGTGGTATGTGCCTTATTCTTGTTTCCTAACCCTGGGATTAGCAGGCAGTTCTACATTCAGCTCAGATGACCCATCCACCTTGGTTTGTCAGTGTCCCACGTCCTGGAAATAGTGCAGCCTCCCTTAGGTTCAGCCGATGGAGTCTCTGGGTGCTGTGCGCTTTTTTGCCTGTAGTGGTAGAGGAGGCAGTGGGGGAATAATGTACACCACGGAGCAGGGACTGTGAGTCAGCATCTGTTCTGAGCACCACTTAGTCTTCTCTCTGTCCTCTCAAGGTTGGTGCCTATCCTCGTTTCAAGGACAAGAGAGAGTAAATTATTAGACTTAACCATGTGACATTCCTGTTTCTACAGGTCAAAAAGGGTCTAATATCGGCAAGTGTGATTCCATCTAATACTTGCCCAGTATTACACAGTTAGTAGGTGGTGATTAGTTTGAACTCTCAACTACTCCAAAATGATAACTGTACATCTGTACTTCAGATGACAGATCAAAGCTTAAAGCAAATACATTTAAAAATAAATAAATAGTGCTATCAGTAGACTACTTCCTTTCTGCTGCAGTCTTTGGTTTCAACTACTGACTTAATTCACATGTTAGTGTGAAAGTTGGTTCAAGTCAGTCAAGACTGCCCTGCATGTGGCTACTGTTCCAGCTGTGTAGCTGAAACCAGCCCCTCAAACCAGCTCTCGCAGGCTGGCTGCCTCAAAACCCGCCTACCTAAAAATATCTTCCTCTCTGGGTGGCACAGAGTCACACCCCCCGTCTCCCCAGCTGAATTCCCACCATTAGAGCTGCTCAGCCATGGCCACATGCCTTCCTCTCAGAGCCATTTTTCCAGTTCCTCTGCGAACACAGTTCCTCTGGGAAAGCCGGTTAGGTCGAGTCAGTCTCAGAAAATAAGGTTGCGGTCTGGTTTATTTACTTCATTGAGATGGGGCCGCTGTGTCAGCCACAGCAATGTGGTTCAGAGCCTGCAAGGAGAGGGCGGCTGCTGTTTGTCTCTGCTTGTGGCTGCGTAGAGGATGGAATGGAGAAGTACTTAGGCAGGGAGAAGGTCAGCAGGGTGCCCCGTGCTACCATCACTTCCTTTTCTTAGTTTTGTCATGTAGAGGTTTTGAATCCTACAATAAGCAGTCATTCTTGGCTAACTTTGGACTTTTTTCCTTAAATGTCAAGCACCTAATTTTTAAATACTTCTTGGTTTTATTTTTCCTTCCAGCCTATTTTGACCCCAGCTCTTCGTTGCTTGGCAGTTGTTTCCTCTACCAGGCCTCTTGCTTCTGTTCTGCTAGGGCCCAGCCTCTAGTTAATGCCCTACACCTGGGGATGAGTATGTGTCGAATGAAGAAGGGAAGGAAAGGAGAAAGTGAGGAAGGAATAATGCAAGGATCCCAGTCAGTAGGAAATGTCAGGTAGTGCAGATCTCTTCAGTATTCCCTTTAGTGTGTGCATTCCTTTAAGCTATGCCCAGACACTCCCACCCCCATTTCTACCCCTACACACACCTGCTGGAATCTAAATTTTTCATGATCTGCCCTAGTTCTCAACCACCACCAAAATGTCCTTCTTAGTGCCCAAATAACACATTTACTGATCAGGTAGATTAATCACTGCTAGTGGGAGTTAGAGGCAGAAGCAAAGGCCTCAAAAGTGAATCTTAACTGTGACCTGTATAGGTAACATCCCTCCTAGGTTGTCTTAACACTTCAGCAAACCTAATTCCAGTGAAGGGATTTTGAAACTGAGGGAGGAGGCAGGAAGCATAGTGGAAGATTATTTTGGGTAGAGCTCTGTGATGCAAGTTGCCAGATTTAGCAAAGAAAAATACGGGATGCCCAGTTGAATTTGAATTTCACATAATGAATAATTTTTTTTTTTGGTATAAGGATGTCTCTTACAATATTTGTGGTATATTTATACTAAAAATTATTCATTGCTTACCTGAAATTTAAATTTAACTGAATGTCCTGTATTTTATCTGGCAATTCCATGACCCACAATGTCTCCAAAATATGCAGTCTATGAAGTAGAAAGGAACCAGCCCATCCAAGAGGGCATCATGTGGTACAGTCCAGTGAACTCTCTGCCCTCAAAGCCAGGCCTGCTGATGTGTGGGGGCATCTGGGGTAGGCCTGAATGGGACGCCCCTGGAGAATGGCTGAGGTGCCAGGAACAAGGGCGTGTTCTGTTGGACCCTTCCCCGAAGATACACTGTCTGGTTCTGGTAGTGACAACTGACCTGTCAGATATCCATCACACGAGAACATTATTTTAGGTCTGAGGAAGGAGTGACAAGGTGTTAAAAATAAGGTATTGGAAACAGGGGGAAAGTACATTCAGGAAGCTCGGTCCTGACCAGGAAATGCAATCCACGGGCCTGCCAACATTAGACGCAGAAAAAGTTAGTACCAGTGGCTTTCCATGTAAAAGTGCCTAAGATTGAGACCCCCCCCCACACACACACTTTTCTTTCCCTTGTTTTTATAAGCCAAGATGATACTATTAGCTTCAAGAAAATTGCTTTTACCAACTATAACAGTCTTCTTGTTTTCAACTAATGAAGAAACTGTTTTATTATCTATTATTGGCATTAGATATACTGTGTCTGCTCTTCCAGATCTACCTTCTATCCCTGTCTACCCTGTTCTGCGCTCTGCCCCTGAGGGACTCCCTTCTCCTCTGTCTTCTGGTTAGTTTCAGCCAATGGGAGACATCAACAAGAGATTGGAGGTTAGGAGGACTGATAGGTCAGAAGAATAGCTTTACTGTGGTTGATGTTTATTAAAGTGCTCATGATTTCAACAACCTTATAAAAAGCACTCAAAATAAGAACAGATGAGTACCTCTTTAACATAATAGAATACTTGTTATGTTATCTCGAAAGTCAGCATTCTGCTTGATGAGAAAACGCTAGGGGCAGCGCCAATAAAGTTAGGAATAAGACAGAAGTGCTCACTGTCACCATTATTATTTAAAATTTTATTGATGGTACTAACAATTGCAATTAGACATGATAAAGACTTCAAGTATAAAAATGGGAAAGTATAAGAATTGAGCAAGATCTCGCAGCTTCCATATTCTTCAAGCACTCCACTCTCCCAGAATCTCCACATGTGCACCAACTAGAGGTTGTCTGAACCCTTTCCTTTGGGGTTTATGGAGGCCTCATTACATGAGCATAATTGAATGGCCATAATTGGCCATCATTGCCTGAACTCAATCTTCAATCTCTCCCCTCACAGGAGGTCAGGGAGTGAGTCTGAAAGTTTCAGCCCTCTAAACACACAGCTGGCTACCCTGAAAATCAGCCCCCATCCTTGAGTACTTTCAAAAAAGTCTCCTCATTAAAGGTGTCACAACAAAAGAAAATTTTTACTGCTATCCTCACTGAGGACATTCCAAGGTTTGTTTTGTTTTGTTTTGTTGTTTTCTGTTTTTTTTTGTTGTTGTTTGTTTTTAAGAGCTCTGTGCCAGAAATGGGACAAGACCAAATACGCATTTCTTATTGTCAACCTAAAAAGACAAGAACCCAGTTTGAGGCAAAGTGTTTATTTGGGATCACAGAATTACAATTTGTAGTACACAGATTTAGGTAGAAACACAAATAGTATCTCAATTACAGGGTGAAAGCAAGGGTTTTTATGAGAAAAAGGAAAGGAGTAATTATATGAAAAGAAGAAAGAAAATTTCAATTGGTGTTGGTAAGCTGAGCTAGTCTTAGCTATTTATGATTGGTTACTGATTCTGTTTTCAGATAGAAGGTCAATAATCATCGGTCCTTCTGGTCAGGATGTCTGCTTTCCTGCTGACTTTACAAATGACGAGAGACTTAAAAAAAATGTATTAGGCAAGGAAAGCACTGTTTTCTAAGTCCCTGAAATCATGTTGCTGCTGCAATGCCAAATTTGCTAGACCAAAGATAAATAGATGAAATAAATATTGATCCCCTTGTACAGGCTCTCAGTGAGCTGATGGGCTTACACAGCACTTAATCGTATGTGAGTTCAGGTATATGTAAAAGTGGAACTGGAAAATAATTCTGAATTAGGTCACAATGTAAAAGTGAATGGCAGAGGTCATTAGCTCTAATGAGCTAAGTATTATGTAGATTTGAAATTAAGACATTAACATTTCAGCGAATGAAAATGTTTATGCAGTCTGCAAATTCTTGGCACAGAATTCAGCCAGCAAGGGCTCCTAAGTTACAAACAAAAAGCTACAAAGAACACTAAGAATTATTCCTTGTTTTCCATTGCCATTACTTAAAATTATTAAAAAATATTGTCTAATTGGAGTCTGACATTCTACTAGTGCAAACATCATATTACAAAGACCTTAAGATCATGCTCCTTTGACTCAATAATTCCTTGGTGAGTAGCGAATGAATGTTACAAATATCTATTAACTATATATACACATATATATACATGTATGTATGTATGTATGTATGTATGTATGTATGTATGTATGTATAAAATAACACCTACAGCTTCCCCATTTTCACATAAACTTCAAGGTCTCTAGCCAAACTAGCAGTTGATATTTTTAATACATGCACCCTGATACAACACAACAATACAGTGTTTATACAATGCATTCTCTTTCCCGTCATCTTCTTATAAAAGCAGTGTATTAATTTTGGAAGAAAATTTAGACATCAGCAAGGCTACTGATGCAATTATTCATTCATTTAACAAATATTTGTTGAGAGTCTCCACACATTATGTAAAGTAAAAAGCAATAGGGTAAGATGAATAACAGTCCCTGGCCCTTGAGGAACGTAAGTTTACACCAGCACCTTTATTTTATTTTTTTAAGAATCTCTAGATATCTCAAGTTCAGATCAGTACTTCTTTTCATTATGCCAAATACCAAGCATTTACAAAAAGAACTAAATAGTTTATATTTATGGATTGGCAGTTGTCTCTTCAGTGCTTTTCACATAGTAATTTCTTGTTTTGGGATTATTTCAGAAGATCTAACTGCTCTTCATCTTCACAAGTAACTATATACATTATACCAGGTAACCTCATAACAACCTTCATGTCACAGATGAGGAAACTGATGTTAATGAGATTAATCAATTTTCCCAGGATCACACAGCTATTAAATAAGTGAACCCAGTTCTCTGTAGTGTTTATATTCTCTCTACCATAGTACCCATCAAGATTTGTCAAAATGTAGGCAAGGGAAATTGTAATTTGTATTAATACTTTAAGAGAACATGATTGTCATTTGGCTGTTAAATCCCATGATGCTTCATAGAGAATTTCTTGGATAAAAGCACTATAACTGTAGACACAAGATATTTCTAAGTACCTTAATGCCATTTCATGAAAACCATGAGATGATACTGGGTAATTGTTAGTTTCAGTCATTACAGTACTCTACAATAAAATGATCAATGTATAAATGAAATTACTGTTTTTCCCCATGATATGCCTTTTATTTTCAAACTTTCTAATAGCCTTATATTTTATTCATTTGAACTACTTTGCTCTACAGTTCTTGAATAGCCATATCAAGTTTACCATATCTTTAAAGATACCATAATATTTTTATATTATTATTATGGTTTTAGGAGGTACCTGATTTTTTTTTTCTTTTAGCCATGTTGTTGCAATTCTCCTAACACACACACTCTTCTACTTAAGTCTTCTAAGAAGTAAGACATTCACTTTATAGAGGATGATCAATGCATAGCTCACTTAGAGCAGGGAAAAGATTATTGCAGTCATGAAGGTGTCTGTCGTAAAAGAGATAATTTGGGTAAAGTCCCATGATCAGATCTGGCATTGATTGGCAGACAGGTAGCTTCAAAGACCTTGGACCATGCAATCGTATTATAAAATCTGAATCATGTTTTGTAGAGTGATATTCTTCAAATTTAACTCTGAACTACTAGCAATCAGATACAGGTTTCTAGGAGCCATTATAATTTCTTTTTAAAGTATTTAAAGATTTGGATCAATAGTAGAGGGTTGGTAAGCAACAATTAAGAAAGAAAAACAAATACATGGTGATTTCTTAAATTGAATTTCAACATGAAAATTATGGCATACTTTATATAGCTCTGTTATATCCCAATAGCATAAAATTACGCTTCTTTCTTCAAAAATTGTTATACACTTAAATAAGGTCTATGGCAGAAATTATAACATAGTTCCTATCCTTATATTGTTAATTATTCACAAAACTTTGTGTGGTATCTTGGGACTTGGCTTGACCCAATGAATAGAGCAAAGGTTTGAGAATGAGTTAAACTTAGGATTTCACATGAATTCTGCCATGGAACCTTAGCCATGTTACTGAATCATAGAACTGTGTGACATTGGCTAAGTTATTGAATAAGGTTGAACTCAGCTTTATCACCTATAAAGTGGTTGTTGTGAGGATTAGTCATGACATATAAAGTTATTGGAAGTAAAGCCTCGTATATAGTAAGTGCTGAAAAAGCTTGTTTCACGTGGTGCATTTCACATAGTACACACAATGATTTTTTATTAAATTGAATTGATTATTAGGAGATTGGGTGTTGATATTATATGATTTTCCTCCTGAAGTGGACAATTGAAATTGTAAGGATATATTTCTTGCTGCTGATGATATAGTACTTACTTCCCCAAGAGATGTGAATAGGCAAACCTTAGCAAGAAATGTCTCAATAATGTTCCTTTATGGGGAAGTCTACAGTGTACAGTAAAAACTTCCTCTGTCTTATAAATCAATATGGTCACAAAATATCTATTTATTCAGTGTATATAGCCTTTTAAAAATAAATAAATAAAACTGCAGTGATCTTGTCAGAGTAGTTAACAGATGATTTTAACCAATTCAATTAAAACTCTTTATGGTAATAACTAGGATGTCAAAAGAAGACGAATCAAAGAGGGAAAAGAATCAGTTAATAGTTGTTGCTTCTCAGTGCAGTTCAGGAAACACAAATGGGTTCATCAATGCAGGATTTGTGGAAGAAATTCTAAAATAGCAGTTGAAAGTAAAAGCTTCGTATTGTGTAGTTTCTTTTTTTAAGAACCCAAATATGCATTAAGGTGCATATTTTATATTTTCTGGAATTTTAATGACTTCTAAATCAACAGTTAATGATATTTTCTTACCATACCTCATATTTGATTATCTAACAGCAAAGTTTATAACAATGAAGCATATTGTAGGGATGTAGCTCTTCTTCTCAGTCAATGTATAGAAATACTACATTATGCATTAAAACCACTGTGCCATGACAACATAGTCAACATCTGTAGTCACCAGGGAAATAAAAATTAAATTACAGTGGCATATATCTATATCTATGTAGAGTTTTTTTGGTGGGATGACTATACCAAGTAGTCTTGGCAAGGATGTGGAAGAACTGAGACTCTCAGATTGCTGCTGGGAATGTAAATGGTACAACCACTAGGAAAAGTCTTGCAGATTCTTATAAATTAAACATAGTCCTACCATATGACTCAGTCATTCCGCTCCTAGATATTTACCCAAGAGAAGTGAAATATATATCTGTACAAAGACTTGAACATCAACATTCAGCGGCTTTATTTGTAAAAACTAAAAAGTGGAAACAACTCATCTATCAATATGTGAATGAATAAACAAATTGTGGTATACCCAGACAATGAATATTTAACAATAAAAAGAAATTAACTGTTGATACATGCAACCAAATATATGAATCTCAATTATGCAGAGTGAAAGAAGCCAAATTAAAAAAAAAGAGTATGAGTCCATTTATAATATTCTAGAACATGCAAACTAATTCATAGGTACAGAAAGCAGACCAGTGGTTGCCTGGGAATGGAATAGGGGACAGAGAGAGGCACAAGCAAACTTTTGAGAGTGACGGACATCTTGATTGTGCCGATGGCTTCACACATATATATCAGCATTTATCAAACTGTATACTTTAAATATGTGCCATTTATTGTATGCCAATTATGCCTCAATAAGGCTATTTTTCATAAAAATGAAGAGACAACCCTGACCCTCTGCTATTAGATTGGGTATATCAACTGCCCGCTTCTTCTATGGCATTCACCACTTCCGGGATATGGGCGATTGTGATGTTTTATTACTGGAATGAAAGAAATTTGAGAGTAGAATCCATGTTTAATTCACCTTGGTCTTCCCCAAGCATGGTATCCCTCATCACCTGTTGTTTTTTAAATGAATAAATAGCCTGGATAATTTAGGCAAAAAACATTTCTACCTGAATTCCCTAACTAACCCTTGCCATTTTTTTTTAAACATTCATGGGAGGCAGCAAATCATCATGCTTAGGAACTTTAGAGACAGAGTGACCTGCTCAGCTGCTTACTATTACTAACTGCTTGACCATAGATAAAATTAGCTAGCCTCTCCAAGTCTCAGTTTTCTCCCTTCAAAAGGAGTTATAGTATACTTATGTCATTGCTTTTCTGAGAAGATTAAATAAAATAATCCATATAAAGTGCATGGTCTATAGTCAACACTCAATTTAAAAAAAGACAAGTGATACGGCCATGCCACCCTGGACAAACCCAATCCCATCTGATCTTGAAAGCTAAGCAAGGCCTGGTTAGTACTTAGATGGGAGACCACCTAGGAAGACCAGGTGCTGTAGGCGTAAAAAATAAAATGAAAAAAATAAGGAATTGTAAACTGACAAGGTCCTTGCAATCTGTGAGATCAACCAAGAGTTGCCTTGCCAAATAAATAAATAAATAAATAAATAAATAAATAAATAAATAACACAAGTGTCTTTTGACAAGTGTCTTTTCACAAACTTTTGACAGTTTATGAACCCCAAAGACTGAAATACTTTATCTTCCATTAGAAGAAAATACGATTTATAGGTATCTGAATTTTATAAGGAGAGAGAGCTCTAAACTGGCATTAAAGTTATCTGTATCTTAGGCTTTTTAGTAGTAGGCAACCAGAGGACTTTAATTGCTGGAAAAAGTGCAAGGATTATAATAGCTTACAGTCTTGTCAGTACATTTTATACCTTGTTAGACTTCTTCATTAAAATAGAAAGATAAAAACCCTACCATATATTTTTTTTAGGAAGAGAGGCTGAGGTTGCAAACAGCCCATTTAGTTTCTCCCTACTCTTCACTTTGAGGTTCTTGAATGTAGAATCTTCTCATATTTGTTTGCAAGTTTTCTCTCTAGTGAAAAATACTTTATCATTCTGTCCATGGGGAATTAATTAAACAGAATGTGGAAAAATGTAATCTTCAGGGAGATTTGCTGTGAGTACTCTCAGTAAATACAGCACAGCCAAGGGACTCTACAGAGACCTGACCTATAGTGGACTGAGCCTGGCTTTTAGAACAAGCCAGTTTCAGATAATAATTTTCTTGAGCTTAGAGCAACTCACTTAATCGTTTTGTAGCCTTCTGGTTTATAATATTGGGCTTAATCACATCTGTAGAGAATTTTTATAAAATACATAAAATAATTATTATCATTAATAAATTGGGTTATTAACATTCTCCCAAAATAAGGCACTGACATGTAAATAAAATTTACATCAGACCCTTTAAGTCTGGGCCAGTACTAGATTTGCCTTCAAAAGTCCAAGTCAATTTGTTGCATGGGAAGAACATAATTCTAGGAATCAGGAAATATTATTTCATTCCTGGCCCTGCCAATAGCTAGTTCTGTAATTATTGGTAACAACTTCACCTCTCAGTTTTCTTAAATGTAAAAGTAGACAGTGGGACTAGATCAGGGAAGGAAACACCTGATACGAGCCACCACTCCTATCATTCTATGTTTGTGGCAGATGTTGTTAATCACTGAAAACTTCCTACTAAATTAGGAAGCTGCTTCTGAATTTTTCTCAGCAGAGCATTGTAGGCAAACCACTACCAATCAACTGGAGTTGGCAATCAAAGTAAAACTTACTTGCCATCTTTGAGCCAAAATAGCTCTAAGAGTTCTTTTAATTCTAATATTACTCAAAAGCCCAAATGAGAGTACACGGTATAGCAAATGCTAAATACAAATATCTTGGTAAATCTTCCTTCCCGTTTTCACATTCCAGCCTCAAGAGTGTTGAAGGCTTTGTCTGCAAAGTCTGTCCACGAGGATGTCCAAAGTCTGTCCATCGCTGGATCTTGCTTTTTGTTTATCCAAAATGAAAAGAATTTAATTGATTTTTTTCTTTAATTCTAAAAATGCTTACTGTAAAAATTGGAACAGTGCAGAAAAGTGCAAAGAGGAAAGTAAAAATTATGTGATATTCGATGCCCATTATTAATATTTGGTAACCGACCTTGCAATCATAGCTCTAGGTATGTGTTTATCTGTATCCTGTTTATTTTCCCCATACAATAATGTTATACATGGACAACTTTGCATATTATTCCAAAGCTGCAGCTGTTAGTTTCTATTCAATGTACCTGTAAAATTCCGTCTTTGGGGACTCATATTCTACTGAGTGACATTTTGTAAATATAGCAGTAGATTGAAAGAGCAAAGGGATTTTTAGACCCTTAACACAACCACACTTAAAGATGTGGTCAAATTCTCCAGGCTCCACTCTAGTAGCTACAGAATGGAGAGATCTCCGAAGCTTGTGGTTAAAATTCAGTTTGAAAATGAAGTGGACCCAGTAGCTTAGGAGAAAAGCCAGTGTTCCTCCCATACCCTCCTACACCCTCACGCACATCCCTTTTTTGCTTTTTAATGTAAAAGTAGTATATTTTTATTTAGAAAAATGCAGATAAGTGAAATGAGAAAAATAAAATCACTAATCAGAATAATTATGTTTAACATTTTTGATAATATATGATCAGTCTTTTTTTCCTATGCATATATATTTATATAGGTATCAACACATATAATTCAAAAGCACTCTTTTAAACTTCTGGATTTTTCTCTTTACTCACTGCATTGCAGTTCCTGCAGAGAACCATTTCTATTACGAGCAGGAAACTATGAGTTAAAATTGGCTTTGGAGATTTACAGCTCTTTGTATCAGTAGTTTGCACAGTGAGGTATGCACACCAAGGAACCAAGATTATGGGTGTGTTTTGAAATTAATACACCAATTATTTTGAACTCTGCTGTAGTAGAGTTCATTTTATCCACTGGGCACACTGCTCCTGAAGTTCAAATTCCCTCAGCAGATATTCAGAAAGTATCTTACATAACTGGTATGAAAGAGGTCATGTCAGGTCCAGAATCTCTGTATGCATTTATACTTCCATTTACTTAATTGTTGAAATGTCTGTATTTCTTAAGTGTATTTCAATAAGGAGAATATCTCACCATCACCTTTCTAATGGTGTGATTTGATGCATGCTCTGATGAGATGATTTACTTTGTTATGTAGCAACAATCATATATTATAGGAAAGATATCTTCCTCAATCACAGGGTGGTCAATTACTTCTGAGAGTTTGAGACTATTAAATTGCAAAGTACCATCCCTATATGTGCTTGCAATGATGGTTAACAAACAAAAAACAATGGTAAAAACCTTGCCCTTGATATTCAATATGTGTTGTTTTGGTTATCTATTGCTGTGAAACAAGCCACACCAAAACTTAGCGGCTAAAAACAATTTATTATAAGCTCTCACAATTCTTTATGGTAGGCTCAACCAGGCAGGCTTCTGCTGGTTTTGCTTAGCATCTTCATATATAGTTGCCCACAGATTAACAGCTGGGGCTGGAGTCCTCAGGGGTTTCACTAGGTGAGCTGGAAGGTCCAGGATGGTTTCTTCACTCACATAGCCTCTCTCTCCACTTAGAGTCTCACCCCCCCCAGGGCTTCTCTCCATAACCTCTCTTCCCTTGAAGATAATTAGACTTCTTATATGATGGCTGACTTCTAAGAGTATAAAATTAAAAGTGGTCAGATCTTTTTAAGGCTTAGTAACATTGTGTCACTTCCAGCCTCCTTCTATAAGTTAAAGCAAGTCACAGGGCCAGCTTTGATTCAGTGTCGGGGGACTACATCAATATGAGTGGGAGGGTTCATTGGGTACCATCTTTAAAAACTAGCTACCTCACATGCTCCAACTATAAGCTGGACAAATTTAGAATTTCAACTATAATTCCAAGAGACTCTGGATATTTTCTGGCTCAAACACATAGTACAATTAAGGAGAAGTGAAAAGAAGAGTAAAGAAACTTCAAGTTGATGAAGGATTTTGAAACAGTAGGTACTTTCTTGGGTCTTGCAAACTTGGCGGCTTAGATCACTGAGAAGATGGTGAAATAAATGGGTCATTGCTTTACCATTATGCAAAATCTTTGTGCTCAGAAGTCTTACTTGATAATGCTTATTTTTTATGAGAACTCTAGGGCAAAGTATTAAAAATTCTGACACATTTCAAGCATATATAGAGGGTTGTCTTTCCAAAGTCAGCAAAGAACTCAGACATCAATGGAAATGTACAAGGATTAGTAGAATGTGAAATCAATTGGGCGAGGTGACAGGGAGGGCAGAGGAGAGAAATAAAATAGTGGCTAGGAGAGCCTGGCAGTAAAAAGGACTCCCATGGCACCAGGACAGGGGAGAAAAACCGGCATCATCTTTCCTGTTCCTCTGGAGGGTTTCAATGTATAATATCCGTGCCCTCACAGTACAGTATGTAAGTTCAGAGAGCAAGACCTAAGTTCTCACATAAAGACAATCTCATTTTAATGTCTGCAAAGATTGGGAACCTGCTTCACATGGGTAGTCTGAGACTGGAGTTCCCTTTTCTTGTTCTGAACCACCATTCAATACTAAACTTTTCCTTAGTGTTTATTTTTCTTGAACACGTTCAGACTCTTATCATACTGTTCTACTCCCTTTGAAAATATGTACTCTGCAGGTGCCTTAAATAATATAGTACCAGCAATTGCAGTTTTGTAAAAAGTTTTTTTTCATTCAGTCGAAACTCAATGGAAATTTGTTGCTTAATGAGGAAATACCAAACACTTTTTATAAACCCCTTGAGGGCAGCAGCCATATCACATATAACTTTGGTATCTCTGACCTCCTGGGCTCATTGTCTACCTTCTCAAATATAGTAGTTTTAATAAGTAAGTTGAATTGTTAACAATATACTTTTACCCTTCTTTGATGCAGAAATGTCATTTCATTATGTCTCTTTGTGTTTCATGTAAGGTTCACTGTAAACAATTTCTCTGGTTTGTTTTTCGTGTGCAGATCATCGTGCAGGCTTTTCACATAAGAGCTGAAAGGATTTAATTCAAGTTGAAGATGCTTGCTTCAATTACAAGTGATTAACTTAAGCTTCACTTACCTCAAGGAATATTTCAACATATAAATTTACAAATAAATCCTGGGAGTGTCAAATTATGCAACCAAGAGAAAGTTCTTTGGGTGTTGATCTGATATAGTCAGGTGTGTGGGTGGGTGGGTGTGTGGTTTTTGAATGAAATAGTAAAACCACAGCTGGCACTACTTCACCTGGATTTGCATAATTCCAAGAAGCTAAAAACTGAAAACCAGGCTTGTTAAAGAGTTAGAAATATTGTTAATGCTTGAGAAAAAAAATTATGTATTCTTTTAAAGTCTTATACGATTTCACAATATTTCTATTTTCAAGAACTTGAAGTTTTCTGTGGGTAATGATTCATTTTTAAGTAATTGCTTTTAATGTAAAACGTAAAACATACTCATTGTAGACTGAAAACAGTAACAAAGATAAAAATCATTCATTATCCTACAACTATTAATATTTGGTGGACTTTCAATTTTTTTCTAGACATTTTTACAAAACGGATCCATACTATACAAACTACTTTATAACTGTTTTTTTTTTTTTTTTTTAATTATATCGTGAGTACGTGAAAAGAAACTTGTGAAGATTATGGGATGTCGTAGTACTGCACAGTGGTAAAGGACGCCATCTGTGGTGTGGTGTGTGCGCTTTGTTGGGAAAAGAAAGCTTATAGTGGGCAGTACTAGTACTGACTACTCTCCGACCAAAAGAGACTTCCTTTGCCCTTGGCGTCCTGAGCGTAGTGAGACTGCAAGCGCGTGGGACTAAGTGGAGGGCGTTCAGGGTGACTACGAGCACGAGCTCCCAGCTTAGTCCTCATTTCCCCTGGGAAAGTCCCACTGGCCCCAGCCCGGGAGGGCACCGAGGGCGAGAGGACAGTTGGCGATGCGCACGGCCGGGTCCAAGCATTTAGCCACCGCTCCCCGGGTGGCGCCACGCTCAGGCGGCGGGGTGAGATAAAGCGGGGCAAGGTTCTGTAACTTCAAATCAGGGAGGCGCAGCTCTGATACCAGGGCCTTTGCCGAGTCTCCAAGCGCGTTTGTTCCAACTGTTTAAACTGTTTCAAAGCGCCCCAAATCGAGCGACCTTCGGCAAATAACTCTTAATCTCGCAGGCGGAGAGCGCTGTTTTTTTTTTTTGCTGGGAGGGTAAATTGAGCGCAGAGCCCGGGGAGCTGACGCAGCCCTCCTCCGGGCGCCCCGCCCGCCCGCCCGCGGCCGCCCGCCCGCCCGCGGCCGCCCGCCGGGACCCCCGCTCGCGGCCCTGTCCACCCCCGGGCCGCGAGCTTCTTGCGTCAGCCCGGACGGGGTTGGGGGATTTTCGGAAGCTGCCGGCGAGGCCAGCCAGGGAAGGGAAGGCCGGGGCTCTCGCCCCGCCCTCGCGGGGTGGGGAAGGGCGGAAGGCGTGGCGGGGCGAGAGCCCGACAGGCGACTCGGGCCCTGTCACGGAGAAGGCCGGGTAGCCACCTCCGCCGTCGTCAGTGCCTCCTGGTCCGCGCCGCGCCTCTCCAGCTGCATCAGGGTCGCCGTCGGGGAGCCCCAGAGCACGGTCCCCAGTACAGCATGATGGACTCGGAGCTGTCGCCGCCGGCACTACCGTCCCAGCAGGTGCTGCCCGGCCCTCGAGGTCCCACTGTGGTACCAGGAGGGGGACAGGGGCGCGAGGCAGCTGCAGCCCGGGACGGACAGCCGCAGCCGGTTTTTGCTGTCTGTGGCCGAAGCCAGGGCTGCCGCAGCCGCACACTGGGGCCGCTGCGGTTGCGCCGGGGCGGGGCGGGGACAGGGAGCGGGGACTCTAGGGGCCGTCCGGGGCGTGGGGGCGCGGCCGGTGGTCCCACCGACAGCTTGCCCGCGACCCCGGAGGGCGACGGGGTGGTTGGTTGGGGGCTACGCCTGCGTGCATGGAGTAAACAGGAGTCTCTAGCGGCGTCCCGGGCCGCCGGGTTGGGACGCGGGTGGTCCAGCTGGACCCCGAGTTCGAGCGGCTCCGGAGGCTGTGGGGCAGGAGGGGGCGGACACTGGCGGTCTGAGCCGGCGCGGTCCGGCCCTTCCGGGGCCGTGCGGCTCCCCCGCCTCGGAGACAGCAAAAATGTGCCTAGTCACGGGGCCGCTCCCGGGGGAGCTGAGGTCTCCTTCGGGCTGGGACCCAGAGCCCCTCCTCTGCCACCGCCACCCCTGGCCCCACGACCTGCGCAGGCTGCAGCACGGCTTGCTCGCCCTGCTGGGCCGTCTAAGGGTGATCCTTTGCGAAGTCATCAGTTCATCCATAGGATCACCCTCTTAGGCAGCTTGGCAAGAAAGCCCAGCCCCCAGGTGGGGGATGGAGGAGGTCCCTAAGTGCCCAGTGCGCTCGGATGCCCCGACGTGCGGCGGCGGAACGCGGCCTTGCGCCTTGGTAAAGGTTCGGGCTGGAAGGCCCTGGGTCGTCTCCTCGCAACGCGCGGGGCAGAGGACTCAGCGGTTGGAGTCGGCTGCGCCCCGGGCTTCTCAGTTTCCATCCGGTGGCGCACGCCGTGTGCGTGGCCTTGGCCTCCGTGACCGTGGCCGGTTGGCTGTCACGGCGGCCCTCGGTTGGCCCTTTCCTGCTTCATAGCGTGCAAACCTTGCCGCACCAGGGCCAAGGGACAAGTTGGAGCTGTTGATCTGTTGCGCAATTGTTGTTTTTTCCCCTGGGCGGCTTTGTCTTTGGATTTAGCGTTTCAGAATTGCAATTCCAAAATGTGTAAGGCAAGATATTCTGTTTTGTGCTGTCAAGGGTAAGAGTTGCGAATGTAGATTAGAATTCCTGTAGATTTTAGGCTGTTACTAAATATTTGACTTTAGGATATTATTTCTCCCTTGGGTGGTTTATATAGTTTTCCTTTTCTATTTGAGAATTTGCCTCGATTTCTTAGCATGTCGCTTCTTTGGCAAGCTCAAGGATGAGACACCTGTGTTTCATAATGCTTTGCTATAAAGTTCTGTAAATTGTTATAAAAGTGAAAATAAGTTTCTGTTCATACTTCGTATGCACTTTTAAAGGAGTAGATATTCATATTTCCATTTTTGATGTGATTAGGTTCTTCGGAAAAAAATATTTGGTTTAATGAAGTGTGTAACTTAATTACAGTAAATATGTTTATACTCTTAAACCTAATGTTTTAGACTGATCCTGAAGATCTAAAGTAAGGTTTTAAGTTATGGACAATGTATTAGTTGTGCTTGTTTAAAGCTGTTTGTCCTGAACTTTCCCCCAGTAATAACTGGGATTATATTCCCCTGGTAGCCACTGGTGTGAAAAAGTATGCTTTCGAATTTAGGTGCTTTTTGAGAGTAATCTGAATAGTCATCTGTATGACAAAAGGAAATATGATGCTGATGGGCTTTAGTTTTCCCAAATTCAGTAATTATAGTCTGGAGCCCTCCATTATTTTTAGTATTTTTCTTTTCTTTACTCCGTAATTTAACATTCCTTATACAGACGTTTGTATGTAAGGCATTTATACTGCTTTCTCTTTTAAATGTGAACTTTCTAGTTATGTTTGATAGTGTAACTCCTTTTCCACCTTTGTAATCAGACCTCAGTTAGCATACTTGAAGACTATGAAAAAGGAAAATGGAGTAAAATTTAGAATCAATTTCATGTCTGTAACTATGATTCATATTAAATCACTGTAGTCCAGAAAGATTCAAACAAAAAGTCAAAGTGGATTCTGACCTTTTGTCAGAGCAACTTCAGGTGCGATGTGGTACTATGATACTGTTTTTCACCCTCCCTGCGGAGATGTTGATGAACAGGTCAGTAAGGAGAGCCTTAGGTGCTTTCTCCAGTCGGTGGAAGAAGCCATCCGTTACTCTTTTCAAAGGTGTCGTGGAAAAATGAAGTACTTTTGTGTGTGAGGAGTGGCATTGATCTTAGATTAGACAAATACGATTACTTTTAAAGGAAAATTAGGACAGGTCTCTTCATCTCCTGAGTGAATGTTAACCAAAAACCAACTTGACTTTTCAGATGTGAAAAAGCTCTTGGGATTGTGGAAGCAGCATGTAAAAGGATAAATACACAACTCACAGCAGTCTTTCTGCATTAAAAATAACTTAGGCCATTTTGAAATCTTTCTTGTTAACTTGAATTTTTGTAGACAAACCCTGTCTGTCTTTAGGATTACCAGGAAGAGTTGACAGCCAAATACATTATTTTTTCTTAATATTTATTTTTATTCAGGATGAATTACTTAAAAAGCTTCATGAGAAAAGGAACCCTCTGTGAACTAAAAGCACTTTCCTCCCCCCTGGGAATTTCCTCTCCCTTGGCTGAACACATTTACTTAAAGGGGTTTTTGCATAAATAATATTTCCTCTTTAATTTTTCCTTGATCTGAGGTTAAGGTTTCAGTAGGGTGCAGGAAGAACTTGGCACTAAGGTGATAATAGATGTGTTATTGGGCACTTCCCTTGGGTGGCAGGCAGTGCGATAATTGCTTCATATGCATAATTTCACAGTCACCCCATGGGAGATACTATTATCTCTAGTTTCCAGGTGAGACGAGAGGCGTAGAGAGGCCAAGAGTCCTGCTTAAAGTGACCCAACTGTTGAGTGGCACAGGTGGAATTCAGACCTAGGTATCTGACTCCCATGGCACTTAATCACCGCTTCCAAACTGGACCAGGACTAGTTAAACTTTGAACTGGTGGAAAAGCTCACACTGTAAAAAGTGGATAAATTGAGAACTGGGTAAAGGCAGGAATGAAAAAGACTAGCCTTTTCCTTACCAAGAAATTCAGTAACTGTGAGGGAGGAGGTGGACCTTCTTCAATACAGTGAGAGTAGATAAACCTATCAATGGACTTACCACATGATGGCCTTTTAAGGAAGACACAGGCCAAAGGGGTTAATTTAGAGAGGCAGGACTGTTTCTAAATATTCGTTTTTAAAATTTCCGGGATTTCAGCAGTGTCCAAGATTCTGCCTCAAACGCTTTTCAGGGATTGTTTTCCTTTTTCTGATCAAGTCTCTTAGCTACTAGAGTCTTTTTTCACCTTTGTTTGCCTTGTTAGTTGGTATATTCTCCTGTTCTGTTGGTTTTTTTCATTTTGAAGTAGTGGTCCAAAGTAACTTCGGTAGTGAAAATTTATCTATGGTGAAGAGTGGGACAGATGGGATTAAATCAGGTTGAAGGAAAGTGGGTAGAAGAGAGAGAATTTGAGTTGAAACCAACTAGTAGGAACCTTTGGCTCAAATTAAACATGAATCTCCTGTTTTGATATTTACAAATTGAAGCATATGTAAGGGCTCAAGTCTATGTAATTAAAGCTCATTTGGAATTTTGAGAATAGTACAGTTCAAAATTAAATGCTTTATTTCTTAGTCCTTATCCTTAAATTGTTTTCAGAATTATTGTCCTATTTGTCCGAATTAAGGATCCTGCAGGTTTTTTAGGATCTGATGGGTAAAATTACCTAAAAGTTGGTCTGGGTAAACCCAGAGTCTTTAAATGCCTGGCACAGTCACTTATAAAATTTGCTGAAGTCTGTTGCACACCAGGGTGTAGAAGGACAAGTTTACTTAAAGCAGTATTTAACTTGCTTTCTTTACCTATAACTGTGCATTTAAGTTTACCATAAAATGGAGAATAGAGTTTATATTTTTATAATATGATTTCTGTGAGTTCTTAAAATTTCATTACCATCTGCTCTTAAGTGTGCTCAACAAACATTTATTAAAAAGGCTCTAAGGTATAGGCCAAGGCTTCTTCAGTTGATAATGTTATGTTCTCTGGAAATGAAAGCAAAAATCTGTTGAAGTATATAATTCTCAAACGGCATTAGAAAAATACGCATGGTGTTCTTACACCAACTGTTCCCTTCTCCCCCCAAAATCAAAACAAAATTGCTAAACAAAAGCCCACCCTGCCTAAAGTTGACCTTTTCAGTGTGAACCCCTGCCACAGTAAATACTTTATTATTAGAATTTTAGGAACTGTGAGGGTGGAAAATACTTTTCACCAGTCATTTTTACAGCGTATGTCCTATGATAACTGTATGTCACAAAGCCTCATGTATGAAAGTCTTATTCTGTACGTGAGCATATAAGTGTGTTGGCCCAAACACTGGTAGTAGTAAAGACAAATGCCGGGCAAAGGAAGGATTTAGATTACCAAGTCTGTCTTATTGATAATTGACTCTTGAGAGTCATTATAATCCATTAACAGGCTATATTTTGAAGGATTAAAAAATATATATATATATATATATATATTTTGGCAATGATAAGTAGTCATTCCTTTCTCACAGAATTGGAAATTGAGACTTTGGGGCCGGTAGTATCAGCAGCATGCTGAGGAGATCCAAACTCTCCATTGCTTTTTCACAAATCAGAGCAGAATGATTAGGTAAGAAGGAAAATATCAGATCATTTGGGCTTTGAAGCCTCCTTCTGAACTTAAGAGATTTTGTTTTCCGCATTAGGCAGTTCTCTTAATGGGTTTTTAAAATCTAATGCTTGGGAGCATTTGGTGGCTTGCTCCCTGGCATATGTTGTTAGTTTGGCTCAAAAATCTCTTATAAAAATTCAAGAAAAACAAAAACAAAAACAAAAAACTACTGATGCTTGTCTTATCTGTGAATCTTTTTTTTTTTTCTTTCTCTCTGCAGCGAGTTCCTTGAGAGCTGGGTATAGAATTTATATTTATATTTGTATTTGTATTTGTATTTGTATTTATATTTATAGTTTATATTTCTCTCTTTTTTAACAGCTTTATGAAATATAAATCAAATCCCATACAGTCCACCCCTTTAAAGTGGACAGTTTAGTGGTTTAGTATATTCAAATTTGTATAGCCATTACCACAGTCAATTTTAGAACATTTTCATTACCTCTGTGAAGTTGTCCATTCTGGATATTTCATGTAAATAGAATCATACCACATGTGGTTTTGTGTGACTATGGCTTCTTTCACTTAACATAATGTATATAAGGTTTAACTATGTTGTAGCATGTATCAGGACTCCATTCTTTTTATTGCTGAATACTAGTTTATTGTACAGATACACAACATTTTATTTACCCATTCGTCTCCTCCTATTCAAAACAAAACAAACAAAAAACCCTTAAATCTACAAGGCATCTTTTAGCAACTCAAGTTTTTGATTTTCTGTATTTGCCCAGTAAAGTCAGCTTCATATTCTGACCATAGTGGCTACTGTTTGTACTTACCTGAGTGGCTTTCTGGTCTACGTATTTGGCAACAGGGGCTAACTTCTGAATTGTTTTAAAAGGAGAGAGAGAGTGATGTATAGCACAGAAGTCCCACTTAAGAGACTTGAGGGTGTGGTTCAGTGCCTTCTGAAGCTGGCTTAGCCCCACTGTGCACACAGGGTGGGAACAGGCCCAGAAGGAAGTGGGCACTGCTGTGCCAGCCACGATCTCTCTCCAGTGTTGCCAGGCAGAGCTTGTGCGGCCCAATTCCAGTCTTGCCCCCATCATCCCATTGGGGTAGGGGTACATTTAGTCACCTCCGGGAAAATGCCTGCTTTTCTAACTCCTATTATTTTAAGATTTAAAAAACTAACTTGTCCTTTCACTTGTTTTTATGAGTTTTGTGCATAATATGTGTTTACCTCAAAAGGGAAGGACTTCAGTGTTAACATTTAGGTTACATGCAATGCATACTTGTATTTTAATGTGTCATTTTTCCCATTAAATGCCCTTTCTTTTTTTACCAGAATGTAAGCGACATTCAGGGTGAGCTAGTACCATCTCCCCTGTCACCCTCCTATGTCTGTGTGAAAGTCAGGAATAATAGGTATTAGGCGCCCTGCTGATAAAGGGTATGGAATTTTGCTTTAGACTAGACAGTCTTGTCTACTCTGCTTCAGCACAGTTGTAATACGATACATGAATGTAGAACCCAGCCTATTCCCAGCCTAAGGAAAAGATGTTGATGCTCTGTCGCCATCTGTGAACCGAAGAGGCGCAGAGGCATGGCATATGATGGAACTATACCATTCCTTCGGGTGCTTGAGGGCTGAGAGCCTGTACTTTTTGCCGGTTTGTTTCACAGTGCTAGAGTCCTGCTGCCGTGTCTCAAGAGTATTAAAGAACCATGAATTTTTTCAACCTAGCAAAAAAAAATTTTTTTAATCATTAAAATCCTGGTGACGATAACCACCAGAATCATTTTTAAACAAATCATTTTTTGCTTGCAAAAGGAAAAATTGCCAATTTTGGAAGAAGTTGTTTTTGTTCTTGGTAATTCTCAATAAAACATTATTAAGATCTACAAAATCTATATTGAGAAACCCTAAAAGACAGGAACAGGGATCCTTTACTTTGTGCTGGCTAGGTCCTCTTCTCATTCCTGGCCGTACATTCTTCCACTGGTACCCAAGCTGAGACCAGGCCAAGAAGGAGAACTGTCCTGGGGGTTCTCCTCTAGAGGCAGAAGCTCACCTCTGCTAGGAACTTCTTTACCACGCTGCATGTTTGGGAGACTCCTTGGGTCACTGGATTGAGAGTGAGGATGGTGATTTCAAGAGAGGAGATTCCAGGTTAGGTTTCACTTGGAGGAATTGAGAGGGGCTGGAAGAAAAAAGAAAACTAGCCTGTAGGGTTCCTTTTAATGAACCCAGGAGGAATCTCTTTTTTGGGGGCTCTTCCTGAGGGAAGCCTCAGGTTGCCCCAGAATTTTTACCTGAGGATTTCCCAAATCTGTAATGCTTAGTTATGTATGTTCTTCAACATGCAACTTTCACTTAAGTTCTCCATGTGAAAAAAGGGAAAGCATTTTGAGTATTTACTTGTGTTATGTTTACACACATTATCTTTAGTTCTTTTAATAACCCTTTAATGTAGATATTGTCATTATTGAGAAAACTATTTGGAGAAGTTAAAAAACAGTCTAGAGTTTGGTTTAGAAAACCAGAAACCACAAGAGCTATTTCAAACCGAAGGAATTTAATATGGGAAATTAATTACGTAGGTGATGGAAGAGTTGAGAAGCCAGACAACCCAGAGATTAGCAGCCTTAGGAAGCCACTGCCATCTGTAGGGCTGGAGGGCCTGAGGGAGGCAGTGAAATACCAGGATCTGGCCTGTCCTCCTGAAGCTAGCCTGGCCTTAGGAGCTGCGACCACTGAGAAGTGCCCTTCCCATCTCCAGCATCTCTCCAGTGTCCTCCCCACCCCCAATCCTTGGTGGAACATAGTCGGAAGCCAGTTGGCAAGGGAGCCTGGGAACAGAGCAGGGGCAGTTGTCATTCCTGCTTGTGGGTAAATTGCATGGGAATTCCATGAAGTATGGAATTCACGTTTCCCCATTTGCAAGGAGAATGAGACTGCAATGCCCATTGTATTCAGACTTCCATG
Source organism: Eidolon dupreanum (assembly GCA_028627145.1). NCBI lineage: Eukaryota > Metazoa > Chordata > Mammalia > Chiroptera > Pteropodidae > Eidolon > Eidolon dupreanum. The sequence goes on along the minus strand of CM053503.1, from coordinate 127,612,068 downwards.
TAACATAGTTATACATTTCCTCTAGTTACGGAGCCACACATGTGCGACTGCAGAGTAATTCAGTAGTAATGTAATCTTAGGAATTCCTTTAAGGAGTGCAGGTGGAGGCTCCATTTGAGTAGTTCCCAGTTTAGATAAGTATTCCCATTGTTGGTAGGTTCTGTGCTTCCCCTTCCCTGATGAGGTACCCCTTGGATGCCAGGGCAGGATTGATTACATATAGATGTTTTGGGTTTGCTGAAGGACTTGGGCCTTTGGGTCTTCAACTTGGGGGGAAGTTCAGAAAGGAGGGAAAGTATCTTAAGAAGAACTGGGGTAACTTCACAGCTATTCTCATTCATCCTAATAAATACAGCCTTTTCTCCCTAGGGAGATATGAGTAGAAATAACTACCCTAGATAGAAATTTATTCATCTCTCTTCCTTCTGTCCCTGAGGGACTCTTGCAAGTCTGGGGCTCCAGAATACACATCTCTTGCCCTGTGCTACAGGTTTCCAAAGTCCACTTGGTAACAGTACAATGGCGCTGTACAGCTCCAGTGATTATGTGTGCGCTGGCAAAGATAATAACAGAGGCAGAGAGAACAATTAGTCTTTATTTAGGTTCATGCTGCCAACTGATTTCCTTCCTACGTTGTGAAGAGAACCAGCCTTCTGTTGCTACATCTGAATACAGATAACTGGCAATTTCATGGCGAAGAGAAAGGGGGAAAGACTGAATTTTACTGAACATCTGCTAGTGCTGTTATAGGTCCTAGACATGTTCTCTTACTTGATTTTGACAATAAATCTATGTTAATGGGGGCTGTTATTTCCATTTTACAGATGAGGAAACCTATACAAAGAGTTAAAGTATCTTGTCCAGGGCCATGCAACTTGTGATGGCAGAGCAGGAACTGAGATATCTATTCATAATCTCTGCTCTCCCTTCCCTCTTTTCCTCTTTCTCTCCTTTCTTTCTTTTCTTGTCTGATGACTATAGGTGTTTCATTAGATGCCAATGAATAAGAGACTCATTAACAAAAATTAAGACAAGAGTCCCAATCTCAAGGAACGTACTCTGTGTTTATTGATGGAGTGCTACTGGCACATGAGCTGAACTTGTCTTCGGAGGATGGTCCCATACTACAGGATATTTTGTGACAACCAGAAGGCACACCCATCAGCCCCTATACAATTCTAAACACTGAGGTGGCAATGCTAGCCCGGTGGAACCTCTGTGATGCATTGACTTCTAGACTATTACTGCTTGTTCTCAGGAAATCTCAGGATATTACCTCCTTGGTCTTTGTAAAGAGGCCCACCATCTCAGATGGCAGCCCATTCACACCTTGTATTCTAAACTGAAACGGGGAAATGGAAGAGAGATCATAGAAAGTGGTGAAAGCTCCAGAAATCAGAGGGACCAGGTACATTTCATTTACTCAGGTAGAATATCTAGTCCAGTTCTCTTAATAGAACAGTGTTATTTGATGGTGATTGTTACCACTGTATACCATTTCTTGGGCCTACAGCTGCAAGGAGTTGGTCTGAAAAAGATAAACATTATTTTTAATTTTCAAGATGAAGTTAAAAGTCATATGCTGTATCTCTCAGGGTCTTTACTGCCTTTTCTGCTGAGCACTATTTGAAGACGCCTGAGAACTGAGAGTAAGGGAAGCTGTAGAACAGTGAAAGAGATTGGGATATTATAGTTAATAGATTGATGCTTTGGGGAAAAAACCTAGAATACGAGGGCAAAGTGAAGTTGCCCATTTCTTGTCCTTTTTCTGAACATCAGTCTGAGGGAAATAACTAGTCTCCTCTAAGAAAATATACTTAATCAGCATTCGTTGGTTGATTAATTGTTATACTATCCAAATTGCAAAATTCTTTAATGGATATTTAAAGATACTATCATGTTTGTTTTCTTAAAAAATCAACTTTATTTTTAATTTGCAGTGTGCATTTATAGTTCTTAAGAAATAACACTTTGTTTTAGTAAAGTACCCAAAGAATAATTTGAAGCATCATTACTGTGAATGAAGTTAAATAATTTCTCTATGTCAAGTGGTTGGGTCATAAATGATATTAAGCATGATACTTTTGTTACTTCAGTAGTTAGAACTATTTAACCCCAGACATCTTAGATGTACAATGAAGATACTAAATTTTAAGCACAAATGTACATTTACTCATTCCACAAATATTTATTAGGTATTTACACACCCTGTGGAACTTTCAGGGCATAAAGTTGTTTTACTCTTTCAAGATAATGCAGCAAATGTGCTGTTCTCCTTGAAGGACATTTGCTTTCTAAATTGCCCCTCCTAATTAATCAATCCCTTTGTGCACCTGATTATAGGGCATCCATCATATCATAATGATTATAAATTACGTCTTTATCTGTTTAAGGTATGACTTCTTCCAGGGTAGGGACTGTCTTTTATTTATTTTTATAACTCTGACGTCTGGCACCGTGCCTGGTACTTAATAGTAGTTACTCAATAAACACGAGAGTGAGTTTGTTATTGCGTTCTAGGAGCTTGGTGTTTATACAGGCTCTTCTGTGATATATGACAGCTCCATGACAGTGCAGAGGAGAGGTAGCATTTTAACTAGACTTGTTTTCAAGCCAAGGATTTCATTTGGCACGAGCTTTAGTTGGAAGCCTGAGGAAAGGTGTAGGCATGAGCTGGATAGACTGTGGCAGCACATTGGGTCACTAGGACTGCAAAGGTTAATTTGGGGCTAGCTGTAGAGAGCCTTCAAGTGCCTGCGTGTGACATTTCATGTTTATACAAGGCAGCTGGAAATCTTGGAATATTTTGGAAAGGTCAAGGAAGAGCTTGATGTGGACAGGAAGTTATGGCCCGTGAATCAGAAGACAGGCAGGTTGAAGGCAGAGATGGTGAGGGGCTCTGGTGTGCGAATGGCTGAGTCAATTTGGCATCAGCACGAGGATTTGAGGATCTGTAATTGTAACTCTAAACTGTATCTTTGTTAGCTATTTTAAAAGAATTTTTTAAAGTTTGGAGAGTAGATTTTCTCTTCCTTTTGGCCCCATGATGTAATTATTTGTGCACAAGTGTGCATGCCCAGTTATTCCTGTGTTAACAGAAACCCATCCACCATCATATTCATTCCATTGACAGGCGAGGAGGACAAGCCAAAAACTGCTATTTTGCTGTAAGGATGGATTGTTTTCTTCTCCAAGGTGGCACAGTGAGAGTTTCTCTCTTTCTACCCTTTCCTGAGATCGATTCACTCCGGCCATCTCCAGTCATCTGCAGGTTTCATCCTTGGCTTCCAATCCCGATGATGAGCAGTATTCACTAAAGAAAAGAAAAAACAGTGTCCTCTCTTTTCTCTGCCATGGGCTTTGGTTGTAAGTCCCAAGCTAACAGAGGTGAGCATCTGACAATATTAGTGATGACAATTGCCATCTCTCAGGCTCTCACCAAGGCCAGGCAGGGTGCTAAGTGCTCTAACAAACTGGTTTTGTCTTGTGTACACCTTACTCTACTCTGTGAGGTAAGAAGCATTATCCCTGTTGTATAGGCTTTCAGAACCGAGGTCCCAAGAGGTTAAGTTGATAGATTTTACAGTGGGACATGCCTCTGTTTCATCATCTCTACAATGTGGCTGATCTGTATCACAGTATTCTTAAGAAAAGAACTGGGTACAAGACCTAGCACATGGTACACATTGAACAAATGGTGACTGTGATTATTGTTATTATATTTCTTCTTTGTCAGGGATATTTGAATGTGTGGGAGTCTGAGATGTCTATGGCCCACTTGAAAAAAAATCCCTCCTTGAATTCTAGCTGTGTAACGGAACGGCATAAGCATTCATGTGATCCTTCTTGCTCTTTGCTATAAACTTCCTATTTTCCTGTGGTTTTCCCCATGTGCGTCCCAGGCCTCATGTGAGGGTCTGATTGTTGTGGTAACTGAAGCCTCTTGAGACAGAAAACCAATCGGAGGCAAGGCCTTAATGTGCGCCCTTAAGACAGCAGTGTCCCGCACTGCCCAGCTTCCTCTGGAACCCTCTGGCCTTTCCTTTGGATTCCCTGTACTTAGGTGGATTAATAAGCCATCCCGCTGAACTTCTTCCCAGATACACTTTTTCACTTCTGGCAGAATTTCTTACTCTAAGGTTCTGGGCCTAGAAACAGAGCAGTGTCCACAGGTAAGTTGTATGAGCGGAAAGAGTTTGAGGGGCAGAAGTACGTTAGTGGAAGGCTAAATTCGAACATGAACCAAGCTGACCCCTGTGGCCTTGTCTTCTTCCCAAGCACACCCCCTTCTTTTAGTTTTGGCCAAAATATTTCTTTAGTAATAACCACCCCGAAGTAACTCTGGGCTTAAAAAACAACAGCAACAACAACAACAACAACAACAACAACAAACCAGAGTGGTGAAGGAAAAGAACCTCCTAAGACCCCCAGGAAGATGACACAGCTGAAAACTTTACATTTACCACCCTTTGTTGTTGTCATACAGATACCTGATATTTAAACAAGTTAGGACTTCACTTGCTACTTTTTATATAGTAGTTAGACCCAAAAGCCTGAAAATTAGATGCTTCTCATTGACATCTGCAACAGGAACTGAATTTATTAATGGTATTAATACCTGACCCCTGAGTTGTCCACTATATTTTTAAGGGGCATTCACATACTCTTTTTTCATATGAAAAAAAAAATTCTGTGATGACATGTCTTATTGCCTTGGTTTTTTCCTCACAGGAACAGCACAGTGAGGTCAGTTGTCTAGGCCGAGCTACCCCATGCAGCTAGTTAGCTGAGCCCCAATGGCACCCGCAAGTGTCCCTAAGTCAGTGTTGTCAGCCTCCCTTAAAGAGGCTTGGGTTATTCTGAAGTAAGAACCTGTGTTATTTGAGTGCTTCTGTAATATGAACCTGAATTGGATCTCATTGTCACCATTTACTAGACTGAGGTCTTCAGGCAAAATTACTTAACCTCCAGGCTTCGGTTTCCTTGCTCCAAAAGGGTGATGATAATGATACTACCCACCTCGCGGATTGATGTGAGTATAAACAGATAATGAATACAAGTACCGGGAAGAGTGTTGAGCACATAAAAGGTGCACAGTAAGTGGTAGCCATTATTATTATCACTTAGATTGTCAAACCTATCTTTATCTGGACTTAGAATATTGGCACTGTGATCTTTCTCAGATCTTAATGTCAAGACTAACCAGATAACCACTATCTTTACATATTTATTTAGCAAGTTAATTGAAAAGATTTACATTAAAAGATTTCTATACTGATTTTAAGAGAATATAATATGATGTATACACTAATTTCCTTTTTAAGAGGTCCAAATTGCCACCTGGCAATTGGCAACAACAGTGGGTACTGTGCATTTTCAAATGTATACATCTGAAAGCAGGCAAAATATAATTTTCGAACTCAGGATTATTCATATCCTTAGTTGGAACAGATAATATTTTCCCATCATCTAAGACCCCTTATTTCTACCCATTCTTCTGATGACCTTTACAATAATCATGGTAATGGTGTGGCATCTGGACCTTAACATTTGCTGAATAATATCATGATCCATTTAGTCGTTTTGAGCCCTCTTAGTAATTCAGATTCACACTAGCACTTTCAGGTCATTGAGGTAGCTTTTCTAAATAGTTGCTGAAAGTATAAATACTACCTAGTGTAGTTTGGAAGGGCTAATGTTCCCAGTGTATCCTCAGGAAGTAACTTGCAAAACAGGAGTTTGATTCAATACAATCTCCCCTAAGGAGTGTGCAGGCCTCACTTTGTAGGCTCTTACAGAGCTGCACTGTCCAACAGCAGTCACTAGCCACTTGACACTTTTGAGTGCTTAAAATGGGGCTAGTGCCTCTGAAGAACTGAATTTTTAAATTTAAAGAATTTTGGTTTAAATGTAAAAACAGCAGTATTATAAGATATCTCTGTTAAATATAACTATTGTTCTGGTAAGGCTGCATTTCCTGTGATCTGTCAGGTGGAATTTCCTGTATGTTGAATGTGTTCATCACTTACAATAGCACATTAATAAATTTATATCTTGGTTACATGTTGCAATAATTTTTTGATACATTGAGTTAAAGAAATATACTGTTAAAGTAAATTCACTTGTTTCTTTTTTTAGTGAGGCTACGAAAAGTTGTGTTAAATACAATGTAGCTTGCTTTGTATTTCTGTTGGACAGTGCTGCTTTAGAGCATCTGTTACAGGTAGCTGTAATTAGTCTGTTTTAAAATTCAGAATTAGTTTACATAATTTTGGACTTAATAGACTCCGTGGTATTTAAAGGAAGGAATCTTAGGGTTGCTAAAGCCAGATGTGTCCTGTGGCAGATGAAGAGACCGAGGCTAATAGTTACCGAACAGTGGCATGACCCAATCCTAGACAGGGACTGGGACCTGATGTGTCCTGGGTTAACGTGGCGTCGGAAATGTGGTAGGCATAAGGGCTTCAAAGAACTTAAATTTCTTCCAGATCCAAGCTAAAGAAAAGGACTTTCAAAAGAAATTATTTCAGGTGGTAAGGAAAAGTAATTTTTTGTGCCGTGCCTACTAGCAAACAGTATGATTAATTATGTATGTGACGTATATTTTTGTTGGGCAGTATAACGATACCTTCATCGGGAATAGTAAGGTAAAAATAATTCTCATACTTCGTATGAGCACTTGCTTTGGAGAACTCCGTACAGCGGGCTTTCAGATTTTAACTTAAGTCCTCTTCCAAAAACCAGAGATTTTACAGCAGACAGACCCACAGCTTTTGTCCTTGAGGAGAAGTCTAAGAGTTTGCCCTCATGTGTTTATTATTCAGTTAGGTTGTGTTGGCTATTCAGTTAGGTTGTCTGAGATCATTTGGTAGAGGGTTAGCCCTGTTTTAGGGTATTGTTTTCTTATGAGTTTAGCAAACTGACTTAAAGGAAGAAGCCACCAACAACTACAGTGGACATTCTTAGAGCAAACTAGAATCATATTTATATTTAGAGGAGGAAAGGGAGGCATTACTTTTATGATTTGATTTATGGGTATGTCATCAGATTTAGAGGAGGGCTGCTCCTGCTGCAAATGCCACGTCAATTTCTTCACCTCACTAATCTTCACACAAAGCAGTGCGAGGATTAAATGACATCATGATGCAGGCTTTTTGAGTCACGCTTCTCTTGCTCATGTCTGGAAGTGTACTTTCCCTTCTAATAAAGCTTTTCCTTTCTGCTGTAAAAAATAAAAAGTAAATGATGTCATGATGCAGGTGAGAGAGTTGTGCTCTAAAGTGCTACAGATATAAGGGCTGGTGTCTCCAAGGACTTTCTCCAAGGAGATGTAGAGCTATTTCTTGGGTTACACTTAGTCTTAGCCAGCGCTTGCATGAGTCAGTCAATTGGAATGTGCATTTAGTCGGTACATGGCCTTGACTCCGTGATTTGGGAGTTCTCAGGCCTCCGCATTAATTTTGAGCCACTTTCGCTCTTGGTAGCAGAGGTGATTGGCCTGAAGGGCCTTAGAACTAGGAGACTCTTAGTCTGGTTGTAGTTTGACTGTATTGAGCACAGGCAGAGTCTTTAGAAAACCACACAGTACTTAGAGCCTGGGGTGGGGGCGAGTTCTCCACAGAAAAGTATAGGTCAAACATTGGTCGTTTTCTCCTAATAAAAGAGTTTCAGAGGCCCTTAATTTGGCTGCAGGGCTGAATGCCACACAACAGTCTTGTAAAGATCTGATTTCAAAGTAATTCCTAATAGTCTGTGAGTTTTTAAGTAATAGAAATTGTAATAAGGAAGTCTAGTTTGAATCTAATTTGTATTAGGTTGACCACCCCTCCTGGGTTCTGCTCAGTCAGATGAGACCCAGGGCTGGTTGCCCATTTAGCATCTCTGGGCTTTAAGATTTTCATAAACCTAGGGCTTGGACCATGATTTCCAAGGTCACTGTCAGCTCTCCTTAGTCTAGTATGTATTCTAAATGTAATTTAGTGGCCAAAAACATCTGTTCCTGAGAGACGCATCCCTAGAAAGAATGTCTTTTCCTGGTCTTTAAGGAGCTGGTAGACAGGTCAGCCTGGCTGAATTTGTTTTTTCTTTAAGTTCATTAAAGGCTGAGGTTGCTGTTTTGCCTGTTACGCTTGAGTATTTAGCCTGTTGAGACTTTGCCCAACTGCCTTGAAATCATTCTGGAATTAACAGAGAAGACTTGTACAACAGTTACTGTGTATTTATTTAGTGAGTACCATGTGCCAGTAAGTGCAAGGTGCAAAGGATGCATGACTTGGGAGAAGAGTGGGGAAACAGGCACACTCACACATTGCTGGTGGGAGTGTAAAAGATGCAACATATGTGTAGAGCTATTTGGCAGTATCATAAAAATGCATATACTCTTCGACCCAGCAATTCACTTCTAAGTATTATCCTACGATATCCTCACATATTTATGAAATGATTTCTATACAGGATATTCATTATATCATTATTCGTAATAGCCAAAGATTAGAAATAACTTAAAAGCCCAACGAGGGACTGGTTAATTATATTATTAAATGATATTATTATAGTACATCTTTATAATGAAATACTACTCAACCATTAAAAATAATGGGACAACTCTGCCCTGATGTATAACCATCTCTAAAATATATTAAATAGGGAGAAATAAATGTGGAACACAATGATTATGTGCTACTTTGTGTGTGTGTGTATTTAATAGAACATCTTCATAAGAAAACAACTCATGTCAGTGGTTGCCTTGGGGGAGGGTAACTGAGAGAGAACTTGTAGTTTTTATATTTTGTACTATATACATGTTAACTACTTACAAAAGACAGGAGTTTACAGTTTAGTCAGGCCATTGAAAGAAAAGAAAGCCCAGGTGAGATGTAAAGTACAGGGTAAAATACCAACTTTGTGGAAGGATTTATTTAAGTGTTAATCTCTCCTTATCCCTTTAAAAGCTGACCTGATTTACCCATGGGCCTTCAGAGCAGGCAGGTCTGAGTGTCAGAGGGCTGACTTCCAAGCGCTAGTGTCCTGCCTGGGGAGAGGGCACTGGGGCTGAAAGTTTCCATACCTTGTTTTGTTGTGTGACTACCAAGGAGTGGCACCATGATGTGGGAAGAGCCTGCCAGGCTCAGAAAGAATTCTGGGTTGGAGTCCTGGCTCTGCTACTTGCAGAACATGTGATTTGGGGCAGGGTTGCCTGATACCCAAAGTCTAAATGTGTTCATCCATAAATAAAGATAAAGCACCTCCCCCATGTTTTGGCAGTGAGGCTTGAATGAGATGCTGCCTACAAACACTCCTGTAAACCATGCAGACACCAGCTGCAATATAAGCTGTTAGGTAGCTGCAGGCTTACAGGCTGGAGCAAGAGATGCTAATTCAAAAATTAAAGTAAAAAGAAACATATCCTTTTTCCTCTGCCAAATAATTTGGCAAGAGTTATAAAATTAGAAAAGTAGATCAAAGGTGGTTTTGGAAGCCTTGACCTCAGACCTTGGGGCAAGTCATTTCACCCTCTAGACCTGTTTCCCTATTTGAAAAATGAAAGGGGCTATCTATGTGAGTCTTATGGTCCCTTCCAGTTGTAGCATGCCGTGACGGTGTGGCATTAGCAATAATTCCCATCACAGCTGAGATGAGTCATACTTACCAAAAAGTCCAAATGCAAGGAAGAAGTCTCTTTGTGTTTGAGAATTTCCTTGAGCTGTAAATATGAGCCTCTGTGGGGAAAAAGGGGAAAACATTGCTACTGCCAGGAGGGGTGACCCAAAAAAGCAGTGTTTTGTGTTCTCTTCACCTTTATAACCTTTGCTTTCAGACATTCACTTGGACTAGATGTGTGGAAACCGGGTTCAGCGCTTGGTCTGTTGGGTAGGATGCTCACATGGTTGTGACTGGTGTGCTTTGTCAGTTGTCACCCTGTGAGGTCTGTCTCTGCAGTTTAGTGACACTTCTGCTGTGCTGCCTTAGCTCCTACATGCTTCTCATCACGTCTCAATACTAAGATCAGAGAATACCTGTTAATTTTGTGTCCCCAGCACCTTACCTAGCACATTCTGGCACCTGAGAGGTGATCTATACATATGTATTAGATGGGTGGATGGATTAATGATCCATTTAGGGTAGTGTACGTACTAATCTTATTGATCTTGACCACCACTTTTATTATAATTACCACCATTCTGGTAAAATTAAGTTTTAGCTATTAGTAGCTTATTATTTGAAGAACTATGTCATACTTTAAAAAGTCCACACTAAAAAAATTAAACCCCTTGTAATATATTTTAACAGTATCTGCAGTTAAAAAAAAAAAAAAAGGTAAACATTTTAAATAGTCTCTGTTACAACATATAATGCACATATCTCCAATTCATCACCATGGCCAGTGTTCACACTGCCACGGGCACACAGGTCTTTAGCTATCAGCAGCCGACTCCATAGAGAACTTACCCGGCTCCCAAGCCGGAATGACTGTTCTGATTCTTTTTTTAAGCTAACTGTAGGTAGTTAAACCTGAAAAGGAGTTTTAAGATTGAAATAAATAATTGCTTTTTACAAATGCAGAACCCAAATGGGGATCTTCGAAGAGTTGAAATGTTCAAGCATGCCAGATGGAGCACTGCTCTCCCTCGTGCGGGGGGCCCTGTGGGAGGAGGGTACACAAGGGTGGGCAAGCAGGGCTATTTGCCCAAGGTGGATGGCTGAGCCACCTGGTTAGTCCACATCCAGTTAATTTCATTATACATAAGGTATAGAGGAGGTTAGAGAGTTAGATCCAGTGCTCCTGAAGGTTCCATTGATGATAATGGTGCATGCAGGTGTGTGTGTTTCCCTGTAGAATCATTCTAATACTAATGGAAGACCTCACAAAGGGAGAAGTTCCTTTCATGTGTGGACGACAGCATCCAGAACCGAATACATACCATGGCTTGTTCAAATGAGGAAGAAATGAGCAAAACATATCCTAAAGTTTGCTTATCAAACCAAATCATTCTCTTGGCAAAGTAATGATAGCATATATCCTTTGTAGCAGCAGCATCTTGCTGATACCAGCCACCAAAAAATAACTCTATTGGAATTTAGGTGTGAAATTTCTCATGGGAAAGTCAGATCCATGCATTTTTGGTAGCTGGTGGGATCACCTACTATTTTGAAAATTAACTTTCTGATCTTTTTGGCCAAATATCTATGTGCCTCATGAGAAAATAATCAGAGTTTCTGTTCTATTCAGTTTCCAGTCTTGCTTTATCTTTGCATCATGCTTTGCAGTTTACACACAGTTGTAATGGATGACTTCCAGTAAACTGGCAGGATCATATTTCTTAGACTGAGTCATTGCTAAGAAACTTGTTTGTGAACAGGAAGCAGCCCATTAAAATGTCTGTACAAAGTAACATGTCAGATTGAGGAAACCGGACCACTTTCTCATTGAAAGACCAACGGTAGAAGAATGATTCCACAGCCCAAGGAATAGCAAAATTTGTCATCTAGAGTTTTAACTTGTCGAATAATTCCTCTCTGGGTATGTGTTTGAGAATTTTTATGCTGTTAAAAATTGCTTGATGTTGAGGATTAGGGAAGTAATTCTTAGTGAGATTTCTCTAGCAAGTTTGGATTAGTAGTAACTGTTACTACCTATTAGGAATCTCTGTTGACATGTATAACTGGTTGCTAGGTCAGTTATTTTTAAAAAGGAAGCTGTAGTCTACGGCCGTGCCCGATCTCATGTGATCTCGGAAGGTAAGCAGGGTTGGGCCTGGTTAGTATGTCGATGGGAGATGACCTAAGAAGACCAGGTGCTGTAGGTGAAAGAGCTGTGGTTACAAAGAAATGAACCTGGCAACATTGGCATTTGGCCTAGATGGCTGGAAGGCCCTTCCATCACTAATATTTTATGATTGTGTGTGTGTGAGAGAGAGAGAGATATTTGTTTTTAATCACCTACTTCACAATTATTGTAGTAATATATACAGAAATTAGCAAGTCCAGTAGAACCAAAAGTACTTGAATATGGGCAAACTATGAATAATGTGTCGTATCCTTTCACTGAGAAAACAATTGGCATTGTGTTGTGTATCTTGTAATGAAGCAGTGGTAGAGAAACAAAAAAGTAAATAGGTAGATATTTATGAAATAATAGTCATCAGCAAATTGTATTTTAAAAACACACCCACTTGGTGTCATTTTACTTTATTTAGTAAGTATACTGCAAGGTAGAGACTTGTGAATCAAGAGGAGATTATTTTTGTTGTTTTAGCAATTCTTCAAAATTCAGGCATGTCCTCAGGTTTTTTTTGTTGTTGTTTTTTGTTTTTTTTTGTATCCTCCTATAGCTCTTCATTGGGTTTATACTCTTGACAGAGAGTAGGATGTGATTCATGTTCCATCAGGTCTTGCTCAAAAATATTTGAGCAACTTCTATGGAAAAAATATTAAACCAGATTTAGCTTTTAGATAAATATAACAATCTGGGCATAATATAAAAACCAAATTGTATGAAAGAAAAACATTACCAGGTGTAACTCAGACTCTTACTGCTAGTAATATTTAGATAAAGATAATATCTCTAGGGGATAAACTTTTAAGATTTATTTTCTTAATAGAAATACATGATTTTAAGAAAGAATAAATTGAGATATTGTCTTAACTCATACTATAAAATTGAGAGAATCAATTTTCATTCTCTGTTTACAAAGTTAGTAATCTGAAATTTATTTTAACAGTTTATTGGGGAAATTTATTTTTAGAAAGAACCCTCCCACCACCTTCCTGTCATTCTTAGGACAAAATAGATGATGAGAGAAAGGAGGGAGGAAGGAGGGTTTGGGGTACAAGCCTCATTTACACATTTGAATGTATAATAGAAACCATTTTATTTTTCATTTCAAATACTTTTCCAAAGCCTCAGTTACCGAATCACTTATCTTTTCTGGTATTTTTGCTTTTGTTGTATCTTATTATTATTGGAGGGGAGGGGGAATCATCTGAGCATGATAAATGCTGGTTTGTTCAAGGCACTAAAACTGGCTTGCAAAAGACTTTTAATATGAGATTCTGTGTTCAAGGCTTTTCTTCTTTGTTTATCCTGGAACAAAGATGTTTGTTTTAAAGTAGTATGAGTTAATTGTCCAACTTCAAATTTCCCATAAAACGTGTAATATTACCCAGATGGCAAATGATGATATATACATTTTAAATATAAATATTTTAATTGGGCCAGATGGTGATTTAATGTGAATTGTCGAACATTTATGTTTCTTATTAAATTGTCTTTTGTCTAAGCCAAGCTGGCAACATAATTTGAAACATATTCAGGAGTTACTAAAGGACAACAACAAAAAAATTCAGGCACTAAGTGGCCAGCAGCATTTGCTCCATGTGGCATGTGAAGGCTCACAGCCACCCTGGGAAGCCTTCCTGTATTTCCTGTTGGAATACTGTGCAAACCATCCCCTGCTTTCCTCTCCCTCCCTAACCCTTCATATGCCATTTTTGTATGGCGGCTTTCCTCATGGGGGCCTGGATGGCGTAAGGCAGCTTGTATTTCCTCAGTGCCTTGGATTTATGTATAGGAGAGCAGTTTTAGTTCTTCCTTAAGCACTTCCCTTCCCCACTGTCCAGTGTCATGTTGTTTGTTATGGGCTCCACGGGGGGCTGTTTCCTCTAAGGTGGTGCTCGAGCTTTGCAGGGCTGGGTCATTTGTGGAAGAAGTCATGTGCACAGTCACAGGGCTCATTGCAGGAAACGCTCACTGCCTGTTAGTTTAGCACAGGACACACACAGTCCTGAGCCTATGGGGTCCCCGGCACTGAGTCTTGGGTGGACAAACTTCTGTTCTCATTTTCAACATAAAGCTATGAGTATTTCACACAGTATCAAATCCCTGCAGGGGTTTTTTTTTTCTTCTGAAACTTACATGACAATCTGAGTAACAGAGTATTACATATTGAGGCCATGACAAGAAACCCATTTTTGCTGCATCCTAAATTTGATCAGAACAACTTTCTTATGGAATTCAAAGTAGTTAAAACTCAGTTTTTTTTTTTAAGGCATGTTTTCCTTTAAAGACCTCTCATGCAAGAATAAACATTACATAAAAATAAACATACAAAGGAAAACATCTGAGAATACTTCGAAATATGCTTGGGGTCCATTATGATGTCATTGAAGGCTGCCTACCCTGCATTAAGAACAATTAGATGTTGTCACTTGAAAGGTTTTTTGGTGGTGTTCTTGGTGTACACAATGAACTAGGGCTGTAGGAGCCTTCTGTACCCCAGAGTCCAGCATTGTTTCAGGTCAGATAAGGAGAACAGGTAGGTATTCAAGAGCTGATCCAAATGATACTTCATGTTTTATATTACCTGTTTGTTGATAAGATTCCATCAAAGTGTCCTTTTCTGATCATGTTATGGGAAATTTTTTTAAAAAATTGAATTGGTTTGGAGCTGTGCATTGAAAGGTGGTCATATCAGGAACTGAGTGGCAACTGAATGGGTGTGTACATAAAAGTAAAGTTATTTTTATTTACAACACATGATGTACATGCTTCATAGTCAGTTTCAGGCCTTTCCTGAGGAGGAACCAAATAGCTTCATTGCTTTATTTCATGCTCCCAATACAGGTAGGTCCACAACTTCATTATGGCCTGGACTTTGGTCTCCATTATAGCTAGTAGTAGGGCCCACCACTGTCAGCATGTGTAACAACATCTGCATGTACTTTACATTTATAGAGAGTTCTTTCACATATCTCATTTGATCCACCAACATCTGTATGGTAGGAATAAGATGGAATAATTATACTAAATTTATAGCTAAACCATCTGAACCTACTCAACACATCTCATCTGGTGGGAAGGAAAGGAAGAAAAAAGAAAAAGTTTTATCAACTCGGTACAACTCATGATTTTGGAGTAAATTACATTTGAAAATTTCCTCCAACTATTCTAGGAATACTTTGGAATAGTCAGATGTGTTTGCAGGTGTTTCCAACACAAATAGCTTCAGTTCTTTTGTGAAAAAAAAAATAAAAACTGGATACTGGCTTTTATTTTGGGATCTCTTAAGAGAAGCCTCAGGCATAGGCAGTCTGGGTAAAGTGAGGGAAGGATGTGTCAGAGTAGTCCCCAGGTGCAGAGACAAGCATTTGGGTTTCCCTTTTATTGATCTTGTAAATAGCTCAGTGCATGTTCCACATCAGTTTTTGAGATGGGTAGGAACAGGTACTGCCTATTTAGAGACTGGAGTTCAGTTGAGATTGTGAGAGCATTCATTCCTTTAATTTTTAGTCTTAGTAGGTACGATAGCTCCAGTTCAGAAAAAAAGCCTAGATAGGATACTCTGCCTTATCTAGATTCCCAAGAAGATACAGCCCAACCTAACTGCAATTTTAAAGTAGGTTTCTCTATACCCTGGGCCTCTTTCACATGACCTTTTGGTAAACATGCCCATTAACATGGAAACAAATCATTTTAAAAATGGAAATTATTCTCAAGCTTTATTTCAGTGGGGGATCCTCTTGAGAACATAGCCATGAATGCTTCTGTGGTTGCTATTTTGTTGGTTGCTATTTGTTGCTTGTGGTCAGGAAAATGATCCAGGTGACATGTGCTTAATCCAGCCTTCTATAAACTGGCCACTTCTTTATACCATCAAGATGTTAAGACAAAGTATATGAGACAATGGATTTTACATCCTGCCCAATTTAGGCCAATGATCAGATTATATATTTTTAGAGTAGGCTAGTGGTTTAAAAAGCAAGAGTCCACGATTGAGGCTGTCGCAATATGTATCCCTGTTCAGCCACTTTCTAGTAGTCTCCTTCTAAACCTTGTAGTTCTTATCTGTAAAATAGTGATATATATTTATGTGGTTGTTTTGAGGATTAGTTTGTATATCTAAAGCACTTACAATAATGCCTGGCAAATAAAAGCTCTCAATAGATGTTGGTTTAAACACAGATATACCCTAGCCAGTTTTAGAGCTACAGGTTTTGCTTTAAACTCTACCTACTCTGTGTGCTTTACATACTATATGTTATACTGCTCAGGCTAGAATGATGATGAATCCCCATGAGCAAGGTTTCATAGCATTTAAGATCTCAACACCAATTTTCAGTCAAGGCTAGAGATGGCCTCTGCTATCCAACTAGCTGCCAAAAGCTGCCTCTAGGCTAGGTGGCCTACTCCTCCTCTGTTGGGTAAAAATAGCTTGACTGCTCACTGAAGCAAACTGAAGCAACAGCCATGTTATTTTTGTCCTTGGAAGGCTGAAATTAGGAGAGCTCTAGACATGCTGGGCCAGCCTGGTGCTGCCAGCCGTCATCAGAACCAAAATACAAAGTTCGATTCTGTGCACACTGTCACCTGGTTGTCAGGCCCCAACTCCTTTTCCCTCTATCTTGATTTCTCCACTCAATCTGATTTTGTTTTCAATATATCATGATTTATTAAGTGGAAACTGACATATTTCCTACCCATTTTATAAGTTTCTAAAAACTAAAGTTATAAATCAGAAAAACTGGTTTTGACACATTTTTGTGTTGATGAAAATCTGGGTGGACTTGGTACCTAGGCCTAGCCTTGTATAAATCAAAATAGCCATTTTTTCCTTTTAAGATTCTCCCAGTATCTTAAAACTTAACATCTTCCATCCTTTCCTGGAGCCATGTTTTTTTGTTTGTTTTTGTTTTTGTTTTGTTTTTAAGATTAGAGATTTAAAGTATTTATGATTTCTCAGGAGTGAATCTAATGGGCATTACTCCTTTTCCAACTCTTGGTACACAACAAGTAAACTCTTGCTCCACCCACATGTGACAAGATTACTATTAGCTATGACTTTTCTTACCAGTTTGCCGGTTTGTTCATGCTTCAAGAGATAAAATTTAAGTCAGTGTGAAATTGTTTTAATAAGTGAGCCACAGAGGCAATAGCATGAAATGATGAGGAAAAGATAAACCAATGTAGGAGAAACCAAAAGAATAGTGCTATTTTACAACTGCTAGACTAACAATTTAACTTGGGGTTTTCCTCCTCTTCGTAAACTGGACATCTCCTGAGCAAGTTTAGAAAAAATTCTACGTATTCAATCATGTTTTCCAAATCCCATTTCTTATAATAAACCAGTGGCTTTAAGTGCTTGCTCTAATTTCTGTATCCCATTAAACAAGTGTGGAGTCTTTCAAGAACTATAACATGAAACATTTGTTAACTTTGCTGTTTAGTGACTTCTGCCCGAAACTGGTCGCTAATAATCCAAGTAATAAGAGATTAGAATGGATGACTGTGTTTGTAGTTTTTTTGTTTGTTTTTTTTAATGAATAGATTGAGTGGAACTAACTGTGCCCTTCCAGAACATTGGACCTCTATCTCCATTCAGAATCAAGTTGTAATTCCTTGCCCCCATCATCAATGGCATAAAGTAAATTATGTGGCATTTGCCATTTTAAAACCATCTTAACTATGGTCTCTCTCCTTCTCTTTTTGTTTTGCACATAGGATATGGACTTGATTGACATACTTTGGAGGCAAGATATAGATCTTGGGGTGAGTCGAGAAGTATTTGACTTTAGTCAACGACGGAAAGAGCATGAGCTAGAAAAACAGAGAAAACTTGAAAAGGAAAGACAAGAACAACTCCAAAAGGAGCAGGAGAAAGCCTTTTTTGCCCAGTTACAACTAGACGAAGAGACAGGAGAATTCCTCCCCATTCAGCCAGCCCAGCACATCCCATCAGAAACCAGTGGATCTGACAACTACTCCCAGGTATGGAGTACTTAGTTCTTATGCAGGTGTATGGCAGGGTTTAAGGAAAGAACGTTAACCCAGGAATTAAAACATCTGGATGAGTTCCAGTTTTGCCTTTTACTGTGTCTTCACAAACTATATCACGTCACTTTCCCAACCTCAGCCTCCTGATGAGTTCAATACCTGACTGACTGACCTCACAGAGTTTATTAGGATTAGGACATAAATTAGATGAGCTTTGTAAGCTATAGAAATATCATGTAAGTATCAAGCAGCAGCTGCGGTGGCAGTAGTGGAACTAGTAAGTACGGATGATTTACGGCACTGACTGGCAGGCATTGTGGACTGTTCTAAAGCACTTGACATACACTGATTGATTTATCAGTCTAACAACTATATGAATTAGGTACCATTATCCTCTACAAATAAGCATCTGAAGCTTAAAGATGTTAAATAACTTGCCCAGAGTGCTCAAGAAATTGGGGGAGCCAATTTGAACACAGATGATCTGGTTCAATTCTGTGCTTTTAACCACGACACTAACCTAATTTCTGAAATACGAGAAATATTTACTTAACCAGATAGTGAACATTTTAAGAACACTGATCATGAACCTTTAGCTTGGGAATGGAACATTAAATTTTTTTTTTTTCCTTTACGTCTTCCCCTTTTATCCAGGTTGCCCACATTCCCAAACCAGATGCTCTGTACTTCGATGACTGCATGCAACTGTTGGCAGAGACATTCCCATTTGTAGATGATGATGAGGTATAACATTTGATTCATAGCAAAACTCCACAGCTACATCTAATATATCCTTTATGGGTCCTTTTAATGTCTCCGTTTTTTAAAAAAGAATGAAAAACGTGTATCAGGAGGAAATTTTGTCAATGAACCCTTAACCTATACATATTTTTACGGACCCCCTCACAATACAAAACTCCAAACATTAACTACTGCATAGCCAGAAGTAACGTGGATCAGCATAACCATGGAAACAATTAACTCATTTGTTATAGGCACTAAAAAATAATTTTGATGAGTAAAGAGCAACCTGGGTAATACAACAAAAAGTGGCTTAACAATTTTAATAAACGTACTGTGTTTGAAGCACTATATGAGGTATTATGTAAAGAAATACAAGTTAAATCCTAAAGATTGTTCTTACCTATTTTGAAGTTTGCCTTCAAATGCATAGGATCAAACCAACCAGTAGATAAGGAGTAAATTTGGAGTCAGTTGGATAAGAAAAAGAGATATTTCATTATATAGAAATAGGGGTATTAAATAGTTTTAAGTAGAGGAATACAGAACTGCAGCCAGTTCCAGCTTAAGGTGTCGTGATGGTACCTTGGATTGTACTCATCCACTGCTGGTAGCAGACTCATGTAGACAAATGTCTTGTCAATTTTAGGTTTCTTCAGCTACGTTTCAGCCACTTGTTCCTGATATTCCCAGCCACATCGAGAGCCCAGTCTTCACTGCTCCTAATCAGACTCAGTCAAATCAGACTCAGTCACCTGAACCTGTTGTCCTTCAGCTAACCAGTGCTGATTTAGATAATATGCAGCAGGACATTGAGCAAGTTTGGGAGGAGCTATTATCCATTCCAGAATTACAGGTAACTAAGACCTAATATTTATTATAAATACCAAAGATGCTATTTTATATTCAGTACTTTTAGTCATTCCAGTTATTATTTATATGCCACCTACTTTAGGAAGAATTAGAGGGTGCTGTTAAATTAGTCATGAGAGCTGCCCATGCTCACTTAAGTACAGTCTTGTTAGTTACCATGAGCTGGATGTACTGAGGATAGGTCAAGTTATAAACCTGAAGTCTGATCTAGGAACTCTGAAAATAATACGAAAATAATACAGATGCTTTAGGCATAAAGATGACAGAAATGGGATTTATCTCTGAATTATAGATGAGACCAGCTTGGAGATAATGGGGGTGGGGACAGTTTTTACCATCAGATACAGATTATCAGCTGTTAAAAATGTTTAACTTTGATTTACATAGTATAAACGTCTTTTCCATACAGTGTCTTAATATTCAAAATTTCAAGCTGGTTGAGACCAGCACGGTTCCAAGTCCAGAAACCAAATTGACAGAAATTGGCAACAGTTATTTCTACTCCTCAGTCTCCCCACTGGAAAAAGTAGGTAACTGCAGTCCACATTTTCTCAGTGCTTTTGAAGATTCCTTCAGCAGCCTCCTCTCCACAGAAGACCCCAACCAGCTGACAGTGAACTCATCAAATTCAAATGCCACAATAAACATAGATTTTGGTGACGAATTTTATTCCGCTTTCATAGCAGAGCCCAGTGTCAGCAACAGCCTGTCCTCCTCTAATTTCAGCCAGTCACTCTCTGAACTTCTAAATGGGCCCATTGATGTTTCTGATCTATCACTTTGTAAAGCCTTCAACCAAAATCACCTTGAAAGCACAGCAGAATTCAATGATTCTGACTCTGGCATTTCACTGAACAGAAGTCCCAGCATGGCATCCCCAGAACACTCAGTGGAATCTTCTGTCTATGGAGACACACCACTTGGCTTCAGTGATTCCGAAATGGAAGAGACGGATAGTGCCCCTGGAAGTGTCAAACAGAATGGTCCTAAAACACAGCCAGTACAGTCTTCTGAGGATGCAGCCCAACCCCTGTCACCATCTTGGGGGCACAGTGCTCCAGCACATGATGCTCAGTGTGAAAGTACACCCAAGAAAGAACTGCCTGTAAGTCCTGGTCATCGCAAAACCCCATTCACAAAAGACAAACATTCAAGCCGCTTGGAGGCTCATCTAACAAGAGATGAGCTAAGGGCAAAAGCTCTCCATATCCCATTCCCTGTAGACAAAATCATTAACCTCCCTGTTGATGACTTCAATGAAATGATGTCCAAGGAACAATTCAATGAGGCTCAACTTGCATTAATTCGAGATATACGTAGGAGGGGTAAGAATAAAGTCGCTGCTCAGAATTGCAGAAAAAGAAAACTGGAAAACATAGTGGAACTAGAGCAAGATTTGGATCATTTAAAAGATGAAAAAGAAAAATTGCTCAAAGAAAAAGGAGAAAATGACAGAACTCTCCATCTACTGAAAAAACAACTCAGCACCTTATATCTCGAAGTCTTCAGCATGCTACGGGATGAAGACGGGAAACCTTACTCTCCTAGTGAATACTCCTTGCAGCAAACAAGAGATGGCAATGTATTCCTTGTTCCCAAGAGTAAGAAGCCAGATGTTAAGAAAAACTAGATTTGGGAAGCCCTGACATTTTCTGAGCTAGTGATTTTTTTGTTTTTTTTGTTTTTGGTTCTTTTTTGTACTGTTATACTAAAAGTTCCTACTGTGATGTGAAATGCAGAAATATACTTTATAAGTAATTCTATGCAAAATTATAGTCAAACTAGTGTAGAAAATACTATAAAATTTAAGCATTAAAATAAGTTGTCAGTATGCTGAAATCAGTTTCACTTTAACTGCAGACTTAATTTCTTAGAACACACCATACATTCTATATACATGTAAATACTACAAAAACTTCTTATACTGTTCTTATCTCATTTGTTACATCCATAGATTTATATGGTTTGACATCTGGCTAAAAGAAAATTATTGCAAAACTAACCACTATGTACTTTTTTATAAATACTGTATGGAAAAAAAATGGCATTTTTTTATATGAAATTGTTTAGCTCTGGTTAAAAAATTAGTTGGAAAGCTGGTACTAATAAAGGAATATTATGATTGTTAAATCTTCTTTGCAATTCATGAGTTTATTCACAGTATTTTCCATGACATTAATATTACATTATTTAGGTGATATGCATTTTCAGAATGTTTTGATATGTCTTTTATATTGAAATTCTGGTGCTAGAGACACAGAAAAATAAAATATATCAAGAAGATATTTTATCACTTCAACAGGTGGTACATCTCAACCAAAGATGTTCTACCTTGACATGAAAACATTTATTCATATCAATAGATGTATTCCTTTGTGCAGGGAATTGTTTAAAGTTGGAAACCCGTCCTCCTGAAACTAGTGGGTAAAGACAACAAATTTTGTACTACACTGCCAGAAAGAGGATTAGGAAGACCAGTAAAAAAGCATTGTAATTTAAAATATGTTGTAAATAGGAAAAGCCTTATTGAAGTGGCAATATTTGAACGTGTGGGAAACCCATGGTGTTAAAATTTCAGACTGAACTCAAGTTCAAATACTCAGGCCTCTTTCAGAAGAAAGGACTATATGTGTTGAAAATGGAGGTGGAGGAAAAGGGTGAGTGGGTGGAGAGGAACATTTAACTACTTTGTTAAGCTTTAACGACTTTGGCTTTTACATAGCAAAGTTGTGGAGCTATTGAAGGTGGTAAGTAGGGGTAACATCTGATAGTCTCCTCTGCCTGTGTTGACAATAGTCTAGAAGAGAAAGGTGGGAGCAAGGAAACCCATGGGGAGGCTCTGCAGTATTCACATGGGACACAGTCTTTGTCTAGGGTGATAGCAGTAGTAGTAAGAAGGAACTGGATTCTGCACGTTTCAAAGGTAGAACTAAAAGGATTTTAACAATGAATGTGGGGTGAAAGTGGAGTCAGGGCTTGAACATCTTTAAGAACTGAGGTGCCCACAGATGGAGAAGACTGGTTAGAGGGAGTTCTAGGTGGGAAAATTGGTTCACTTTGGAACATGTTAAACATGTTCATAGTAAGTACAAAGGCAAGGTCCCCACAAAACTGAAAATCTGCAAGCTGCCCAATAAACCATTTACAGCATTGAGTCACTACTACTCTACCTAACCCAATGTTTGTCTTCTAGTTTTGTTTTTTAAGTGGGGAAATGGAAATTCATCTGAAAGTTAAGCATGTTTAGAATAAGCACTATGTGCAAATTATTCACTGAGCATCCTATTATTCTCTTAGCAATAAAGTAGAGGTCCACTGGCCCTAGAGCCAGATCACCTGGGCTTGCTGCTGCCACTTTCCCAGAATGACCTACAAACTCAATCAGGCCTGTTTCATCTGTAAAGCAAGAATTTTGTTACTCCACAAAAAATACTGTACCTAGCACTGTATAAATGGGCATTTCCTCATTTTCTTCAGCTTTAGGATGCCTTTTGGTTGCACACAAAACTAAAGCCAAATTAGCTTACTAAGTTGACTCATGACTGGAAAGCTCCATGTTGAAAATGACTTAAAGAAGGGGTCCCCAGCCGCCAAGCCATGGACTGGTTTGTGGCCTAAAGGAGGTGGGTCGCACAGGTGAGCAGCAAGGGAGTGAAGCAGCTGCTCCCCAGCACTAGCATCAGCACCTCATCGCCACCTCAGATCATCAGGCATTAGATTCTTACAGGAGTACCAGTGCCTGGTGCCAAAAAGGTTGCGGACCACTAGGCTAAATCAATACAAGCATTCACGTGTGTGCTGGCCTTCCTAATGTGGTCAAGCATTTCCTCCTGTGTGGTGGTGAGACCAAGCCCTGCAGGAGACAGGACTTTTCTGACCAATCTCAGGACAAAAAGTTTGAAGAGTGCCCCACCCTAAAATTATGGGTCGGGTTTGGGGTGGTGGCTGTTACCAGCAGCCCCATCAGGAGAACCTGGAATTGGCCGACACCAACAACAGAAAGCACTGCTAGGCTGACCAGACTTCCACTAGCTTGACAGCAGACGCCTTTGTTCACATGCATTTTTTGTAGTCGTCAAATTTTTCAAAATACTTTTAAGTTCATTCAAGATAACTATCATAGAAACCTTACAGAAACCTAAAATTTACTTGGAACTACTACACATATTGTACATGTATTGGAAACTAAAACAATTTACATACAGGCATTTCTCATTTTGTTCTTCACACGTTTTATAAACTGAATACCCTTTATCAACGATTATGATGTGCTTTACTGCGGTGCTGTGGAACTGAGCCAGTGTCTCGGAGGTCCACCTGTATAACAACGCCCAAATTACCCATGACTTAAGTTTTCACCTCTTGTTCTGCATTTGAAATATTAGATCTGTGTCCTCACACTAAATTTGGTTATCCAATTGTTAAACTTTACCTGAACTGTTTCTAATTTTAATATACCTATGCAGTTTACATTGACTTATAAAGCATTTTATTAAACTTTAATCACGATACGTTACATAAAACATTTTCTTGCTGAGATTTCTCAAGCTCATGCTTAAGACAGTCCATACCCACATTTCTGCTTTTAAGCCTCAGAACATATACAATTCTCATTCCTATTTTAGTTATCAGGGCAGTTTCAGCTTTCAGTTGATGCTGTGTAATACTTTTTGAGAACTGGAAAAATGTAAAGACCATAAAAACTTTAGTGTTTGTAGAGAAAAAAACTGAGACACTGGCATAATTAACTTTATTGTCATCCATTAAAACTTTAGATATGCTTCAGGACATTAAGAATACAGTACTCATGATTACCAAAAATACTATTTTTAGGGATAATGATCCAGACACTAGCTTAAGCTCTTTAATTCCATTATACTTAACCTTCAGACTCAATGAGGGTATTATCTCCATTTTACAAAAGGAGTTATGTAAAAAGTTTTTAATCAGGATAGAATTCCTCAGGATTTCGACTGGAAGAATGCTAATTTTCACTAACATTTAGTGAAATTTAACATTCCTTCAATATCACAGGCAACAAACTATGGTATTCAAAATTTGTGACTGTCATTAACATCACGAGATTACTGTTTCCACCAAGTATCTCAAAATAACATCTCTTCAAAGTTAGACAGACGTTAGACCCACCACTAACCTCATTTAATGTTTAAAGCACATACTAAACCAAATTTAGTATTTTGTAACTTTTCAATGTTTAATTCAACATATTTAATGCATATGAATTCATTCTAAGGTGTCAGTTGGCATCACCAAATCGCCAAAGGGGAACATGGCATAAAAAGCAAGCCTCAAGCAACCTGCCCAAGTTCACAATACTTAAGTTCTGTATTTAAATTTTTTACTGATAGACATTTTCTTCTACTACCTATTAAATAACGATACAAAAGACAACTTCAAAAGAAAAATAGAAAATTCATTTTTGATGTAAAGATATTTTAAAGGATGTTAAGTTTTCTCAACATGAGAATGCATGTACTGATTTTTAAGAATTACCTTATCTTTCAGATATAGTTAACACTTGTAGAATTTTTCATCTATAAACCCATTAACTATTAATTTTAATGGCTATATAATTTAGCCACTTTCTTTTAAAATATTTTAAAGCTGTCAACACCCTTATACTTAACTACCCATTACTATTAAATTTTAATAGTTCAGTAAGGGTAAATTCCTATTTTCTAGCTTTCAGGACTCTGCCCACTGAACTCTCCCACATGAATAGTAAACACACCCTTGCCGTTACCTGTCTTTGAAAACAGTGATAGGTAGAAATGGCATATTTTACTATTACCTTACTCTCTCCTAACCTTTGGTACCTTCTATTCAATTCTAAGTTATAGTGACCTAATATACTGAGAGGATCCCAGTTTTGTAAAAGAAAACACTAATCTTCAAAATACTAGTGTATGATGAGTACGTGTAAGATTCCAATTTATCTCGATGCCTAAATATTTTGCAGTTTAACAATGTATTTTTGTTCTAATATACTTATTTTGGTGGAAATGAAATGCACTCTTGCCCCGAGTTATTCTGATTCAATTAATAAACTGGAATTACAAGCTGAATAGGAAACCACTGCATATATATATTATACACACACACTCTGAAACCAGTGAATATAAGCATGTTACAATCCTGTTAACATGCTAAAAATACCTAAGGCTTCATTCAACTCACAATTTACCTTAACATATTATTAATGCTAAAAATCCTAATACTTGTTACAAAAAATTTCAAAATCACTATCAAAACCCTACCTCACAAACATATCAAGCTTTAAGATTACTCTTCCCTTGATGAAAATTGCAGCACTAGTTTTTCATTTCATGAAAGCTTTTTCTAACCCATCCTCACAGCACCAAATATTCAACCAATGCCTTTAACATCTAGAAAACTTTCATGCTTCTCCCCAATTTTCACTTATCCTTACCTACACCCCAAGTAAAATTAGATTCCTCACTTATCACCCAAGATCTCATGTCCTTCAAGACTGAAACCCTAGTTTTCTGCTTGATTTTCTTCCCATGTCTATTTCCCATTGAATAGAATCCATTCTTTAAAACAACTGACATGTAAGAGCTCATTCCAAGTTTCCTGTTATTTTATTACTAGTGAAGTATGTAAGTCACCTATATATAGCATTTAAGTTACATGAACATTGTGAAGTGACAAAACAACACACACATTTCTAAAAATATTTTAATGAAAAAGTTATCTTTCTGTAAACATTTCATTATACCACAAATGAAACATTTTAATCCATTACAGGCCACCTCAAGTCAGAACATTTGAAACTTAAAATTTTGAGTACTTATATATTTAGGCTAACAATCCTTACATTACCCCTGCACATTAGCATGCTTATCCCCTTTGTGACATCAATTACTGGAACTCAGAGATACGGTCATTAACTAGCAATGTTTCAAATTGTTTGACTTTACTGAAACTCATTAAACCAAGCTGATTTCAATTGCTTGGTTGCTTAACTAATGTGTCTTTATTACCAAATTTTCTTCTTTAGGACATGAATGTAAAATAATTTTGAAGAAGCATAGTGTGGCAAGCAATAACCTCTTGAGTTGCTTTGACAAAATCAGTTTGCCTTGGCTACTTCCCTTATGAATGTCGTCCTTTTATTTGCTGGTACCATGACTTTGAGAGTATATTTTTCAGAAATGACAGTGGGACTACATTTAAATAAAATCACTTTATTACCAAAAGAAATGAGCTGGACTGGAAAGAACAATGCCTTTAAAAAAAGAAAATGCTTCCTATTTTATGAAATCTGCCTCACTAAACCCATGTTAAGAAAATTTACCGAAAGGCCAATTACCTTGTTCAACACTTCATTCTATTGATGTGTAGAAATTCAGTCCTGATTTAAACAGAGAGCCAACCAGTCATTTTCAGAGAATTAAACTCTGGCAAATGTTATATAAGAATGTCATTTATAATTTAGAAACTAGTTTTAAGCATTTATCTACCAAATGTCTTTAAAAAAAAAAAAGTGAATTAACATCAAATCTCAATTTTTAACAAGCCCTTTTGGGGCAACAATAGCCCTTATGAAATCAGCGACTGAACTAAATAGTTTATTCTTTGGGAAAAGTTGTCTTTTAAAAACGAGCATTCTAAGGTCATGCCACTCTGAATGTGCTGGATCTTGTTGGTCTTAAAAAGGAGCATTAATGTAATTAGGCCCTGCTGCTTCTGCTTAATGGGTTAAATGACCTACCCCCCCAAAATAAAACCCCAAGGTATCCTTAGTCCAAATAATCTCCTGATCTCATGTGAGGCCACTTGAACAAAGACCATTTTGATGTATCATCTGGCAATTTAAAAAGTTCACTCCAAGGTGTATTTCCTAGAATGAGGATTGACAGCTTAATACTTTTTCACTGCTGTAATTAGATCATGCTTATTATAAAAACTTCACAAAATTTGAGGTTGCTCCCTTCCTTTCTCATCAAAAATTGACTTTATCCTAAAGACACCAATAATGAATTGTGTACATGAGGCCACATCTCACTCAAGACTGAACACTCACGGTTAGTGCAGGTTAATTTTAAAAACTTTAAAACATGTCGGATGTGGTTCATTTGAACAATTTCACTAATGTACCTACGCTTTAAAATATGTAATATAAATTTGTAGGGAAACAAATGGTGTCATCAGGTTTTACTGTGAGCTACAAACCTTACCCAGCCAGAAACCTTCGTATTTAAGATGGTAGGAAAGACATTCCTCATTTAGGCAAGTAGGTTCTCATTCAACCTGCAAATCAAAAAGATTACTCTTACCTTGCTTTACAAAAAATTACTCTTTAATTAGTGAAAAAATTCAAATTCAAGCCTTACCTAATGCTTATTGCCCTTCCTTGCAGGTCTAAATGCTAGACCTAGTGACTGTGGCAACTATCTCTCATTGATGTTCCAAAAGGCGAAGAGCTCCTTCCTGCTAGACTTTCTTCGATATTTCAGTTGTAATAAGCAGATTTAACTAGCTTTTGGAAAGTTGCTCACTATCATCATAGTATCTTATGCCTTCACTTCTCTGTAGTTGATGCTCTTGCTGCTGCCTTGTCATTCTTTATTTATGCTGACTTGTCCATACTCAAAAGGCTGCTGAAGTCCTGTCTTAGTGAGTCTCCTTTGATCCACACTGTGCTTAAAAAGCACATCTTAGGTCCATTAAAGCTGGTTAAATCGCTCTCCTCATGGCTTACTTTTCCACACTGTTCACAAGAACTAAGCTAATACAACTTATAAACAGGTCACATACACAGATTTCACCTGCTTATAGGTTGCAAACATCAACTTACTGAAAATATTTCACTATTAAACTAGTTCCAGAACACAGAAAGTTTGTTAACAGTACAATTAACTTCATATGCCATTAAAGGATACTGTCAAGGTTGTGTTCAAACAATTCCACAAACAAAAAACAGGAAATGTTAATCTCCCCCATTCCTTCAACCTTTATTATATGAATAAAAGAACTTGAGACAATTTAGCTCAATTTTAATAAAATGTTCCCCAAGCATTTTGACCAGGTACCCAGCTTTAAGTTATAAACATTGACAGTGTCCATTTGTATAACCACACTTGAAGTTGTTAAAGACTTAACCATTTTCTAATATTTTCCTATTGTCTACACTGCTTATTCACATATGTCCATTAACAAATGGTGTGTTGTCTGTTACATTTATTGGTTTGTGAGTGTTTTCTGGAAAACTGCAGTATCTGTGAAGACCGATTTCCATGCTGGCATTGCATGCATCCAAATATTAATGCACAGAGGCACAGAATTAGAGCAACAAGAGAGCAAATGCAAACACTAGCACGCCCCATTCCCCTTTTTATTGCTTGTTTTGCTTAGTACTTCTTAAAACAAAAAGAATCTTGAAGTCAATGTTCAACTGCCAAAGAAATAACAGCAGGGCACATACTTAGGGCTCAAATGAAATTGTAAGCAGTAGGCTGGCGCAAAACAGTTGACATTGGTTTATATATATGACCTTAAAATCTAAAATTCTCAACCAGGGTCTTCCAAACAAATTAGCTCATACCAACATGATTTAGATTCAAGCATACACATGGAGTAACAGTGTGTTCTTTGGGATTCTGAGTAATAACTCAAGACTATGCAAATTTGAATTCAGGTCTTTGGGAAGTGAGAAGCTTGTACTAAGCAACAGTGGTACACGTCTACTGCATTAAGTCATTTGGGACAATTGTACCTGGACTGCCCTTGGTTTCATCCAATACAATGTAGAGGGTACAAACAGGAAAGCATGCCAGCCAGTTAAGGGTTCAACAATGCATGATTTTTATTCTCTTGCTTTGAGAGCTTGTATCAAAAAAAATATATTAAACCAAGGAAAAAAAAAACTGAAGATCTATGGGCCACTTGTGCTTTAAAAAGGGGGGAGGACAAAGGTAGCCACTAATTTGCTCAGAAATAGCAGGCTTAGTGGTCCTGTAGTTTGAAAAGATTCTATGAATGATTTTTAATGTAGGAGGAAAGGGAAAACATCCACTACCCCTCCCTTTCCAGAACTTAAACAGAGGGCAGTAGACATTCTTTACACCCGAATAAAACTATCGCAGCAGTTCACATGTGACCAAGGTGAATGTAGAATGGAGATGTTCCAAACACAGCTAGGACTCTCAGCAAAGCTAACACACTAAAATCATGATTACATTTTGAAAGAAAATGCACAAAAACCAAATAGGAATTGAAAATTTTCATTTGAAGGTAAATCTTAACGCTATTAAAGTCACAAATATGCTAATTTAAATACCCAATTCTATTTATCTAAAACACACATTGCAAACATACAAGTATCTATTCTCTCCAGATGTCAGAGCCCATTTATTTCATGGTTTGGAAATGGGGAGAATAGATTCCCCTTAACTGCAAGTCAGCAGGTGTTTCTTTACAGTTAACTTTAGCAAAATTCATACAAAATAGTAATTAACAATGATCTTCTTTACTTGTTAACTCACAAGGAAACACCTTCAAAACTGCATTTTGTTAAAGTTTCTGTACTAAAATGTAGAAAAACTGAACTACACAAATATTGAAAAGTTAAAAATTCCTTAATTTTTTATTCCTGGTACCACTACCACAATTTACAGGGCAATATACCTGATGTAATGAAAAGAAAAGAAAAAGACAAAGCTACAACAGATAAAAGACCTCAGGAATGTACATCTAATTGACACTACATTGCATTAATCAATAGCTGCACTTTTTGCAAACTGTGGCTATGACAGTCCTGAACAAGAAGGGTTTCCTGTTTAAGCTGCAGTAACTTTTCTGACTATGGATCATCGTTCCTTCTGTGGCAGATTTTTACAGTTCCTCTAATGCATTTGGGACGACTGTCTCAAAGTAACCTGCAGCTTTCCTGACAACTCCTCGCTCTCTCTCCTGCTAAGAACTGTAGCCTGTTGAATAATACAGGATAAAAAAATTATTACACTCAGTGAACAGTTCCACATATGCTTTATCATCATAATAAAAATTTAAAGATACCTACCCTTTTCTCAGTTTTTAGAACCTTCTGCTACCATATCCACCACTTCCACCACCAGATCCATAACCACCTGGAAATATACAGAGAATTTTAAAAGAAATATACCTGAGTTTTTAAATTTAAAAGGCAATGATGAATTTTTGATGAAAAAAAATTATTTACCACCATAGGGACTGCCCGAGCTTCTTCCACCAAAACTGCCCCCCCCTTTCATGGGTCCATAATTTGATTGCTGTTGTCCACTGTAATTTCCAAAATCATTATAGTTCCCACCACCACCATAGTTACCTGAAATGACAAAGGTTTCATTTATGGTTAACTTATACTATGACTTCCCTCTTCTAATACATGTACCTATTATCTTTTGACAATCACGGCAACACGTTATACAATATTTATATGCAACCCTTTGAAAAAATATTTTACAGAACTACCAAACTCCACCACGAACACAGAAGTCCATCAGCAGACCTCAGGCTTGAGCAGGAAAAGAAAAAACAGTGTAAGATGGTATGAATATGTATCTAGATAGCTGCCATGTTGTTTATACCTGATGCCACATTTTAGCACATGTTCTCTCCATACCTCTAACACTATTAAAATTGTAGTTTGATTCACAAATTATTTTGCAGTACAACTTTGAAATCAGTAACAGAAAAAGTATCCTAAATTGACAATTAAGAAAAACCTATTGATAACAAAACTCTATATAGTATCATGGAGCAATGATGCAGATTTGCTTACCATCTGCAATATATCTGTGACACAGACTCAAAGTACTTTTGTCACTTAGACTCCAGGTGACACCCCATTCATTTTAACATGTCTGTACATTAAAGTTATAGTTCTCATTTTCCAACTTAAAAGTGCCTAGAATTAAGTAAAATTCTGACAGATTGCTAATACCTGCCCATTTAAACTGTAAAATGAAGAGTTGAATACATTCCAACTCACTAAATAACCAGAAACATGAGAAAATTCAGTTCAATTACCTACGGAATATTTTCTAAATTTATACATCATGAA
This sequence comes from Eidolon dupreanum, assembly GCA_028627145.1. Lineage (NCBI taxonomy): Eukaryota > Metazoa > Chordata > Mammalia > Chiroptera > Pteropodidae > Eidolon > Eidolon dupreanum. The sequence goes on along the minus strand of CM053503.1, from coordinate 127,580,596 downwards.
ATCTGACCAAACTCTACACTTTAATACATCTGTAATAAAACTATAACGAATATTTAAAACAAATGAAAACTTACCACCAAAATTTCCCCCTTCATTGTAACCATCATATCCTCCACCACCATATCCACCACCTTGGTTTCCATATCCTCCTGGTCCACCACCACCTCCACCTCCATAGCCTCCTCTACTACTATAACCAGGACCACCGCCATAGTTGCCACCTAAAAAAAAAATTGGGCCACACACACAAAGAATATGAGGGTCAAATTATTGAATTCTAGTTTATGTTACATTTAAAACACTGGAAAATAAGCCAATTAGTTGATTTAACACTAAAGCCTGGCAACACCTGGTTAATAAAACCCCAAGAATCTGGGTGACTTTAGATGAATGAGTAAGATTAAATATCTTGATATTAAAAACTTTTTTTGATGTTTTAAATTTCATTAAGGAAAATGATGAACAGTCTCTTCTAAGACAACATAAGCTCAGCTACTAACTAGTACAACAAATCTTAGCTAAAAATAACTAATGTTAAAGCTTTAGAGAGAAAAAAAATCTAGTCTTCTACATTATTAATATAGAAGCACACTGTTAAACTCTTAATTCTGGCTAAAATTAGAAAAACTTAAAACAAATAGTTAATTTTCAATAAAGCACAGTAAGCAAAGTCAAAACATCAATTTTTCAAAAACTTACCATCACCTCCAAATCCATTATATCCACCATCGCCTCCTCCATAACTACCTCTGCTGCCACCTCCACCACCATAGCCTCCTGAGGAAAAAGCAAGGTGTCAATTAAAAGTGTACATTCAACTTAGCAATAAATTTTAGGTAGACATGTACTTAAAAGCCCTACCTCTTCCACCAAAGTTTCCACCACGGCCAAAGTTACCCCCACCACCTCCAAAGTTTCCTCCACGACCCATAAAGTTGCCAGATCCACCACCACGACCTTTAACACAGGCAAGAAGATCTTTAAGAATCTTACAAATACCACTCACATTTACTATGTAAGTGATACATGGTCCTACTCACCTCTTTGCGATCCAGCAGACTGCATTTCTTGTTTAGAAAGGGCTTTTTTCACTTCACAATTATGCCCATTAATAGTGTGGTATTTCTGAACTAAATTTTTTTAAATCAAACAAACAAAAGTTACTTGATGTTTGAAAAAGCACATGTATGTTATATCCTTTAGCATTATATAACTCATTAAAATATCAACACACGGACTTCTGGAGTGGGATTAGGAAATGTTCTTAGATATTAACATTTCTTGAGCCAATGCTGGTTACACAAGTTTGGTCACTTTATGAAGACTAAACAGAATACTTTATATGCCATTATGCACAATGTAAAATTATAAAGAATTTAGCAAATTTAGTGTAGAAAAACCATTACTGCTTTCACATTCACATTGATAAACTACTTACCAACAATTTTATCAACTGTATCATGATCATCAAAAGTTACAAAAGCAAATCCTCTTTTTTTCCCACTCTGCCTGTCTTCCATAACTTCTATGGTTTCAATCTTGCCATACTTTTCAAAGTAGTCTCTCAAATTATATTCTTCTGTATCTTCTTTAATACCACCAACGAAAATTTTCTTCACTGTTAGATGGGCTCCAGGCTTTACCGAATCCTACAAGTAAAAACTACAATAAGTAAAAAGAACAAATTTTTACAACAATTTCACGTTATGTAACATGGTATTAAAATACCTCTCTAGACACAGCTCTCTTTGGTTCCACTACACGTCCATCAACCTTGTGTGGTCGAGCACACATTGCTGCATCCACCTCTTCAACACAAGAGTATGTCACAAAACCAAAGCCCCTGGAACGTTTTGTTTGGGGGTCTCTCATCACCTACAAAATACAAATTTTAAAGCACTGAGACATCCTCACAAATTCTTTACCTCTTAAGAACATGTTTTTGTTCCTTTAGTAACTTACCACACAATCTGTGAGTGTACCCCATTTTTCAAAATGTTCTCTTAAACTATCATCTGTAGTTTCAAAGCTCAGACCACCAATAAACAGTTTTCTCAACTGCTCTGGTTCCTTCGGATCATGGCCCTGAGAAAACAAACCGATATATTTTAATTATTTCTTTCAGGTGAATTGCTAAGGAAGACCCACAAGCCTTTAATCAGCTACACATAAGCTCAAAGTTAAATTCTGTACCATTAACACTTTGTCCAATTAAAAAATGGAGCAGGATCACACACATTACACATCAACTTAGTAGAGGAATCAAACTACCAAGAAAACCTATAATCAGCCTTTCAAAGGCCAACATCACAAACTACATTGAATCCAAAGGAATCCCAGAATGAAAAGCCCCTTAATTTTAAACTACAAAAGTATCTGGTAATAGATTATTTCAGATGTTGCAACTGAGAAACCATTTTCCAAGAAACCAAAGTTATAGAAGTAGTGCTTTCAACCACGCCGTTTTTTTCCCCCACGTCTTCCCTACTCTGTCTACATGCCAACAAGCATTTAATTTTAAACTACAAAACTGAGGTATAACGTATTAACTTTTGAGGGGCAAATTTAGAGAAATTCACCGGTTTCAAGCAAATCAAGATGTTAAAACAGGTATTCCTCAATAAATGGCCACACCAACACTCTCCCCCAATATAACAAAATCCCTCACTAAACTTAATAGCTCTCTGTACCATCTGTTACAGGTTATGTGCTATAAAAATTACCTATCTACATTTGTATCCCACAAAATTTTCTAATACAATATTTTATGGGGGGTCACAAAAAGGACAAATTGGACTTAAGTGTGTGTATACGTATATACTTTAACATGTTGCTTGAAAAAAATGTAACACAATAAGAGAAATTGAAATTTTTAAAGAAGGGGACTGAATTGCTTTACGACTTAACCAGTTCTTTAAAAAAGTACAGTAATTGCCACTAATACATGCGTTAGGTTATCATTCATCCAGTCCTAAAAGGGGCTCACGTTTACATTTTAAGGTCTTCCTGTGATTTCTAAAAGTGGCGACGTTAAGGCATTTAATACGAAGAGACTAACATGCTAGGAAAAAAATGTTAAATGATTAAATAGCCTCAAGCATTAATTCAGTTACTCTCATCTGTTCAGTTCTTGGCTAAATGCATTTCAGTAGCAACATACAACACTGACTTAAACAAACAAGCTATAACCCATATAAAATTCTTTTAAGCACACGAAAAATTCAACTGTGGTTGCAGTCCTCTAGAACAAAAATCCAAGAAACTCTAGCCAGAGCCGACCAATCAGAAAATGAGAAAAATGGAGATCAAAAATTTTCCAGTTTCTATTTTACATCCACACTCAAACATTAGTGAGAATGGCGCGAAGATATGTATAATTTTAAGTACTTTAGCAAGAATAACAGATCAGGAAGTAATAAGAAGCAGAAAACTTTTTCAAAACTTATTTTCAACAGAATGCTGCGAAGAAAAGAGCAAGACAGAATTAAATTCTCCACGCCTTAAAGATGTCTGTAAAGCCTAGAACGCGACGGCAGAACTCCAGGAAAAGCACTGAGCCCCAAGCTTAGAGGCCATTTGCAGCATTTTCTGCTGGGCCGCATCCTCCCTCTTCCTTTCAATCCCGCGCTCTTTCCTGGTGGCGGAGCGAGGCGGCGGCCATTGCGGGCCAATGCGCCATTTCGTAACGCGGCAGCGGATCAATGTCAATGTGGCCGCCGCCCGCCTGCTCGCTCGCCCGGATGTGCCTGCTCGTCCCCTCCCCTCCCCCACCGCCTCTTCTCAACCGCTCCCGCCCAGGCCCGCCATGCCGCTCTCGGACTCGATCCGAAGCCGCGCGGCCGACGGGCCAGCTGCCCTCCCGAGGTCTCCTCAGCCACGCCGCACCTCCGAGGAGGCACCTGTGCAGCCGAAAGAGAAAGCGAGGCGAGCGAGAGGCCCGGAGGAGGCCTCCCAGGCCCGCTCCCCTCCCCCTCCCACCGCCCGTCTCAACGCAGAGCGCGGGACGGCCGACCCGTCCACCCGGCCTCCCCGCTCCCACCGAGCCAGGCCCCCCACGCCGGCCACTACCCATCAACCCCCCACTCTCCCCCTAATACCTCCTCCCCCCGGCGGCGGCGGCGACGGCCGGAGTCGGGCTGGGGGCGACCGGGCGGCGGTTTTACCTCCATTTTGAGACCGGACTCGCCTCTTCCAACTCGAGTGCAATATGGGACCGAGAGGAAGAGGCGGGCCCAATCATCACGTGACGCGCTTTCCGCGCGCCGCCGGTCTGATGGAGGAGGGGCGAGTTAGGAAAGGGGCGTGGTCAATTGGGCGCGAAGAGGGACTGGAGGAGCGGGTTGGCGGGCGGAGAGCGGGGGCGTGGCAGGCCGCGGGAGCGCGCGCGCCTCTCCAACTTCCAGGGCGGCGCCGCCCTGGCTGCCGTTCGCGCCCAGGCCGCTGAGGGGACGTCAGCTCGGGCTTGGCCAATGGCGAGCGCCCACGTCGGGAGAACGCCTCGTGACCGCGCGTCACCGGAGAAAAAGGCCTTTCCCTTTCTTCTCGGGCTTTTTTCCCTTCCCCCACTTAGGCCTGTCGGTCTCCATTTCCGAATTCTTTGCATTGCGGGTCCCTGAATAAAAACCATACTTTTTCTTTCTTGTACTTTAAGGTCGCAAGAAAGAATTCTTGGCCCCTCGCCGTCTCCTCACCTGGTTCCAAATGCCAGGGACCAGTTTTTGTGACTGCGACGCCAACTGTGAGGGACCGTACTTAAAAATCCCTGCGACACCGACATGTATGAATCATGGGCACTTGGGAGAGGCCTCACCACGCGCCTGACGTATTGAAATTTTATCCCTAACGAGCTGAGGCAAGACTAGCCATGGTCAATTCATTAGGTACTCACTGAGCTCAAATCTGTTGGTACTATTTTCTAACACTTTGCTAGTTACTGTGGAAAGAGCTGAAGCAACTTTTCTCACGGGTGAAATTTAAGGACCTGAATGCTTTACAAAACTTTAAAAAGTAGGTATGTTACCTATTCGCGAACGATTTTTACCTTTGTTTCTGTGTTCTGAAGCATAATGAATGAGATCACTTAAAGAGTTAAAAAAAATAGAGATGTAATCCTTTCTGGCCTTAAGTGATTTTAAATCTCTTGACCTGATTGAGCTCCAGTTTTAGTTTTTTTTAAAACAAAAACGGGGTGAGATTAGGTGATCTCACTGTGACAGCCGTCAATCTCTGGACTCGTGTTGAACAAAGGCACTGATGAAAGTGACCACAACTGACAAGTCTCCCTATCCTGCTAAGAAATGTCCTGTATTTTAATGTAGCAACCCATACCGAAGCTCCTCCTTTGGAAAGATTAGAAATTTAATTATGTTGTAAATAGTTTTTTTTTAAGTTTGTATTAACAAGTGGGAAAAGGGTCACAAGTGGTCTGCTTAGAGCTTGGGAAAAGGGAGCACACACACACAAAAAATTGTTAAAGTTTATCTAGTATTGCCCAAGCAGAACAGGTATTTTATTTGGCAGACATGAACAAAAGGTACTCTGTTCCAGGGCAGAAACCAGTCACCAGGCTTTAATATAACCTGAATGAAATAACCCTCCAAATTAGTCTCCTCCTGTTGCTCTGATTCCAATCACAAGCAAACTGTTGTGTAGTCAGCTTATCAAGTACTCCTGATAGCCAACAACAGTACTTGAGACTGTTGGGAACATTTATACCTTTAGTGTCTTGTTAACATATCAAGGCTTTGTGAGTTTGATTACTGTGAAATAGTCACGGATAATGATTTCTGTTTCCACTTTGAGTAAGTTGGAAATGCAAATTAAAGACCTTAGAAAGATGATATTCACACCAAAGTATTCTATGAGACACTGCAAGGGTGATCACGAAGACTGATCATTTGGCTTCACTTTAGGACATATTTGTACAGGTGTTTTCTAACGAAGTTACTTCTAATTAGTAACCGGTTATTCTTCTTTGAATTGTATTAAATTCTTATATTAAATTGATAAATGATTGATAGGGAATGGGATATTAAGTACTTCCATCCAGGAACATAGTATATCAGTCCATTTATTCAGGTCTTTTGTCCTTCAGTAAAATGTGGATTCCTCCCCTTGGAGATGTGTTGTTTATCCAGACTATAGTTTTTTAGACATTAGCTACTTCTTAAACTTTTGTCTAAGTTTACCCCCAGCTGTGGGGCCACGTGGTATCTCATATAAATATCCCTGCTTGTGTTCTTGACCCTGTTGGACACAAACTTGAAACTTAGCTGCTATCATTATAGCTCTGGCTCTTTGAAACTGAGATAGAAAGAGAGTATATGGGTTAGGAAGCAGAACAAGTGTCCTAAGGAGGGACGGAGTGGCAGATAGCTTTATAAATAATTATATCAGGGCCTCTCAACTTCTTTCACATCAACACAAACAGAAAAAGATCGTTTTTATACAATACACTGGGTTACACAAACGTGGGGGCATCTAAATGACAGTTTAAAAAGTTCATAACATTTTCTTTAAATTATATAATTATAATAAAATGCATTGTATTAGAGAAGATATTAAATATTGAATTTGAATAAAACTTTCAGATAAAAATTTTCTACATATTTTAATGATAAACTTGAACTTGTTCCTATGAATATATTTTGATTTAGGTTTTATGGTTGAAATGGCTTTATGCAGTTTCTAATCTCAACTTTTTAATGATAAACTCAGATTCTGAATAGTAATTATCAGTGAGGGACTGTGATCACTTAAGTAGGTGATAAAATATTTAAAACCATTTTATATTATCATTCAAAATTTACAGCTGTAATTATATTTAAAGAATAACAACTCTTTTATGGACAAATGTAATGTTGCAATTTCATATGATAATGCAAATTGATTTCAAACTAATAGTACATTTTTATATCAGTGTTTTCACAATGAAATTCTAGCTTTCAGAACATGCATGCATTGTCAAGTTAGTCTGGCATTAAAAGAGTACACTGTCATAAAAAGATAGAAATAGCCACTACATGTTAAGACAAATATTAAGCGCATTGCCTAGAACTGAGCCCACCAGGAACCCCACTGTGTCCAAGCTCATCCTCTCCCACCCCCCCGACAGGTTTCCCCTGGGTCTGTGTGCTGTCCCCCTTGGGCACCTGGGGGTGCCACCAGAATGTTTGACCCATGTTGGGCAGTGGAGTGCCTTGCAGACAGATGCCCATGTGGCAGGCATCCTTGGCCACGCACAGACAGCCGAATTATGTGTTGGTTGTTGTCCATAGTGCTTGCTGCATCTTTGACATACACCCCAGAGAGCCCTGAGGAGCCCTAAACATGGCTGCCCATAGTCGGAGGTACTAGATCAGGTGGTTCTGGCTGCCCCAGACCCTTCTCAACTGCCTCATTGCAGGAAGAGTCAATTTTTCACCCAAATTCAGGACACCAGCATGCCATAACTCACTAGTTGGGAAGCACTGTCTGGATTGTGTGCTTCATTTTATGAATAAGGAAGCTGTAAGGCAGATCAAAAAGATTTTTTCCAAGATTAATAACAAATTATGGCAGATTCAGAACTAGAAGAAAGAATGAAAATTGAATGAAAATATTTTGGACAGGAGGATAGTAATTCTTAGAAGGGAAAAATTGTGATAGACTATAAGCTTTGTTACCTGCCACTGTATTCTAAATATGCCAATAGCTTTATTTTTCTGAAATCTTGGTTTTTTAAATAAAAAGTATATAAAGGAAAACAAAAAGCAAAAAGTGTCTCCCCTCAAATCCTCTTACATAGATTTGACCATGGTTACCAGTTTAGTATATATCCTTTTACATTTTCTTCTGGGGCTACTCAATGCCCTAAGTATGGTTAATATGTATATATAGCCATATCTGCTTCATGTATATACATATAACAAGCTATCCAGATTGGTATATAATTTCCTTTTTACCTCTACTTAACCAACTAGTCATTTATTGAACTCTTAACTATGTACTAGGCAATGTCAAGTGCTGGAAATTCTTCATAGTCACATATCTTCTACTGTTCTAAGCACCTTATGTTCCTGATCTCATTTAATTTCCCAAACAACCTTAGGAGTAGGTCCTATTATTGTCATTTTTTAGATGTTAAGAAGAAAAGCCATGGGCCCAAAATGGTGTCATTTGGGCTAAAAAGCCCATGACACCAAACCTGGATGTAATACCTAACCTAATTGCAGTTGCAGCCTTTTCCAAGACTGGAGTTTTAAACCAATCAGTCTGGAATTTCCTGATCCACAATAGTCAGGTAATCTGCTTAATAAGACCCCCTGCCTTTCCCTAAGAGAAGATATCCTAGCCTGAAATAATCCACACTTAATTTCTTAGTCCTACCCTCTTGCCTATAAAAACTTTCCATTTTGTACAACCTCTTGGAGAGCCTTTCCAGTTGCTAGATGGAATGCTGCATGATTTAGGAATCACTTAATATAGCCAATTAGATTAAGTTGAGTTTTGAATAAACTAGGGTTTAAGGAAGTTGAATAAATTTACCAGGATTATATAGGCCATACAACATGGAACTGATATAGAAAGTCATGTTATAGCTAGCTGTATTTATATTTTAATATTCTTAAAAGTAGCAACCTTTTCCTATAAGATTTTCTATCATACATCTGTCATGTTCACTACCTTTTTCATCACGTCTGCAGAGACCACTAGTGTGCCTGGCTTGTCGTAGGCAATTCATTTATTTGTTGTTGAATAAATAAATGAATGAATGAGGAATGAAATATTTTGGGTCCCTTTCAGTGCCCTACATGTTCTACTGCATAATTTGTGGGCCTCATGCAAAACAAAAATGCAGGACCCCTTGTTCAGAATTTATTAAGAATTTCAAGATAGTGACATCAAAGCATTAAGCCGCACCAAGACCTTTTTGAGCATAGGGCCCCGTGTGACTGCAAAGGTCATACTCCATAAAGCTGGCGCTGGTACCTAGTGTTTAGAGCAGGCTCTTAGTCTCTTTTGAGCAATTTATTCATTTTACGTGTTGTGATTTACCTCCACTTCCTTATTAGCCACTCATTTCTTAAGTGTTCATAATTTAGTTTCTGCCCCAAGCTATGGAAACTCTCTCCAAGGTCACAAAAAATTATCTGCCAAATTAATTTTCCCATTCTAAATATTAATCCTCCTGTCTCAGTCAGTTCAGGCTGCTTTAACAAAATACCACGGCCTGGATGAATTAAAAACACTTCTCTCAATGCTGGAGACTAGGAAGTCTATCATGGTGCCAGCATGATCATGTGCTAGAGAGAACCTTCTTTCTGGTTTACAGATGGCTGTCTTGCTGTGTCCTCATATGACAGAGTGCTCACACTAGCTAGCTCTTGTGTTTCTTTCCATAAGGCATTGTCACATTGAGGTGTGGAACCTCCTGAGGGACTTTGTGAAACGCACCCATTGCTCTCCCTGGAGTGGTTACTCTCCTAGGAAAGACTGTGAGTGAGGTACATACCTGAGAACCCTCGGGGAATTTGTACATGCCTGAGAGGCTGAAGTAGTGGTCAAGCTTGATTAGTGTATTGAGATGATGGAATAGATCACACCCTCCTTTTCTCTCTCTCTCTCTCTCTCTCACACACACACATACATGCATGCACACACATGCACACAATGCATGGGTAATTTAAAAAGTGAAGAGGTAATTTGATACCAGAAGTACTGATGAGTCATATACAATGACTGCTGTTTCTCAGGTAGGTCTCAACTGGACTTTGAAAAGGCTAAAATCTTGGTATTTTTTTTTTTTTTAACAACTTCCCTGTACTTCCCTAGTCATATCTTTTGAGATGAATATCTGTGATGTTGGCTGCCTAGCATCTAGTTCCCTTTTAGTAATAGCACTCTGATTTTCTTATGGGACCATGCACTTCTCATTCTTAGACCATATGATTCCAGGGGGAGCTCATCCAATCCCTGACCACAGGGGCAGCATTTGACTGAGGCCTGGCTAATTAGAACATTGTATTCCTCTACCTACAGTAATTGGTTTGAGATTGGGCAAGTGACTTATTATTTACTAATTCATTTATTTATTCAACAAATATTTATTGAGCACCAGCCATGTGCCTGGCAAAATTTTGGGTGCTAGGGATACATCACTAAAAAAAAAAAAAAAAAAAATGACAAAGTCCTTCCTGTAGGGATTCAGAACAGGTCACCTCAAAAAGTACCTCTGTGGTATGTGGATTATTTTGAGCTAAAGTCAATCAAGACCCTGCAAGCTCAAGAGAAACTTCCGCACCCTCCTCGCCTCAGTTAACTACCTAGAAGAATTTAAATTAGAGGCCTTGTCATAAGAGATTATCAGAGATAACCTTTTTGACCTATGTATATGACAGGACAAACTAGTAATTGTGAACATCTGCTCTTTTTATTTTCCTGCAATGACCTTTCTCTTCTCTGAAGCCCCAAGTTACTTTACCTCGTCCTTATCTCAGAATGCCATGTATACCTCATTTTCCCTTTCTGTCTCTGAACCTCTCGTGTTTGTGGGGTCTCTGACTCTCTCATGTATGTGGGGTTCCCATACATATGTATGTAATTAAATCTGGTTATTTTCTCTTATTAATCCATCTCATGTAGGTTTAACTATTAAACCAGATGAAAGAATCTTGAAGGGTGGAGGAGGAGCTTACATTCAAAACAAGAGAGGCAGACAATAAACTAATTAAATAAATAATATAAAATATTACAAAGTGATAAATACTGTGGAGCAAAACAGAATAGGGAAGTTGGTAGAGAGTTCTGGGGGAGGCAGGAGAAAATGCATTTGGGTGGTCCAAGATGGCCTAATTGAGAAGATTGATGTTTGAGCAAAGACTTGAAGGACATGAGGGATTGAACACTGTGGATATTGGGGAGAACAAGGAATAAGAATAAGAAAGAGTCTTGAAGTAGTGGTCTCCTATAGGAGATGAACCTTATTGTTTAGCCCTGTCCATGCTCTTTCAAACCTTCTTGATTGTTCAAGTAGCCTTCTTTGTTCCTAGCGGCTGAGGGTGTACCAAGACAAGTCAGTAAAAGAGAGACTCTCAGTCAGCACCTAGAAGCAGGCTGATTGGAAGCTGGATCCTAAGGCAGTAGCAAGTAGGCCTCTTTCAGGGAAAGTCTAGGAGATGGGCATTTCTGTCTACTACTTCTGTGCTGAGCTCTGGGAGTAGGAGGGGGAATGGCCAGTTAAGAACTATTTGTTTCCAAAAGAGTAGAAGCAGTTGAAAATACAAGAGAAAGGAAAATTGATGGATGGAGTAAGATCACAGAAGGGCTCTAGATCAGCAGAAGGGCTCTTGGGAGCAGAGAGAAGGATTAGCCCTTCACTAGGGAGGCAGTTATCTCACTCAAGGATGAATATGGTACCAAATAAGATTGTCGATAGTGTCTCAGGACATCAATGCTTGATGACCTTTGTTCTCCCTAGTGAATAAGAAGCAAAATTATCTGCTGAGATGGTTAGGGATGGTGGAAGCTGGTGAAATTTTGAAAAGTTGTTGTGAAAGAACTGATTAGGGCCTCCGGAAACCCAGTCTGAGGGTGGGAAACCAAAATCTGGAATAACTTCAATTTCCTTAGCTGAGTAATTTTTTCCAGTTGGTCTCGGTAGACTGAGAGTGTGAACAAAGAAGTCAGCCAGTCAGTTTGGTCCAGGATTGTGGAACTGGATAGGAGACCTTGGGAAGCAATGAAGTTGAGAGTATTGATAAGAGTGGTTGAGGTCATAGGTCGTGAAGACTAGATAAAGAAGTGAAGACCGTGATGGATTGGAAGAAAATTGAGCAATCAAGGGCCTAGATATTGAAAAAGGAATGTGGAAATAACAGGCAAGATAGCTAGAAGGATCAAAGATTGTTGTCTGGTGGGGTATATGAGCATAAGATATCAGAGGAAGAATTCCCTGTGATGATAAAGTTTGTAGAACTGGGTGGCTGAAGTAGAGGGGAGATGATGCCTCCTGGGGGCGAGGGGGTCAGGAAAATGTGAAGTCAGAGTGTTAGGCTCGTTGGCCACGGACTTTAGACTTATCCCTGATGATAATAAGGCTTGGAGGAGAGAAGAAAACCGTGTTGAATATAGGAAAGTGAGAAAACAGCTTAATGGCTAGGATAAAATATGTAGAGAAAATAAGGTGACTTTTTAAGAAATTTGATACTGGGTCCTTGAAAGAAGATTGAAGGTGAACTTTTGAGTCAGCAGAGCCAGCTTCTGATACTTAGTAGCGTGTAAATAATGGTATTTTCTTTAAAGGGTTAAATGAGTTAACATTAAATGAGATAATACCCACAAGTGTACTTATAACACAGAACTACATGGGAAAGGCTCACGACTGGAGAAGCCGAAGGTGAACTGTCAGCTCCAGTCCTGCAAGCAAAGGATAGAATTTTGAATGGGTCCCCGAGCAATCTCAGCATGCAATGGGAGCCAAATATTAGGAAGGAGATAGGTAGATGAAGGAAGAAGAAAGAGATGGCAGCCTAGAAAGGGGATGGACTTAATTTTAGTGGACAGGCTCCTCAGCTCAGGACTACTTCCATACAACTGGGGTGCTCTATGCAACAACTTGAATTTGGCAGTTTTTACTGTGGTATCTTGGTAGCTATTAGTGGCCAGTCCTCAGTTTTATCTTCATTTCTCAACCTCAGTTCTTCATCACCAGCAACCACCACTACCCCAATCTCCCTAATTTTAGTATACTTTTGCTTTACTTTTAATATCATGCAACACCTGGCTTCTGTGCAGCTGAGAAAGGTCAGAGTACACACTGAATGGAAATAGCATAAAATGTAAGACTGTGAATAAAAAGAATTTTAGTGTTGAGGTTGCTTAAAGTACAGTTGGTTTCAGCTACTGTTAGAAAGAAAATAATTTGATTGAAAGAAATGAGACTAACATCCATATTGGCTGACAGACATTTAATTCTCTCTGGGCTCCTTTTCCCCCATTTTTAAAAAAATTATAGATGATTTCAATAATACAGAAAAATTTAGGTAATTGTACACCTTTATACTCATCAACTAAACTCAACAATTGATAATAATTTGCCATATATTCTTTCTTTATGTATCTATATGGAAATGCATTGCCAACCTTATGACACTTCCCCCCTAATACTTTATAGCTTGCATTCTCTTATATAATCACATTAACATGTTTTAAAAAAGGTATTGAATATTTTATTTATTAAATGTTTTCTAATTAATTGCAGCTATTATTCTTTTTGGTATTTAAATTGCCCCAATTTGACTTCTATGGCCTTTTTGTCATGCCCTTGTAAGTCTTAAAGAGAGTGTCCAAATTCTCTTTCAGGTATATTTGAATTTTATTAATCAAAAAAAAACTCTGTAAGATGGAATTTTAGGCAATATGCAGAAGAGATTTAGGGGTGAAGGGAAGAAAGAGTGGCTTTTATATAGGTAGACCAGTGAGATTGTCCTTGGAATCAGCCCTCCTAGGCTCATCTTGACCTGGAGAATCTTCCTTTCCTTCATATTTGAGCCCTAGATTCACCAAAAACTCCCCTGTTTTTAATAATTTATTGACAGCAGGAGGCTAAAATTACTATATGAATATTTTGCTTGTTTGTAAATTAAGAACTGCCTGCTTTTATGTGTGGGAAGAGTGAAGATAACTCTGACCCAAGTATAATTAATGATAATGAAAGGGAAATACTCATCAGTAGCAATATGGGACATTACATGAGGAAAGTATGTTAACATATATAGTGATATGAGATTTCTGACTGAGACACTGAGAAAGAACAGACTCTTGGGGCCCTCCACACACAATAATTTAACTGCCCTGTGCCTTGTTCCGGCATAGCTTTCTGAATTCACATTGACACATGAATCCCACAGCTTTGGGTTGTGAAAGAGTTATCTGTTAAAATTTCTTGTGACAGTAATATCTTAACACAAAGCAAATGTTTCCAAAGGGTGGGGACTTGGGTCACTGAGTCAGATCAGTGGAGGAATTGATTTTGAACAGAGGCTCTTTCAGTAAGTCATACCATAGTAGCTACTATCTTTTCTGCTGCCTATTTCTGGCTTTGACTATAATTTTATCACTATATGGTTGTGAACATGTAGAAGGTAAAGAAGAATAAATTATCCTGAGCAGCAGTTATGAAATCTCCTCTCTTGTAGAAGCAAGGACAAATGTTTACATGTTGCTATGAACATGATAATGCTCGAGACATAGCTAATATAGGAAATTAAATACTACTTTGTGAAGGTTTAAAAATGGAAAAGAATCTTAAAATTGCCAGGTGTTTCAGTAATCCCACAACCTCTTTTCATTCTATTTATTTAGATCTCCACTTAGATTTTAGAAAATTTTTTCTTTATTTGCTGATTTTAATTTCCTTGTATTTTCCTTTCTTCTGATTCATCTGATTCTTCTACTGTCATTACCTTAGTTAATATCCCAGGAGATAGTATCATTTTACTTCCCATCAAGGACTATTTTCTTTTATACTTCAGATTTCCCAGCAAGGAGCTTTGGAGGTTCTTGATTTAATTAATTCTTTCCTGAAGATATACATATGAAGGAGATTCTGCTAATCCCATACACTATATAAAGTTATACACAATCCTAAAACATATAATTTGTAAGCTAATCAAGGATGTAGGTTTGGCAGGCTTAAATGTGATTCAGGTAGGCCCTCCATTGTTCTGTGGAGTAGCTGAAGTAGTATCCATCCCCAGCTCAGGTTCCCCTTCACCTCAAAGCTTTGCTGAAATAAAGTTTCTCTCAGTAAAAGGAATCTTGGCATGAGCTGCTAAGAAGTTGATTCTCCTGTCCCCACATCAATAAATGTAAATAGAGGAAATCATGTACTAAAAAAAAAAAAAAAAAGTGCTTTTATTTACAATTATTCAGCCAAGTAAATAAAATATGCTCATTATCATTGTAGCATATCTTAGGCACATTTTTTAATTTCCAAAAGTGTACATAAAATTAGAAAACAATAAAAAAAAGTTGGTAAAGGAAGAGGCACATTATTATAAGGTTTTAGGGGTAGGCATCTTTCTCTCTACTCCCTTAATAGACATTTTTTTCTGACATTAATTTTTATTGTGGTAAGACATGTATAGATCACAAAATATACCATTTTATCCATTTAAGTGTACGATTCAGTGACATTAATTATATTTACAATGTTGTGTAGCTATCACAGCTATCTCCAAAATTTTTCTGTTACTGAAAACAGAAACTGTATTCACTAAGCAATAACTCCCCATTTCCACTCTCCCCAACCCTGATAACTTCTAATCTACTTTCTGTCTCTATGAATTTGTCTCAATTTTAGAAGATAAACTTTGGTGGCTATGTGGATGGAAAGTGGCTTAAGGAATGCAAAAGACCAAGACTTAGATCTTTTCCTTCAGGTAACGTAACAGGATAATATTTGAAAACCATTATTATGATGGTCTCTTTTGCTTTTCTCAGAGTACAGTGCTCTAGTTAGCGGAGATGTTGATCTAGCTGGTAGAAAGGAAAAATTAGGATTTGAGGTGGAAAAGATGAAAAAAGGGAAAACTACATGATAGTCTCTGAAAGTAAAATACTACTACTATGCATGTCAGTAGCCTTGCAAGCTGAGTTTTTAAGAGAGGGGTTTTCCAAATTCCTTTAATAGTCACTGGCTGAATCAAGAGGGACCAGCTTATAAAGTTCTGTGTTATAGAGAGGATACTCTTCTGTTTATATTAGCAAAGCCACAAGTCCTGCTGCTCAATAACAGAAAGGGGGGGAATAGTTAGGTTAAGTTTTTCTGCAAGTAACAAATTGCTTCAGATAATAATAAACAAGGTCGAAGTTTGTTTCTCTATCATATTCTAGAAGTCTTTTTAGTTTATGAGCTTGTCAGTCAAAATCTGCCATGGCATTCCATGAGACTTAGAGACTTAGACTACTATAATTCCAGAAATTAAATCTACATTACAGCCAGCAGGCAGGACGAGGTGGGGGAAAGAAAGATACATCACCTTTCTTTAAGGACATTTGCTATAAATTGCACACAAAATCTATGTTCATATCCTTTTGGGCAAAACTTAGTCACATGACCATAACAAATTGCAATGGAGCCAGAAAATGGGAACTCTATCATTATGGAAGAAGGGACATTCAGATATTGAGGAAATAACTAGCACTTTCTGCCACAGAAAAAGAAGTAGTTTGGAGAATGAGACTTCAAGATGGAGGGCAATACTGAGTGAACAGCTCGTAACAGGGTAATAGGGAGCTTTGGGCGGCCCAAAGGCAACCCAATGTGAGGGTATTGAGTGTCAAAAGTAGGTTCGTTCTGGGTACATCAAGAAGCTAGGAAATGGGTTTTGCTAGCTGAGAAAGTAACAAAGAAATGTTCCCTATCTTCTAATTTTAGCTAAGACTGGTCCCGTCCTGTCTTTGCTACAAACTACTTTTTGCGGAATGGCTTCTTTCTTCAGAAAATATGTTCTAAGAGGGAAGGAAGCTTGATGGGTACATTTCTTCGTCACACTGCCTAAAGAGCTTGGAGGTAGGTCTGAGGGGAGTAAGAAAGGCCTTAATGAGAACCTCTAATATGAGACCTCAACCTTGGCCTGCTGCAGCGTCTGGCTCCACTGAGTAGCAGCAGGTGAGGGTATACACTTTGGGATGTGCCCAGCTCTGATGCCTTCAGTTTCAGAGGGGTCTTTGCTTTCCTTTGGCCTTCAATTTATGGGCACAGAGATCACACAGTATAGTGATTTACAGCAAGTATTTGGGGCCTGGACTGTCCAGATTTGAACCCCAATATTCTTGGTACCTCTGTAACTTGGGACAAGTTATTTAATCACTTCTACAGGATATAAACAAAACCAGACATCAATTATCATTGTAAAATTTAATATGGTTGGTCCTACCAAATGAAGAGTGTTTGCCTATACTTTACAAAAAAAAGACATTTGAGATTCTATCTATTTTAACTCTACAGCACTGTACAGTGTCTCTCCTATTATGTCAGATTTCTTACTTGTGGGCTTGTTTGGGTTTTTAACAAGGTTTTTATAAGATTCTTAAAATGATTAAATTAATTAAAATTTAGGAAAAACTCAAAAAAGTTAGCTATTATGCATTATTATTATTATGACTCATAGAACAAAATGGAGAAATGACTGAAAGAAAATAGAACTCTAAGAAGTCTACTTGGCCTCAGAAAATAGATGTTTATTGATTCTTTGTAGATGTTTATGTAGCCTGATGTAGGTGGTGATAACCCATACTTTCAAAAGTTAGTGGATGAATAAATATGCTTTCAGTTGTGTTATCAATTCATAAAATAGAAATAACCCTAAATCTATAGGAAATGACAGACACAAATGAGTGAAGGCTGAGTTAATGAGTTATTCTTACAGTTGAGCAATATTAAATCCAAACAATGTTATTCTACTTTTTATGTGACAGATCTATGCTTTTGGTTAGTCCCTTGCAGCAATTATGACAATCATAAACCTGAAAGTACAACACAAAGTGCAATTCAGATTGTGGTTGAGAGTAAACATAAGAGAATAAAGCAGGACTACTAGTAAAAACCTGATATAATAGTTGAAACACTATGAAGGGTTATAAGGACAGAGTAGATAGAACACTGAATGTCTTCCCCTCCCTCCCCCTCCCGCCTGGCTTTTTTGCAAGATACAAATCTCCATTTGGCTGGACTAACCATGTTGGATTTACAATGATAATACATCTCTGGTCTCGTTTGTATCTTATATCTTATTCACAGAGTGTGCTAGCTAGCATATGTTCTGTGTTTATCTCAAACTTACAATATCAACTGTGAATTCTGTTCAGTCTAAATACTATCATGCTCTTGTAAAGTTGTAGTTATAATATTTTAAACACTATTAGATATACTAGTAAAACCAGGTTAATTTTTTCAGTTTATATCTTGGATTTCTCCAATTTTTATTATTTTAATTATCTACATGTAATTATATTTCTACTGTACTTTTTTCAGCAGGGTAATTACGTCTTGGTGAAATGTTCCTTAAATCAGATAATATCACATGATATTAATAATTCTAAATATTCTAATATGCAATGAACCATATGAAAGAATAATTAATTATGAATATTCTAATGTGCAGTGATTTAGATGTAAAGCAGTTTTATGAGTTCTGAAATAAAATGTATATATTACTTCATTAATATTATTTTAAATTTGGATTTATCTTAAGCACTATTACTATTATGTATAAGACAATTTAAGAAGCAGACAGTATTGTTATTAAATAATAGAGCAATAAAAGTGTTTTGGGGAGGCATAAAGGAAGTTTCAAATACACTTAAGCAAGGACTCAAGCAGCCTCATAAAAATCATTTCGCATTAAGTACCTCAAAATGTGCCACCATGTTCAAAACACTGATTCCATGTATCTGAGGGAAAATTGTCACAAATTTGCAGCCCCCAATTGGAAATAATTTTGTGCTTTTTCTCCTTTTGCCTAAAAAATGATCTTGATTTCTCAATTTTGAAATCTTTAGTCTAGACCTTATAATAAGTAATAAAGACAAACTGGTCACATACTGGTGTAACTGCTACAGTTAGAATTGCGTGAGTTAGTTAATCTCAGTTAAGTTTCTAAAATGTAGAAAACTGACTCTTCTTCAATAAGTATTGCTATTTACTGAAAGGTAAAACAGTGTTACAGGGTATAGCAGGTGGGGATAGACTATCACTTTTTTATACTGTGTACTTGTTTCTATGTATGTCTTTTTCTTCTTTATTTTATTTTCATTCAAATGAATGTAAACACCAAACTTCTAATTTTAGCCTTATATCGGCTAGAGAGACATTTGATAAGCCAAAACTTTTGAAAATATTTAGACCTTCCAAAAGTATCAAACCCTCATGGTGGTAATTACAGTATTTTAGAGCTTGAAGGGGTTTTACAGGTCGTTTAGCTCAATTCCACATTTTTACAGAAGAACAAATTAAAACACAGACAAAGAAAGTGAGTGACTCAAAGCCACAACTTCCTGTCACTATATTTTTAAATTCACATATTTCTCAAGAATGCTATCTAGCAAACAACTCACATTATCAAAAGAGACTGAATGCTTGTGTCCCCCACCCCCGATTAGTATTTTGAAGCTCTAATTTCCAATATGTTGGTAGTGGAGGTGGGGCCTTTGGGAGGTAATTAAGTCATGAGGGTAGGACCTCATGAATGGAATTATTAGTGCCCTTGTAAGAAGAGTCGCAAGAGATATGATATCATTCTCTCTGCCATGTGAGGATAGAGCAAGAAGGCTGCCATCTGCAGCCCAGGAAGAGGGTCCTTACCAGACACCAAATCTGTCTATATCTTAGACTTTCCAGTCTCCAGAACTGTAACAAATAAATCTTTGTTGTTCAAGCTGCTCGCTGTATAGTATTTGTTGTAGCAACTCAAACTGACTAAGACAGAAAAATAAAATCTAATAAGGTTATTTAAAGATTTTTCTCTTGATATATGATAATTTTAACAAATTCACACTGGGTTGACATGTGACTGTGAGTGTGTTGCTTACGCTCTAGGGACCACTTTAATTCCTCTCATGATAATGAAGTTCCATGTATATTCAAACCCATCAAAAAAGAATTGCCAGATCAGTTTACAGAAAGGATTCTACACCTCAGGTGTTTTAATTAGTTCATTGTTTCTCTAATGATGTTATGCTCCTCTGTCTTTATATTATTTATGAAATTTTATTGTAATAGAATTTAGAATATTAGACCTGGAGGAAATATTAGAAATGATCTAGTTCAACTCCCCCATTAACTTATACCATATTTATTCTTATAATTATTGATATAATATTCTAGTGAGATAGCAACAAGCAATAAGAAAAATCTGAGACTTCAGTAAAATGAAATACTTTTTGGAGAAGAAATGTAACCCAAATGAAGCCTCATCTTTATCAGTGGAGCTTTATTTATTTACATCATAATTATTACTTGAATGTTTACATAAGATAATTTTTTATCTTTGTTTTATATTACCTGAATCATAGTATTCACAGATATGAAATAAGAAAGTGACCATGTTTATGATTTCTATTATAGTAAAGAAAACCAACTTTTAGGTAATCTTCCTACATTCGTGAAATATACGTAGACATTAAATACATCATTGATGTTGAGATTTTCTTTGCAGACAAATCCGAAAAGCTTATTGAAGGTTTATGATAAAATTTTAACATTCTTTATACTATTTGATGATAAAAGGCTTATTTCTATAATATATTCATTAATATTTGCAGTGCTCTGATGGACAAGGCATCATCTTGGCTATAAGGAATATGTATTCTGAAGTCCTCAAGCTATTTCTGTGTCAAACACTTAAGTTTTGTTCATGTTTAGTGACCACACACCTCGGAGAACTGAAAGGAGTCTTTCAGCGCAGCAATGGAAAGGACAGACACCAGGCTATTTTTAGTTGCCAAGAATATCACATTCTAGCTAATATGTTTTTTTTTAACATGGTAGTGTGAGCCAAGTCCAAGGGTGTCATTAAAGTATCCCTTAATGTGTGGAGCAAAGATAGTTTCTAAAAAGTGATCATAAAGTAAAATTTCTGAATAGTAAAAAAATTTAAAAATAGATATCTAAAAAGAAATTTTTGCCTATGCCTTTGAGAACCTGTTTCACAAATTATCCAAAGAATGGTATAGCCAGCTCCCCCATTCCTGGCTGTCTGTCAATTTCAACATTAGATTCTGTGCTGTTTCCTGTGCTGTGAGCTTAAATTTCTGGGCAATAAAGATAACAAGGTAGAAAAAGTATGGCTTTTCCTTTCCACCTATATTTAAAAGGCAGAAGGTGACTGGAAATATACGTCGATTAAGAGCCCACTAGTTGCCAGAAAGTGTTTGCAAACATTGTTTTAATTAATGCTTTTATTGGCCATACATAGGTTTATTATCTCCGTTTTAGAGACTAGGACACTACATGTCAGAGAAACTGAGTCATTTGCCTAATATATGGCTAATAAGAGCAAGACTGGAAGAGAATAATAGGTCTGACCCAAAACAGAGATAGTGTGAGATAAACATAGCACTCTGAAAACAACTCACCCCTATCTTTCTTCCTGGCCCTGTCACATTAGCAGTGGCAGTAGCAATAGCTTAGGCAGCCCTGGGCCTGTGTGCAGGATGAAGGCAACTGCCATTCCATAGAAGCTTTAATTTTCTGAAATAAAGCCCATGACCTGCCAAGTACACTTTGAGTCAGATGCCATAAAAAATTTTAAGGTATAATATTGAATTCCTTCCTTTATTAGCAGTCTCTTAGTGAAAATTCTCCATAGGGAGTCAGTATAGCTCCTGTTGCAAAGTGAGGTGGGGCACCCGTACTGGTGACCTCAAATAAACCTAAGCCTGACAGGCTTATTTTTGTGCTTTCAAACATTTTCCCACTTGATTCTCTCAATTAATGGGCAATTTGTCTCTTAAGACTCAGAACTGGATCTTAGTAAAGATTTTTCTTTCCTTCCAAAGTTGTGCGAAATGTAGATGCTAATTATGTTTTGCTTATCTAATTAGATGTGTGAGTTAAGGGGTATAAAATAAGCCACTAGCTACTTTATCACAACATACAATAAATCTCTGATTGCAGGGCAATGACATAAATTGTAATCAAAATAATGTCTGATATCATTTCATGGCAGAGGAATGAATTATTTCTAAGGGCTCTCCTTGAGAAATGAGGTTGGCAGATTGGCTGAATCCTCAAATCCTATCTCCTCATCCACAAGAGAAACAAAATAGTTTGCAATACACAATTTAAACTGAAGCTATCATCATCACCTAGTAATCTCTCACTATATAATTCCTAACATCTTCATACTATTCCGTTTCTGCAGTTCTTTGTCAAAATAAGCTCTGCAGTATAAGCTATTGAAAGTCAATAATCAATTCCTTGGCTAAATTACATAATAGGATCACAAAACAAAATTTTACTGCACAGGAAACAAAGCCTTTGATCTCTCATAAGAAATATATGCAGCCAGTCACCTCAAATGCCAGTATGTCATCTGCAGATAACAAGCAGTACTGATACCACCCTTAGAAACTCGTGGGAAGGCCTCCGGGCCTACGCAGAGCAAGCCAGTCCACTGCCCTTAACTACCTTCGGCAAGATATGCACTTTTTTGATTTTCAGAGGACAACCCCCCTTCTAGACCATGCTCCAGCTTCCTAGAATCCCCCAGTTCCTTGCCCAAACAGCCCAGTGCACACAGCAGAGCCTGCAGTGTCCTTTCTCTATATCTCTCCTCCCTAGGGTGCACCATTCTATGGGCTCCTTAGATGATGCACTGGAGTGTCCACAAGAATACTCCAGAAGCTCCTCCCATGGTAGGTCTGAGCAGGTGGTAGAAAGAGAAGGTGGGGGCAGCCTGCAGGCAGGCACTGGCCTCTATTTGTATTCTTGCCTCAGGCCCTGAAAATTTTACCTGTTTTTCTGGATGGAACTAAAGTGGGCTTACTCCATCCCCCAAGGGAGCAGGCCTACAGTGGAAAGGGGTTGTATGTGGAAACTAAAGTGTGGTGCTCTCTCTTAGGGTTCCTGTAAGGAGCAATTTTGCCAGTAGCCCATTTCCTTGTGGAAGCTGCACAGTTGAGTCCCCTGATAAATTTATACAATTCTCATACAATGCATTTTGATTTAAACCATAGATTGTTTATGTATTAGGTATTACATGGAAAATAGAGAAGCTAGTTTCCATTGCTCTCCCCTAGATAGTATAGCTGGCAGAAGGGATATCTTTATCTCAGACACATTCTAATGTAATTCCAGTGAAGCGAGCAAAGATCCTTGTTCTATGCACACAGAATGGAAGCTGGGGCATTCCATTTGATTACCATAATGAACATATCATGCTACTTTGAGATTTCAGGGAAAGAATTATCAGAGAAAATAGGAAATGGTCTTTTCCTCCAAATCTTATGCTACATTATGCCAGAGACATCTTATGCACTTCTTCAGATTCTCTCTGCCCCCACAGGGATGATTGCTTTGTCTTAGCCCAAAAATAAATAACTGGGGCCTGTGTAGTTCTGCTGCTGGGGCTGATGAGTTGCTTGTCCAGGATGTTGGTTCTTCCTGGCCGCTGCTGTGCCAGTCATTAGGTTTATGGCTCCTCCTACCACTTTGAGACTTGGATGAAACATCACACTAAAGGTCATGGTATCTGGCTTCCCAAGTGGCTGTCAAAGGATCTGGATGATGCAATGCAAAGGGCTGGGGTATTGGTATTAGCTAAACACGGGATGAACTCTGATCACTAGAAATAGTATCAAATAGAGTGTGGCAGATCAATTATCACCTTCCTCCCTCCCTTTCATTGACTGGCTACCCCATGGCAAATTTTTCCATACAGCCTACCTGTGCATTGCTTCCCATTCCTTCCTGCTTCTCCCTCTTACTATCTGGGGTTTACACCTACAACGTAAAGCAAGAGCACTCAATCTCCTTCAGACTCTGTTTTCCAGTAAACTGCTAAAACATAGGCCAGCTATATGAATCAGAAAAAATAAAATCCTGAAAGTATGTAAAGTACAACTCAGGTGGTCTTAGGAATAACTGTTAAAGACCTATTTTATGTCAATGTCTTCAAATTGCATGGATAATAAATAATTGTTTTGATATGAATTTAGAGACACCATAGTGCTTTGATATAAATTTCATCTCTTTTTCCTCAGACTCCAAAGACTCTTCCCCTGTATCCTGATTAATCAAAAATTTATTGAGAACCAAGTATGCATGCAGCACTATGCAAAGCTTTGGAAACACTAAAAGGTCTTAAGACATCTGTCCTCTGTCCTTCTAATATAGTTAGGACAGGAAGACAATATGCAAGTACTGAGTTGTGTGGTCCAGATTAAAGTCCTGTGCCTCAGCGAGGTGGGAAAATAATTGTTGGTTCCAAGGATCTAGAAATATTTCATGATGGACATGTAAAGTTTCTGTACCGGAATCCAGTGTGGGAGGGGGATTTCTCACATTAGTAAGTAATTCTTGGACAGTAAATTGCTAAAACATAGGCCAGCTATATGAATTAGAAAAAATAAAAACCTGAGAGTCTGTAAGGTACAACTCAGGTGGACTACAACTCAGATCAATCTCACCCTATCTACCCTTAGATAGCATCAGATTCCATAGGTTAAGAACTCAGTCCTGCATGATTGCCCAAGGGCTGAGGCATCTAAAATATATTCTACCCAAGGAACATGTTTCAATATTTTACTCAAAACAAAACAAAACAAAGCAAAACACAAAAACACAATTCTTTGATAGGAACTACACCTTGATATTTCTAGAAATATCCTTCTTTATATGGGTTTGTCTGTATAGTCTTCTATGGGCAGCCTCAGGAAGACTCAGAAACCTCTGGCTAGCATCATGTTGCTGAGAAAATATTGTTTTCAGAATTAAGAAATTAAACATTTAATTTTCATTTTGTATAAAAATAAATAAATAAATAAACACTACCAAACCTTGATCACGTTGATATTTAGTAATGGGGTGCTTTCCGACCATTTATTATCATTTCCTCCCAACTCAGTCAAAATTTATCTCTTCATTGTGGGTTGAGTAATTTGACCAAAGGCTAATTGCTAAACATGGGCAAAGTCCAAATTAAAACTCTACGTTTTTATTCCTTATCCCTTTTGCTTTATCTTTTTAAAATCTCCACAGCAGTCATAAAATAATAAAATCATATTCATGAAAGAGCCAATAGCATATTCAGCGGGTAGTGTTTCTCAACTGAGCTCCATGTAGCAGAACAGAACTAGAGCTCTCCCCCTTCCTACTGTACCTTCACCAAGACCTTCTAGTGACAGAATATCCTCTCTGTTCACTAGCCCATATCATTGAGATTAACCAAAAAATTTTTAGTAAATTATTTTCATATATGTATGGGAGCTTCTTCTTCATTCCATTCACATGATAAATTTCCAGCACTAACCAGGCACCTCTTCTGTCTTTCTTACAGATAAAGAATTTTATGAATATTTGACTTATTATTAGGTAAAACATAAAATACAACTCTTCAGATTATTATTTTTTTTTTAGTATTTATCCAGTTTCCCACAAACTACTTCACTCCTGACCTAACTGGATTGCTCCCAAAACGAAGATAGCTCTTTTTTTTTTTTTAAACTTTTGCATTTGCTTTGCCTTAAGTATTTCCCCCTGAGACTGCTAGTTAAGGGTCTAATCAAAGTCAAGGAAGATTAGATTCTCTTGAGGTTGTGGACAGTTCTGTTCTATCTGATTGACCACATGTTATTATCTGATTGACCACATGAAAGAACTTAATAAGAGAGAGATGCTTGAGAACCTGAATCAGGTTACCAATTGATCTAGTCATCTTGGGAAAAAGAGAAGGAAACATGACCTTTAAACACAGTGAATTTGCTCAACAGTAAACTTGGCCTAATTTAATGTCTCAGGTTCAGATCATCATCAACATTACCTTTGGGGACTGGTTTGGGCAAAAGCAAGAAAGGAAATTAGGAGAAAGGAGCAAATCCCTCAACTTTTCTAAACCTAAGGAAACGATATAATCAGGTTTGGGTGAGAGTGAAAGCTTATAGGTCACAGTATCAGGGATAATGTTGGAATGACAAGCCTGGGTAGGGCAACGTAGTGGGATTCCTGCACATCAAGGTGATACCTCATATGGCCCTTTCCATTGGGACTGAAGGGCATCTTTTTTTAAAAAAAAATTTTTTATTACAGTTGACATACAATATATTAGTTTCAGGTGCACAGCATATTGATTAGACATTTACATAACTTACGAAGTGATCACCCTGGTAAGTCTAGTATGTATCTGACACCATATGTAGTTATTATAATATTATCGACTGTATTCTCAATGAAAGGCATCTTTATGGAGAGGGTGTTTCTAACGTAAACTCCAGGTGGAGACCATGATGTTGTAGATCTTCGTCTCCCAGGAGCATGCTATGGAAAGATTGCTCTGTGAGCTATGAGTTAGTCTTGTGGGCCCTTATAAGTTTTGTACACTAAATCATAAGGTCTCCTTTCACCAGTGCAGGTTCATACATTCCTTGATCTAATCTCATGGGTCTGCTGGTAATAATTTCAAAAGGAGACAATCTAAAGGGAGTAGATCTTAGGATGAATAATACCAAGGTAAGAAGTGCCTTAGGCCAAAGCAATTATAAGACTGAATCAGTTTTGCTTATTGAATTTTTTTATTTTTATTTATTTTTTGTTATTTATGCCTACAGCAAGCACCTGATCTTCCTAGGTGGTCTCCCATCCAAGTACTAACTAGGCCCGACCCTGCTTAGTTTCCAAGATTAGACATGGGGCTTATTCAGGGTAGCACAGCCACAGACAATGGACTGTGGCTCTACTGGGGGATGAACCCAGGATCTTCTGCGTGTGAAGCAGATGTGCTAACCGCTACACTAGGGAACTGCGTCTGCCTATTGAGTTTTGATTACCCTGATAATTCATCCTGTAAGACCGGAGGACTAGGGATGAAAAGTACCATGGGAATCTTGCAAAATTGGCCAAATCTTTCAAATTGCATAATCTGTACTGTGAAATGAATTCCCCAAGTGGGGAAGATCTTTCCCAGGTTTATTTTATTAACTGCTGAGGCTTTGACTCTGAGGCATGAGAATGCTTCTACCCAATGAGAAAACACACAATTCATCATTAACATATATTCGTATCCTTGAGAAGGGGCAACTGAATAAAATTCACTTGCCAGACCTCAAAGTCTCCAAAAAACAAAGGAAAATGCCCCATGGAGGTGTAAATGGGCTTTCTAGGGTTATGCTTTCGGCAGATTTGTCATTAATGGTATGCCAGGGAAGCTAACTTGGAGATGACTTCCAGTAGTATTGTTTTCTGTGAAACCATTTTGTCAGTGTTCTAGTGAGTTAAATTCATGTACATATTGTAACATATAGTGTTGTATACAATCAGGAAGAAGTAGTTGGTTGTTTGTAACTACCTGTAAGTTTCTTTTAGGGTCAAATTTACAGCCTCATTCTAAACATTTTTTTTTTCTATTTTATCGAACAGCTAAATGCTGTGCTTCCATATGATATCTTTTAAATCCCCAATTGCTTCAGCCGGTAGCATAGGTGCTTCCTTTGGGGCTGGGATTATTTTAACACTGTTCAATTAGCAGCAGTGTCAGCCAAATAATTACCTCTACTTTCCTCTGTGTTTGTCATTGAATGTCCAGGGATTTTTATGATGGCTAAAGATTTAGGTAATTGGATAGCCTCTAAGAGTTCTAAAATGTAAGACTTGTTTTTTATCTTTCCTCTGGAAGAAGTCAAGAATCCTCTCTGTTTCCAGAGCATACTGAAGTCCTGGGAACAACAAAAGCTTACCTGCTATCAGTGCACATGGTAGCCATTTTACCTTTGGCCAAACTGCAAGCTTGAATTAATGCATAGAGAGAGCTCTGCTTGTTGAGCAGAGGCATTAGACTGGCCTCTATGGTTTCATTTAGAGAGATAATTGCATAGCCTGCTTGATAGTGGCCTGTTTCATCTTTCAAGGAAAAACCATCAGTAATCTAATTTAATTCAGCATTTTCAAGAGGTGTTTCCTGTAATTTAACTTGAAGAATTAGTAGTTGGTCTGTTAATGTCAGAGAGTCATGAGGGCTTTTGTCAGAGGACAATGAAGGAAGAGAGTAGCAGGGTTCAGAGTATTATAGTGATCAAGAGTCACATTAGATGAAGACAGTAAAAGAACATTGTAAGAGGTTAGTCTGCTAGCAGAGATGTGCTGAGTATAAGAGTTAAGTAAGGCTTCCACCAGATGAGTCAATGGAGAGCCAGCCCATTACCATCTCTTCTGCATGTTGAGTACACTGGCAGTAGCCGCAATCGCTCTCCTACAGGGAGCGAGAACTTTGGCCACCGGATCGACAGTATCCAATGGGCCTGTGTTGGCTTCCATGTCATCGGGTAGACACCTAAGACATTTTCCTCTCTTTCATGGACAGAAAATAAAAAGGGCAATTGATAGTTAGGAAGTCCTGAAGCAAGTCTATCTTTTCATGAAGCTGGTGAGCCAGCTTTAAGGCTTCATTCATGGCTTCACTCTTGACCTGAAAAAGTCTCCTTTAGAGTTTTGCCATCCTACCTTGCTTAGCCATTCCCCTGGCATGTCCTTCTCCTACAAGCATGTAGATAAGCTGATAGGGGTCAGAGAACCTTAGCTCGTATGGCCGGATAGGGAACAGATATTCTTTAGCAAAACCAATGGACTCCTCTATGGGATTGAGGAAATCCTTAGTTATGGCATGGAGCTCAGCTTTAGTCCATGGGGTACAGAAAATAATGGATTGTCATTCTAGACCAGGTCCAACTGACAGTTTAACTTTAAATGAGGTGGTAAGAGCAGCGGGGTCTAATGGAGCCTCAGGTTCATTGTTGTTATGAAAAGGGAGTTCAGGGTGGGGGTTTGGGGGTGAGGATAAGCAGGAGGCAAAGGAGCAGAAGGTACAGGTAATGGGACATCAGAAGAACATTTAGAAGTTTCTTCTAAAGTTTAGTAAGCCTCTGTGATTACTCAGAATTTGCTTTGGTTAATTTAGAGTTTGTATTTTTGAGAGAAGCAATTTTTGAATCACTTATATGTTACACAGATATCTATAATGCAAGACAGCTTCTTTCATATGTATATTTTTTATAATAGAAAAATGAGTGGTGATAACGAAAACATAAAAGAATGTTACAACACCAGTGTTGGAATAGCTTTCCGGTATTTCCTGGTTATGAAAGTTCACCCTCTGATCAGTTTCTCTGTGGTGAGTTTCCCATTAGCATGTGTTCTTTTTCTGTCCTCTCCTACCCTTGCTCCTTGCTGGATTTTTTTACCCTAAAATAGTACATTCTAGATCTCTTATGTTTTTTTTTTCCTGAAAGTCTTTAGCCCTTCACAAGCTCCTCTCCCTGTCTTCAATATGCCTAGCTTAATCCAGACGACATATCTGCCTCCCTCCCCTACCTTCCTTTCCCAAGACACCACCCTTCACTTCCTTCTAAGTAGAGGGCACGGTCACTTTGGTGGACCTTTGCTTAGAGTCTCAGACAAGTCTCTGTGGGGTATATGCAAGGTAATTAAATATTGCCTGCAATGAAAAAAAGACTACAAAATTCCCTGCCCATACAAAAATAAACAACAAAAACAATAAAATAAGAGCAAACTGGGGCTCTTGGATAGCAGAACAGATTTCTAGAGCCTCTGCGCTTAGCAAGTGCCTAGCACATAGTAATGGCTCCATAAATGTGTGTGGAATCTGTGAACTGACTCAGCCCTTCAGCTGCCACAGTCTGGGAAGGATGGCCTTCTAGGGCTCCTGTCTTTATTTAACTCTGTGGACTCCGCCCAGCTCCTTCTTTTGTTTGATTAACATGATCGGCTGTGGAGAGAGCTGCAAGGATTTCACTGTGGAGTCCTAGCATGTGTGAGGAAATGTTTCTTGTCCCTTGATAGTATAATCCAGGAATATTATAAAAAAAAAAAAAGATGGCTAGAGAGAGCCATGAAAAGAAGAAAAAAATGATATGATTATTTGCTAACAAGAAAGCAAAAACGTAAAAAGAGGGGAGAAAACATGAGTATTGGTAAGAAGTGGCAAAAGCTGGGATTCCTCATCAGTTCCTCCTTTTATCCTTTTATCCATAGGTGACTCTGCTCCCGGAAGCATTTTCTAACTGGACATTTGTCTGTTACATGACTGTACCAACTGTTCTGACCTCCTGGGCTTTGAGAGACAGAAACACTAGCAGAAAGGTAATTTGCTTCTGGCCATGTCCCTACACTGCCCCAAATCTAAAGGCCTGTATCCTTCATTTCTAAGGCTGGGTGGGTAAAGGACTGAAACATTCTCCACTTCTGTAGAAATTCCTTGTTCAACCAGAATAGATATCTCCAAATTTATTATAACTTTTGGAGAGAGATAGTTAAGGAGAGGGAGTTGGGGAGGGAGATGAAAGAATTTGAAAGAAAGAGATAAGGGAAAGGAGAGGGAGAGAAAGTGGAAGTTAGATAAAATCTGTGTGCACTGACTTTTATAATTTTAAAAGAAAAATTTTAAGAATTTGTGTGCCTTCTTTAGAATTCTGTATCATGTTAAATTTGGGACAAAATGTAGTAAATAATTTATTGGGAATGTCATAGGATGAAGGTCAAAAGTTTATTTAAATGAGTGGGGGAAAGTTATCTGTTGTTAGTTACTAAATCCCTACTGTGTATTTTTAAAGTTCTGTCACTAACTCATGAGATAAGACTAGGAAAACAGGATATCTCAGTATTGGTAAGCAGCGATTTTGTAATATTAGAGATAATCACCAAAACATTTTCCTGAACAAAGTTATCTTACTGTGAGTTTTCAAACTGTGCCCTTGGGGCATTAAGGTGGTGGTGGTGGTGGTGGTGGTGGTGGTGTAGGGGTGAAGGCTGGGGGTGGTGCGGAGGTTTCAGAGGTGGGGCGCTCCTAAGAGTAGATTATGTGTATCTCTTTCCAAGTCTGCATTCAGCGGTGGCCATGGGTGGGAGCGCTTATAGCATAGAAAGTAGTAAACCACCAAATCAGTTTTTCTTAGAGAGCTCCTTGTTAACCAGCAAACCCCTGGAGCAGGTCTGATTTTACCTGTATTTATAGAGAATGTCTATGTAAAATATAGCTTTTGAAAAAGGTTTTTTGGGCCAAAAGAAGTTTGAAAACCATGCCTCAGTTGGATATTTTCTTCCTTTCTTAGTAAAATACATGGTGAATATTACTATTTAAAGAACTGTGAATCATTTTATTGTTTATGTCACTATTTGTTTTGAGATGGCATTAATTTTATTGTTTACTAAAACAATAGCAGTTATATTGCATACCATTTTCTTTCTAATAAATCTACATAAAATGATGATTTAAAGTCCTTAAAATGTTTTAAGATATATCAAAAGAAAGAAAAACCTTTGGTTGTGAACTTGGAGTTTAGCAAATTTGGCCTCCCTTAGATTAGTTAATTACAGAAATGGATGTGTTCCAGAAAAAATGCCACTCTTCTAAGTTTCACGTGCCAAGGAGCAGTGTTAATATTTCTTTAAGTTCTTGTTAACATTCTTGTTCCTTTTGGGTTATAGTATTGGAATACTGTATCGATTTATTCCGTATAACTTTTGGAGTCCTAATTTTTTTTTCCTCACCAGCTTGCTATAGCGACTCCCTAAAATTGCACTTTGAGACTAAAGTCGACCACTGGTATCATTGAGTGTTGGTGATTTAAGCATTAGATCACTCTCCTTAGGTCTCTGCCCCAACTCTTGCTGTTCCTTTCTCAAGCTTTGTTGGGTCAGATTTTAGGTCACTGTTTGGGCTATTTTTTACTTTGTTCTCATATCCCATGAGGCTAGCTGGCT
Organism: Eidolon dupreanum; assembly: GCA_028627145.1. Taxonomy (NCBI): domain Eukaryota; kingdom Metazoa; phylum Chordata; class Mammalia; order Chiroptera; family Pteropodidae; genus Eidolon; species Eidolon dupreanum. The sequence goes on along the minus strand of CM053503.1, from coordinate 127,549,122 downwards.
TGAGGGACGGAAGATGCCAAGATGTGGGTTGGGCTTAAGGTGAGGGAGAGAATTCATTTCAAGTTAAGCCTAAACCATGTGTTTGGCCTATTTAACATTGAGCTCTGCACTGGGATTTTAGGAGTATAGTTCTTTGATGTCCCATTTCCCAGGATCTATGGGGAGGAGAGGTTGCTGGGCTGATGCAGGAATTGAGTACTTTTGGGCACCTTGATTTAATAGCATGAACCTCATTCCAGTCAGGGCCTCTATGTGTGGTTGTCTGGTTTTGAACTTGGTTACCTACCCTGGCCTCTCCCCTGGCCAGGCTCTGATGCAGGGCATCTTTCACTAATGTACACAAAGGTACCCTTCAGGCTTATTTTTTGATCTGATAGCAAATCTTGCTTAAACCTCTAACAGTGATGATCCCATGAGGTACACAGATTATGACCCAGGTCTCAATTTCCTAGGCTGAAAAATAAAAACAATCATAAGAATTATTTTGAATATTGCTTTGGCAGCACCTATACTGAAATTACACCGATACACAGAGGTTGCCCTTGGCTGAGGATAAGGAGGTGGGCAGAATGGGTGAAGGGAGACAAAAGGTACAAACTTCCAGCTATAAAATAAATAAGTCATGGGGATGTAATGTATAGAATGGTGACTATAATTAACAATACTGTGTTGTATATTTGAAAGTTGCTGAGAGTAGATCTTTTTTTCAGTTAAAAAAATCAAAAATAATCAATTACAGTTGACATAAAATATTATTAGTTTCAGGTGTATAATATAGTGATTAGACACTTATACGACTTACAAATTGATTGTCCTGATAAATCTAGTATCCATGTGACACCACATAAGAGTAAATCTTAAAAGTTTCTATCACAAGAAAAAAAATTCTGTAACTATGTATGGTGATAGATGTTAACTAGACTTATTACAGTGACCATTTCATAATATAAACAAATATCAAATCCTTTTGTTGTACACATAAAACTAATATTGTATGTCAATTATACCTCAATAAAAAAAAATAATAAAGAATTGAGAGAAGAAAATAAATCAGTCCTTGTGTCATACAAATAAGGCTCTCCCTCTTCCTCTTAGGATGAGTTCTTTTGTTGGGAGACTTTTCTGCATCTCACACATACCCCCTTGCTCTACCTCCTACTAATTTGCCAGACTTGCCTGGATGTGTTTGAATTTAAGCAGCAGACCCAATTGAAGTGCATTGCCAGAGGCCCCTCGGGCTTCTGCTAGGCCTGCTCAACCAGTTTGACAAACAAATCCAGGCACGCTTGAACCCCACAAATGGACAATAGATTTCCCACTGTGTAAATAAAGTAAGGAAGCAGGAAAAGAAGCAGAGTCAATGAAAGGAGAAAGAAAGAACAGTGTGACACTGTCCTGCTGCCTTTCTCAGGGTCCTTTCCTGATTTGCATTTTGATGGTTAATTTGGTACAAAAATTGTTATACACCCGCTTGTCTGCCTTCTCCCCACATCTTGTACTATGAGTATTTTGTGGGTAATGTTCCTTCCTGGCCTACATGTTGTATTCATAAAAATGCTTTAGAAACATATTTGACAATAAAGAAATGAAAAAAAAATTTCTACACAAGGAGTGGTGACTGAAAATGAACTTAGATGTGAAACTAAAACAGACAAAAAACTTTTCACTTTGCTTTGAATTGAGTATATTGTTAAAAGAACAAAGTTCTTTTTGCAATGACAATTCTACTGTGACCGGTTTCACCAAGTCTGTTCAATGACTATCTTGGGAAGTGGATCGATTGTGGTGTGTACATTTAAAGATGACAGCACTAATTCTTGCTACCATCTTCAGCTCAGACACAATGGGAAAACAAGCCCCCAAAGTTAGAATTGATCACAGTAATCGATTTTTCTTTAGTTCTGGTCTTCGTAAGAAACAATGAATGTGTAGCCAAACTCCCAGCCCTGTATTTCTGGGACTCTTAATGAGATATCATATCAGATAATATAAATCCAATTTTTGTAGTGTTTCTTTAAAAGTAGTCAGATGAGCAAGTGCATGGAATTGATACAAATAGTGTCCTCTCAAATCTTGTTGACAATTATAATGAGGACTGTTGTCTCAGAATTTCTCGCCAAAAAAGATGCTGGGGAAGAAAAAAGGTCCCTCTCCGACAACAAATAAAATTAGGTGGCCTCCATCTCTCATTATCCACATTGATTGATAGTCTAATTCTGCATTTTTACAAAACGTGGTGGTGGTGATGGGGGGAGTGAAGCCCTATCATCAGCTTCTGTTTACAAAAGGAGTTTTTGAGAGTTAAGAGCAGAGTGGCAGTAACCTGTCTCCCCTTACATAGTGGAACAGTCCAGAGATTTTGGCTGAGCCTCATCTAGTCTTCATCTATTCCCTTTCCCTTATAGCTCCAGGTGTAGCCATGTAACCAAGTTCTGCCAGGGGCGATCTAAGTGGAAGGGAGACCACTTCTGGGAGCTTCGTGCTGCTGGGGATCCTAGAACATGAACACATGGCAATACACATAAGAACAACAAGACAGAGGAGTATGGGTCCCCAAAACCATGGGTCACTGTCCCAGTTCTGGCCCTCCTATCTAGACTTTTATGTGAGAAAGAAATTTACTGTGGCATACCACCACAAAAGTTTACTTCTTGATCACACCACTTGTCCAATGTTGGCCGGCAGGCGGACTCTATTCAATCCTGGTACCCAGAGATGCAGGCTGAAGCATTCCATCTCAACCAGAGCTTCCACTATTTCAGAAACAGGCGAAGGGGATGTAGCGAATTGTATACTCTTAAAACTTCCACTGAAAATGACACATATGTCACTTTGTTGGCTAACGCAAATCACATCACCATGCCTAATCTTAAAGGCCATAGGGAAGTACAATTTTCCCATGTGCCCAAAAGGAAAGAGAACCAGTCAGTATATGTGAACTGCCCTAATGACTACTGCAGTTTCTATCCTGTTTAAGCTGCTGTTATTTTGGGTTTTCAGCAACTTGCAGCTTCACTGAATTCCAACCAATACAGAAATGATCACATCAGTACTGTGATCAGTAGACCAAGTCTCATATGAGGGGTTGCTGCTGAGTGTCTCCCTCACACTCTGCAGGATTTGCAGGGGTTGTGTTCTGCCAGGGGTTTTTCAAGGAAGGAAGAAGCCACATCTTTCTTAAGATTTCCAGCCTCCACTCCCCACCCCAGCCCTCATCTCATTTGCAGTCATCCCTGAAGCATTAAGATCTAGTACATTGGAAACAATTGTCTAAATCTCCAGAATTCCTTGGAAACATGCTTTCATATATTTCTTAGTGGGATAACAGTAGTAGATAGAAGCAATTATAGGTTTAGTAAAACACAATAGAACCTCATTAGCATTTGGGTAGTTTTAGGAATGTATTCCGACCTACTGTAGGTAAAATCATGTCTGTCTGCCCTTGCCCCCAAACACAGAAACCATCTGTGACACAGGCTGACATAGATATTTATTTCTTTAAACCAACCCCATTCTGCAACACATGCATTAGATCTGTAATCTAGTGTTTATTTATAGTGTGTAGGTGTCACCTAGAAGCAGGCACAGTTTATTAAAAAAAATTTTTTTTTAAATCATGTTAGTTTCATAGATAAAAATTTTGTAGAAGTCTTTTTTTGTTACTGGAGAGCTAGCCCACACACAGAATGGACCACGCTTGCTCTTTGGCAGTCTCATTCTTAAGTAGGAAAGCACAGCTGTATCAGATGTGAATATGAAGGACAAAAGCAGCTCCGGAGACACCAAGCAATAGTCTATGTTATAGGTTTAATACACTCATTTAATTTCATTGGAAAAAATAATGAAACTGGTGAAAAGTATTTATGGAACCAGAGGAGAGCATATTTTGCTGGTTTTACTTTATGTTTGAAATTTTGGGTATAGCTCTGCCCATAAATACTGAAATGCCTAGAATAAAGAACGCAGCCTGGGGCATACCCCATAAAACTTACAGTGCAATTAAATGAGCAATTTCCACTGGAAATAAAACGGGCATGTTGAGTGGAATATGAATTAAACCGTATAGGACTCAGGCCTGCACTAGGCTTTGGAGATGGACCTGCTGGTTTCATTTGCAACTGATGCAGTCAATCTATGGGTCAAGGCCACTAACTAACAAAAGATAACTGTAGTAAGCATGAAGAGCCAGGCACTCCAAATCGTGGTAATGTAGTTTCTCTGTCATTATGTCTCCTGGAAAATCCCAGCAAAATTACGACCAATAGCAAAGGATTAAATCTGACCCTCCCTTACATGGCAGACACACTGTACTCCGATGTGCTCACTGTGCACAAATTTTGACATGTCCCTCAAATTTCATTTTCACCTTCTGAATGTTCCCTTCTCCTACATAAAAGTCACCCGGGTTTCATTAGATAAGGGTTCATAAAGATTTCAGCTGGAAAACTGAAGCATCAAAACAAACATCAACTGATATTACAGACCACACTCTCCTGATTTATTTCTGGGGCTGTATTTGGACACTAAAGGACAATGATTCCCTAATCCTAAGGGAAAACTCAGCTCGATAAAGGATTTAGAACCTTAGCTCTGAGAGGCACCACATGTACACATTTGGCTCATAGAGAGACTAGCTTGTAAGTACAGAAAACATTTATCTCATTTGTAAAGTAGGGTAAGGCAAGTTCGCCCAAGATAAAGCTTATCATTCTTTTCTTTGAGGAATTAGGGTAAGGGTGAGGGAAGGAAAGCTTGACATTTTTCTGCCCACGAAAGCTAGAGGAAATCTCAGAGGAACCAGTCCGTCTCCTTATACTCTTTTCCCAAGCGGCCCAACACCACTGTCCCTGAGGAGATGGGGGAGCATAATAGTCCACGTGATTTGAGTGATTACTGGCAGCCATTAAAAACGTTCACAAGTCAAACTATGAAGTATTTCTTTATAACATGATGGTATTTCCCTGTAGTTTTGTCTGAATTCACCTTCTCTTGCCAAAATAATCGGTGTCTTTTTTCTAATTGTAAAAATGTACTACATATATGAACTTTTCCCAAATGAAAGAATATTTTCCATGACAGCATAACTTTGAATTTTTCGCATATGATTTTGTTCTGTCCAGTTTGAAATTTCAGCATATCTTACTTGAATAATGATAATTTATGCTGCGAACCAAACGCAATTTTCTGCTCTTTTGTCTAGAGGCCATCTTTCCCTAAATGAGCAATTATGTGCATTTAGATGGCTGGCCAGCTCCATTCCACAGCTCTGCAGCCATGGAAGTATCTGGAAGGTCAGTGTTCTGCTTGTACAAGAAGAGGCAAGGACAGCAGGGTTTTTGAGAGCAGGTATGCCAAGAGTGGAAAGCTGAAGCTGGTTACAGTGAAAGAGGGTATAAGAGTGAATTAGGAGCTAAGGCAGTAAAGTCGTTTTCTGTGTGTGACCCTGATGTGTCAGACATTTCTGTATTAGACTAAAGGTATAATAAAAAAGATACTTTATTTAGGTTAACAGAACATTATGTAATCAGAAAATTTTACAGTTTTATATGTATAGTAAATAGTTTGTGGAGGAAAAGAAGACTTCCCGTCAATTTATTATATAGATTAAAAAAAAAAAAAAACCTTCACGAATTCTTTAATGTTGTATTTCTTTATTTTTTTGAAGACAAAAGCTTGGAGGCATAAAATGGAGGTATTTTAATCGGAATGGCAAACTCTGTGCTGCTGCTTTACTACATGTTCATAGTTAAAATTATTTCATGTTTTCCTCCGATAGCCGCAGTTTGAAAACAGCTTTGTTAATTAGCGAACTAAGAAGCGATATATCACTGCATCTTTAGAGCTCTGGCGCCAGCTAGTGGTAGGAGACGAGAGCCGCGCTGTCGCTCTCAAATCCGAGAAGGCGTCTGTCATCTTGTTGCCTCTCCTTAGCCCTCGTCCTTCCCCATTTTTCCCCCCATTAATATAATGGAGGATCATTGCAGTGTGACCAGAGAGGGGCAGATGGGATTATAGATGAAAGCAGAGAAAAATGGTGGGCAGGGTGGGGAGAGGAAAGGCCAGACAAACGCAATCGTTCTTCAAAAGGATTTGAGAAGAGATCATTTATTTGAAATATTCCTGCCATGTTGATGGAGCAGCTCAGTCTTTTGCCAGGGAATGTTTAGCTTTTTGTTTTTCATTTGTAGATGTATTTGACTATATACTTAGGACATGTAATAACTATGGAATCTCACCACAAACAGAGAACTGAGGACAAACATGTTGTAAGTCTAAATTTGTGTTCATTTTTAAGTAGCAAATATTTCTACTGTGAACAGGCTCTGCTACCTTCTCAGTGGTACAATTCTAAGATGAATAACTCTCAAATGGTTAATAAAGCAGAAACCTCTTAAGATGATATTTGTAGCGGGTGCACTATGAAAACAAAATATATATAAATTCCAGGCAGCAAACATTTTATTTGGGATGCATGAAATAAATTTAGGCTTGAAGTCTAATTTATCCTCAGATTGAAATAGGTTATAATAATTTACAGGAAAACTGAAAACATACAGTATTTATTTTAAGAACAAAGAATTTTTGGCAGGCCATTTTTCTCATGTAATTATGCCATAATTGATCTTACTAGGCTTATGGAGGGACTTCAAATGCTAATAAATAAGATCAGAAGTTGAGATATTTCTTTCATTAAATAGTGGGAGCTGTTTATAACTCTCTTACTTATTCCTAAAATTAATTATTAGTACTGATATTCAAAGTGGAATTTATTATGAAAACAAGCTGAAGCTTATAAAGAAGAACTTTTCTTTTTAAATGTCATTCATATACATCTATATCTATGTTAGTTATAGAGAAAAAGTGTAACCTGAATGGAAATTTCTTATAATAATATTTTTGGAAGGTAGATCTAATTTAAATAGAGATTTCAGGCAGGAAGAATTGTCAATTTTACCTGGCAGTCTAATTTATGTTACTCTGCTATAACAGAGTTATATTTTAAATACATTTAAAATCTCTGTGTGAAAAATTAGATGATAAAATAGCTGGTCATGACACTGCTGTGTGAGATTTACATAAACTACTATTTTAAGGGTATTTTACACTTTTGCTAAAAGCTGAGTATTTCACATTAAAAATTTACCAACCAGTGTTACAAACCAAGTTAAAGTTTAGATGTTTTTCTCTTTGGTTTTAAGCATCTAGTAACTTTTGGTGTGTAATAAGGCCCTGGTTCAATATCTTAAAATCTTCAGTCTTATCTGGTTTCTTCTATTTCTCTTTTGAGATAGAAGCTGAGCCATGTAACTGAATAAGAATTTCAAATTAAGACCTGAAAGGGATTATTATTAGTATTTTGGGGGCAAGGAAAATTAATTTTAACAAGGCTCTTTCAATGACAGTAGATTAATTGAAACTGAATTGAATGACATTTGAAATTTTGAGAATTACAGCAATATAAAATTATTTATGCTCTTTTAAAACAGCTTTGTAGTATGTAAGTACTTATTTTAAATCCTGAGTTTGTGATTAGGTCTATCTTTAAAACTGTTTAATGGTTGCTTTAAAATATTTTGATGCCTACTATAATCCTTATATAATTTTCCATATGCTTCCAAGTAAATGCTTTGAAATGTCATTTCATCATAATTTGAAATTTACTCATAAAGATTTTAAGATTTTTCATTTGAGCTTAATTTCTTATTACTTTTAAAATTGTAAAATTAGAAATTGAACTCTATATTGCAAAATGAACACATTTAAAGGAAGGAAGGAAGGAAAATGTACCGGAGTGTGTGTCTATATTTTTGGAGATTTTTCTAATGACTTTGAAATAGTGATATCAGCAAATAACCAGTTCACTCAATTTGGATCCTTCTTTCATTTAAAATAGTCTATAAAATTTTTACCAAAGAAATAAATGTAGGCTATCATTTTTACTCATGGGTGTCTCTGAATGTTACAACTTAAAAACAGACTTTCAAATAAATACACATCTTTCTGATAGTTGAAAAAACAAGGCATACAAAAATGCATATATACAAATACTTAAATATTTGTTTGGCCTCTAGATTATACGGTTGCTATATAGCACAATCTTCCCTCATGGAGCGATATGGAGCCCTCTGCAGACTTTCCCATTAGGAGACGTTGGCACAGTGTGAGGGGGACACATCTGCCAGCAAAGTACTACAGATGGTTCCCCTCATTAGCCCGCAGAACTCCAAGCAGCCATCATGGAGGAGGCCTGGGATCTCACTTGGACAAGATGTTAAGCTAGCCTCCTGTTCAATGTCATTATGGTTTCTCCAAAATAATCTCCCGTGTGCCCTGTTGGGCTTGGGCTGGTCTACATGTCGCGCTTGAAGAGATTTGAGATGACGGCACTGTGTCCAAGTTGCCATGGGCATTATATGCTTTTTCGGATTTGACAAAGTTCCGCAGCAAGTATAACTTGGAAAACTTCTTAATCTAAATGCAGTGGCAGGACAGTCTTAATGCTTCCCAGAAGCTCGTTAATGTAGCTTTTGGAATTCCAGGTGATGCTCATCTTCACATACGTGCTTACTTATTACACTAAATGCATTGACAACCTCGTTTCTCCTCTTCACCTTGACCCACTGATTTATTGACATAAAGGCATTTTAATTTTGTTTTGTTTACCCTTCGTTTATGAATCAGACTTCAAATCAGGGCATCAAGCCCTGGCAACCGGAAATGTTAGTTAAGTTTAGCAGTAGAAACAGCAGGGGGAGCCCATACTGTTTTATGCTCTGCAATTTCTCTGGCTGGATTATAATAATAATAATTACTATAGCTGTTTTGCATTTATGACAAAGATGTTTACACCTTATGTACATTTATAACATAGATATTTGAAATTCAGATAATCACCATGTGCTAGACCATTATAATTTTAAGTCAAAGTGGGTGAGTTTTATTCTTTAATTATATAACATTATTAGGATACCACTAAGAATAATTGATAGGCAAGAACTTGACAGTAAGAGTTTTCCTCTCCGTCTTTAAATCTGGGGAAAAACTTGTTCTGAATTTTGTTGTTTCACACACACAAAAAATGGAATCAGCTAAAATCTTTCTGTAATATCTGTGGCTGTTCTCTGGCACTTACAACTTTTTCCCCCCTAAAATAAAATGTAGATGTTAAAATATACCATCTGACATATTTTTGAGATTGTGATAGTGAAGGGAAGTCCCACCATAATCACTTGGCATTTTAATATGACCCAGACTTAATTTTCAGTTTTGAAGTTCATAAAATGCGAAAGCCTAGTGGCCTTTAATATTGTTTTCTTATGCTTGATGAGGTCCTTGGGCCAGTAGGATTTCACCATCATAAAATAATTTAGAATATCTGAATGATTTTTTGCCCTCTAAATAAGCCATTGTAGTGTCTCTGGCATACATTTTACATGGTGTAGCCCATCCTAGATTATTCTGCTCTTTTCTGTGTTGGCGATTTTGCTCATAATATCAGAAAAGTCATCTTACAACATGAGGTTTCATAATTACATTAAGAAGGATTTTATAAATTTAAACAATTTCTATTGAGTAATTTTTTGATTTCGTAAGAAATAACTTAACACTAAGCATCAGCTTCACATTGCCAAGGACATTGAATATTGGTAACAATACATACTAAGAAAGAATTTATTTTATTTTATTTTTTGCCAAAACAGTATGACATAAAATTCTATGATGGATCAATAATTATGCAGATCTCCATTTCTGGTTCCCCTCATGTCGAAATAAAAAAATGCAAATTCAGAGTGATCAGAAAACTTTAGGGAGGAGCGGCATTTGAGCAGCGCATTGAAGGTTGGAAAGAACTTTATAGGGATGGCGGGGGGCTGGAGTATGTAGTGGTGGCGAGATTCTTCAGGCAGAAAGATCATAAACAAAGGGCTGGGGCTGGAAAGGGGCCCAGTTAGACCTGGACATGGTAACCTTGGGTACCTACAGGGAAGTATGGGGCTGCCTGAAGTTTTGATGTGCAGCTAAGCATCTAGGGCCTTATTCTGGGGGCAGAGGGAGCCAGGGAGAATTTTAGAGGGAGACACAACAGGAATACTATTCCTGGGAACTCGATTTGGTGACAGGGAACAGGATCTGTGAAGATTTAATTCAGCTGATTTAGCATCAGCATTAGAAAGCAAAATAAGAAAGTTATACTTTAAAGTCACTGTTCACATAATTTTAGAATATGATTTAAAGTGTTTTTTATATCACCTTCCTTGATTAATACAGTCAATGCTAAAATCCAAGAGAAAAAGCCTGAGTAGAGCTGTGAGTATTTTCTTCTCATGAATATTAATAATAGCATCTTGCATTTGGGGAGCACATTTTATTATTCAAAATACTATCATACTATTTTGTTTTGTTTTTCTATCAACTTGGTGAGGCTAATGGATGTTTCTAAAAATAAGAGATATTATAAACCCCTCCTTCTGCTCCCATGCACTCCTTTTGATTACATGTGTAAATGTAGATTTATGGCTGTTTCTGTTTTTCTGTGAAGAGCTGAGAATATCATTCTATGGCTACTTGTTTTAACTAAGCTTTGACTTTCATTTTGTAGATGTCTGACATTGTAGTACTATAGTTGATTCAATTATACACTCATAGGAAACAATTTTTAGAGGGAAATAAATTAGAGTGTCATCCAGTTATGTGTAAGTGTGTTCAGTAATGTCTTTTCCTAAAAAATATTTATGATTTATAGACATACCATATTATTAGTGATATTAATACTGTATTTTACTTAGAAAGAAAGAGAAAAGGTACAATAACATGAAAAAAGAGAGTCCTAATTACAGACAGAAAAGAGATTTTAAAAATTTTAATGAAATATAATATTTAAAAAAAATTTGAAGAAAATGCAGCATACATCAATAAATTTAAAAGCCATATATTGTACTTTTAAAAGTACTAGAATATATTGGGGAGGGGAGAGGACCCAATAATGCAATCATTTTCTTCTAAACCACTTGACAAAAAGTAGGAACGTAGAATAGTTAGCTGCTCATTGTTCGAACTCTTTTAATGCAGTACATTTGTTTATCTGTTGAACCAATAGTATCATCATTTGAGCAACACATCCTTTATGGCTTATGTGGCCATTGACTTCCATGTCAGTGCTTGCTTCCATCTAACTTTATGCAAATAAATAGGACTCTTTAAACCCTGTGTTTGGCATTATCACAATTTTTGCTTGGCTCAGACAGGGCAGGTTGATTATCATTAAAGTGTTATTTATTTCTATTTTATTAAGCCCCTTTTACATTCATGTTACAGGTTAATTTATACTTTTATTTCATGCACTACTTGGCTTTACTGATTAATATGCCCCATGGCATTCAATAAAGTCAGGCAGTGGAGGAAATAAGAGTGATATTAATTTCTAACATCGCTATAAATTTGCCTTAATAAAACTAGCTCAATAACATTACAGAAGTAATACAATAGATGCTTCCAAATTGTTAACAAAGATGCAACTTTAACTATTTTCCTTCCTGAATTTAACATAAGCTACTGCCTTTTCTTTCAAGTGTTGAAATGAAACCTGACATATATCTTCCCCCTTTAAAAAGTAATCTAATAGGTGGCACAATTCTACAATACACAGCTCTCCCTTTGACTTATTCCTATGTCTTCTTCAGACTTTAGGTTACAAACTGTGCAAATTAACACAGACTCATAGGTTCCTAGGGAAAAAAAAACCACTTTATTCATGTAAGGTTTTTTTCATAAAGATTTAAATGTTTCCAGCATCAGTTATTTGCCCTTCTTAAGTGTATTAATGCTCCATTCCAATAATAAATATTATTACTGAGAAATCTGATAATAGGGAGGGGCTAGTGAAAATCTACATGCTAGAATTATTTTTTGTTGGTTAATCCATCACTCCCACCCCAACTGCTCAATTAAATAAGATTGGAATTAGGATTTACAGGAACTCATAAAGACAAGGGCACACTACCACCCATTGATTTTTGGGTTACAAAATTTTGATGATAAAGAATGTACTCCTTCATCAAGTAACTAAATTCATGTGTTAGAAAAAAACATTTATTCTCTTCTCCTCATGTATTAGATTGTAGCTAGGCTGGACAAAAAATGGCTACAAGTCAGGAATTTCTCCTCATCTCCATTATTCCGAAAGAATAAATACACTTTGTTCCCTCAAAGTTCCCCCTTTCTTAGCTTTTCAGTACTTTGAGTTCTAGCATTTATGGACTAGGAAGAAATTTGATAAGAAAAAAAGCAACAAATAGCATTTAAAAATCCTCCTTTGCATAAAATATCAGGGAATGTGTTAATTCAACAATTTATTGATCAGGCTCTGTGCCAGGCACTGTTCTTGTCCTGGGAATAGAACTGTGAGACAGTTATGGTCTCTGTCCCCTTGGAATATATAGACTTACTCTTTTATTTACTTTCATAGAATGGTGAAATTTCATACATTAATAAGGAAGATATTTTGGGACAACAAAATGTGTGCATTTATTTATTTTTGAATAGATGAAGACTTCTGGATTCCTTAAATTTTCCTCAAATCGCACCAGACAAAGTAACAGGCATCTTTGCCCATGAAACAGTTCAAGAAACAGTGGAAGAGTGAGTCATCCTTATACCTATGCTGTGCTTAGGTGCATATTTCTAGGTTTTTACTAAATCAACTTAATGAAATGATTCTCCTGCTTCTCCATTCAACTCGAACGAATCCAATATATTAGATAAGTAGGTTTGGTGTAACCATATTTTCTCTTCTTTGGCTTTTGGTTAAAACATTTTTAGGTAATTTATATAAAAATGATGTGCCTTTTCATGTTGATGTATCTATGCAACCTTTATGCAAGCTTACGGAAAAATAAAATTCCATCTTTGCTGTTTCTGTTACCAAGACAGAACTGATGGTCTTTGATCAGAAAAATGAGCAAAGAATAAACATTTCTAAATCATGCCTCAAACCAGTTTTTAGTAAAAAGTTATTTTCAAGTGAGTAATCTATATCCTAGATCATAAGGATGCTGATTCACAAGTAAAGCAACAGTTTTAGAGACTTAGAAGTGTTCCATATAGAAGGTTAGTTTTTGCAAGTAAAGAACTGTTTGTTGCCAGAGATCAACTCATATCCTGAGTCTGGAAGATAAAGGGCTTCCATTGGGTTTACAATCTTCATATAGCCATTTCCTCACAAACATGCAGATTTGATGAACTGACTCAATCCCCCAGGAGAGTCTCTATAACTAGCTAGCATCCACTGGCTTTAGGAAATCTGTTAGCTACTTTGGAAAAAGAGTTTGGAATATTTGACCCAAACTCATTAATCTGATGTGTTTTGATGGACTTTATGAGGTGAAGAGACACAATCTAGTTTATTGTATTTAAGGATAGATTTGACAATGCCTTTGAATGACCAATAGCTGGTCAACACACAAGAGAGCTTAACCCCTCTCTCCCTCAACGCACCCCTCTTAGCCATTAATAAATCTAAAAACTTTAAGAGTCTGTAAAAATGTACTTTAATTAGTCATTCTTTGCAGAGCTTTCTGGAGTATGACACTTAATAGAATAGATCAATTGCAAAAAATATGATAGTTTTGCAAATGTTGGTGTAAAAAATATGTAAAGCAAATAGAACTTATTTGACTGGTGAGAACTAGAGAATATTGTTGCAACTTTAAATTTCAGATAGTTTCAATTTAAATCTTTAGTTAAATCACATGATCAGAGCTCAAAAAATATATGCAAAAATAAGCGTGCCAAGATTTCTCCCACTTTTATATTTTTCTAAAATAACTATGTTAAAGAATTACTACCCTTTGAGAATAAGGATATTATCTTCTCTTTGAAAGGAAACATTGTACTCTATAGATTGACTTCTACTGTCTTTTGTGCCATTATTAATACATTTCCTGTTTAAGGAAATGACTTTTTTTTTAACATGATAGTTTAAACTTCAAACTAAGTGCTATTGACTTTTAAAATGTCTTATCTTACCACTGTTATTAGGGCACAAAGGATAAAGTGTGGAAAATGCTTACCATAATAATCTTATTATCATGAGATTCTATTTTTTGAGTTAAGTGCTTACATTTGGTGCTTCTTTTTCAGGGGATAATCGAGAGAGGGAAAGTTGTAGATAAAAGAAACAGACCCTTTGCTTTCAGATTAGTGACTTTTTAAAGATGCAAATATATAATAAGGTATCTATAATACAAATTAAAGATCGGGAATATCTTCTGAAGATCTTAAAAAGACTCTATATCAAAAGGCCATACAAGTGTCCTCATATAGTTCTATCTAATCAGTTCTGTTTTTCTTCATTTCTATTTTCCTGTACTCATTGCAGTCTTCAAAATAATTGTTTTAAATTTAACATTATTTGAACTGCAATATTAAGCACAGAATATAGGAGAAGCAAAGGTTAAGTTTTGTGGCATTGGATTTTCATGTTATGTACTTAAAGCATGTTTTACCAGTGAATAACAAATATGATTAATATGAATTTAATTGTAGATTAAATTGTAGATTCCACTATGTAGATTAAGTGGAATCTATTTATATTTTCATTTAATTTTTTCTAGTTTAGATATTTTTCAGTTATAAAATAAACAAGGTATTAATACCGTTAAATATATATAATACAAATCTCTCTATATATAATACGAGCATATATTTTAGATTTTTTCCTCTTTGATCTATCTATGTGTCTGTCTGTCTATCTATCTATCTATCTATCTATCTATCTATCTATCTATCTAATATATCTCTAGATAGATAAAGGGTGTTATTGAGGCCTTAATCTTAAAACCAAGGTCATCCTTAGTTTTGAAAAGTACAGAGCACTAAGAAGGATAGAATACCCTGAAATAAAATCAGTGAAAAGGTAAAACAAAAAAAAAGAAAAGAAAAAGAAAAAATGCAGAGCACTATAATAAATGCTTAACAAATTATAGCCTGCAAAGTAACTGTCTTAATTGTACATTAATAATAATAGATAATATTTGTTGCATACTTATTTGTGTTAGGCAATGTGCTAAGTGCTTTATGTATATTAATTCATTTAATCTCATAAGAAAGCCATGGGTTAAGTATTTTAGCCTCATTTTACAGGTAAGAAAACAAACTTGGTGTTGAGTAACTAACTCATTCAAGGTCCCATGCTAGTTAGTGGTAGAGCTAGGATTTAAATTCATGGTGGTGCAATTACACACATACAGTGAATTGAACAAGATCAGATAGGTTTAATTTACTTGTAAAGCTTTTGATTAGTTAACTATAATATGGAAAAAATAGAATAATTATGACAAGACCAAGAAATGTTAGAAGACAGAGTTTAAAGGATGAGTATACGATACAAATTCTTTTTCCCTTTATAAGAAGGAGTGGGTAAGAGAGTTACAGTAGAAGAGATGGCAATGGTAGTCCTGTAAAACTGTGAAGTAAGCACCGATTTTTGCCTGATTCATTAATTCACTTAATTAGGTGTTTTTTTGGTCACTGTGTTGGGTGGTGGTGTACGAAGACGAGTAAGGAATGTACCTGCCTTTAAGAAGTTTTCAGTCTTGTGAGGACATAAGCCATCATACAAATAGTGCAATGGTTCAAGAATGATCAGGGATTGTACTGATTACCAAGGAAGGTATGTGATCTAGAAAGGGGTGGATGGTGGGTGGGAAAGAGATTTGTCCTGAGGTTTGAAGATTTATAAGTGAGGCAGGCCATATGGTGAAGGATAGAGCCTTCTAGACAGAGAGAGCATGTGATATAAAGGCAAGAAGGTCCAAATGAGTTTGGGTAGGTTAACATGGCAATAGATGAGCCTGAAGACAGGCAGATCAGCTCCTCCAGGACAAAGGATCATAGATATTCATAAGAAGGCTCTGAAGAAGAGGCATGATGAGCTTTACATGTTAGGACACTCTAGCTAAAGTGTGCGGAGGAGCCACACTGGAGGGGACAAGTTAGGAGACTGTGGGAGGACAAGGGAGAAAATGCAAGGGGGCCTGACCAGGGGCAGTGGTGGGGGTTTGGTGAGAAAGGAACAGCTCAGAGTATTGAAGAAACCAAGGCAAGAAAAGTTTCAAGGAAGGACAGTCAACAGTGTCATATGATATAGAGAAAAGATATTTGTTGGGTTTAGTAATAAGGTCCCTGGTGACTTTGCTAGAGTGGTCTCAGGTAAGTGGTTCACAAAAAGCGTTGTGCAGTAACAGGAATGAGTGGAAAGGAAATACAGTGAGTGGGGTCTCTGAGCTTTCTCCTTTTCTACTACTGCTTGTCATGACTTCTGACTCTACTTCCAATCTCGGGGAAAGAAAAAGACATTTATTGGGCAATTATTGAAAACCACTACCTTTTGTAAGCCTCATAATAGCCCTATGATGTGGGGCCTACTCTAATCTTCATTTTATAGGTGGAGAGTGGAGGGTTTGAGAGGTTTATGCACTAGCCCACGGCCCACAGTTGGCAAGTAGCAGTCCTCTAGTTCAAA
The DNA here is from genome assembly GCA_028627145.1 of Eidolon dupreanum. Classification (NCBI taxonomy): domain Eukaryota; kingdom Metazoa; phylum Chordata; class Mammalia; order Chiroptera; family Pteropodidae; genus Eidolon; species Eidolon dupreanum. Next base: position 127,532,600 of record CM053503.1, on the reverse strand, counting down.
TCCAGGTCTATCTAATTTCAAAGCTCACAATCCAACCATTACCCTCTTCTGAAATTTAGTCTTCATGCTTGTTCTCTCCTTCTCCCAAGTGTGCCTGCAATCATAGCGCTAGTAAACTTATTCTCACCCAAACATAAGTGATGAATAAAGTTTAATGTGTTCTTTTTCCTGATGCATTTAAATGACCATTGGATGTGCTTATTTTACATTTTTATTGTGAAACAGAACACACAAACAGAAAAGTGAACACAACATGAGTTACAGTGTGATGAAGCATTGCCAAACCTCCAGAAATTGTCTTTGTCTCCTTCTCTGTCCCGTTCCCCTTCTCTCAGAGTCAACCACTAGACCAACCTTTGTAGCATTATTTCCCTGCATTTCTCTGTAGTTTCCCCACCTGAATTATGCATCCCTAAACAATAGAGTCTAGTTTTGCCTGTTTTGGTACTTTGTGTAAGTGGCATTATGTGTATTCTTCTGTGTCTTGCTTCTTTAGTTCAAAATTATATTTTGTATTGTGTGTGGCATTAGTGCATTCATTTTCGATGCTGGATAATATGTTGTATGAATTTACCATGTTATTTATCCATTTCATTGTTTAGGAATATGTAAGTTTATTCCATTTTTGAAGACTTATGATCAGTGTTGTCCCTTTTTAATCAAGTTAAAGGCAAGAAGCTCTAAGAATGCAATTTTAAACATCTTTTAATATTTTAGAGGGGTGGGAGCCCTTTTTAATTCCCTTGAAATGAACCCCCACAGGTGGTTCCTGTGGGGTTCCTGATTTGCTTACTCATGAGGCAAAGCATGAGGACTGTGAGGAGAATTTCTAAATTAAAATGTTTAAAGAGGTCAGGTGAACTGAAAAAACAAAGAAACAGTTATTACCAGATCTCCCATTTCCCCTAGCTCTTCCACTTCATTGTTGCAATCTTAGCTAAATGCAGTCAGCTTGCATATTTTCCTACATCAGGCCTTTGATCAGCAAAGTAATTTCTTTTCCTTCCTCTGTACAAATCTTTTGATTATAGTAAGCTCATTCTTTGAAGAACAAACATGGTAAAAAATATGAACAACTTGAATAATTTTAGCAACTATCTAAAATAACTGATTTTGCATGGGATAAAATAACTTTAATTTTTGTAAAGTGAATCATTGAAATATAACACAACCAGTAATAAGATCATAATGTGTCATATATTTAATAACAACATAGAAGACAGACAGTGTAGTAAAGTGGTTCAGAGTATAGGCTCTGGAGATAGACTGAGATCGGATTCTAGCTCTGCCTCTTACTACCAGTGTTAACTGGGTGAATTTCTTAACCTTTCAGATTCGGCTTTCTTGAACCATAAAATAAAAATAGTAGAAGTCCTTATTTCATAGGGCTGTTATGAGCATCTAATAAGAAAATACGTAAGTACTTAACATAGGGCCTGCTTTAGTAGAGCTCAATAAATGTTAGTTATTGATATATTTAGCCCATCGAAAGGGCAGAATAACCTAGGTATTTATTAATGGAGTTTGACAGAGACAGTCATCTACTTACATCATAGCTATTTATTCAATATTTAATAGTCTCCTTCACTGCGGCAGAGACTGTGGGTCATAAGAAATAGTATTTGTGGAGATAAGCAATTAGGAGATCAATTACAAGCGGCAGCATTAAATAAGATTTGTTTGGCAGCGGAGGAGGGAGTGGTTTTGGATCAGTCAGAGGTACAACTTTCTAGGAGTTGTATTTTGAATTTGATCTTAATCTGAGTAATAGACACAACTTTGCCAAGAAGAAGGTTCAAGCCCTTTCACCCAGAAAATATGTGCACAAAGAATAGACAGGGGGTGGAGTTGAGATGTCTTTTGGTGAGATTTTGGGAATGGATGGTGTGGAGTAAAGAAGGAGGACATAGTTGGTGGAGTATTTTATAAGTGGCATCTTTAAGATTCACGTATTTATTAGATGAGGGGAAAAAATCAGTATTTAATTCCATTTAAATTGGCTTATATTAAGGGTTTATTGAATTATAAACCCTTCAGGTAAAATGTAACTGTACAGTGTCCAATCTAGCAGATTATAGGAAAGTAGTAATATTTTGGCAAAATAAGCTTTTCATATTTTCAGTCTCGTAGTAGATATATAAATAATGAACACTTTGACATTTCAAAGACTTAAAATTCGCGTTGAAAGACCAGTTTGTGAAGTTCCTGTGAGAGTTCTTTGAGTAAATATACATAGCTCTTTTCCCCTTTGTCTATAGATAAACCTCCTTCCCTACTGTTTCCATTATAGTTTGAAAAAAAAATTATTTTATAGGTTGGCTGTAGGGATAGCTCCCAGAATCTTTATATAACCCCCCACAATCTCTTGACGACTCCTCCAGATCAGGAGAATCCACTAGGTGGCGCCCAGATCCATTGCTGCGTGTTACCTCCGCGGGGCTTAGATCTGGGGACAGCTGTGGGTTTTCTAAGACTGGCCGGAGAGATCAGTGTGATCCCTGTGGAGCAGCTTCCTTAAGGTTTGCTCCGAAATGCTGTAATTGTGGTGCTCCTTCATTGTTACTGTAATGGAATCACCAAATATGGGCAGTGGTGGTGTGGTTTCGAGTAAGAGAAAGCCCGCAATTTTGCTCTACGAGATGGAGCCACAAGCAGGCAGATTTGGCTGGAGTTCACAGCCTATTCATGTAAACAGCATGTAGAGACTTAGAAGCTACATAGAAGCTACTCCTTGAGGCCCACATATTTAGACAACGACACTGCTGTTTATGAGAAAGGGGAAAAAAGACAATAAAGAAGGTATCAAAGAAGGAGCGATTATTTTAATACTAGCTTTCGTGCAGATACAATTCTCTCTCATTTCTGTCAGACGATTGAGCACTGCTTGATATGCAAAATCGAGGATATATTCTCGATGATATATTCTCGAGGATATAGATTTCAGACAGTAGGAAATGAAGTATTTTGTTTTTCTTTTGAATAACACGGGGCAATTTTCTTTATTTCGTGTGTGAAATGCTGAAAGCTTTGTAAAATTATTTTACACTTAATATTCTTCTAAAAAGGGACAGATCTCTTGCCTCAATTCTAGGTAGTAGATAATGACTTTGGCAGATAATGACTTTGGCAGAATTTTCCTGCCTTTTTCAATTTTATGGAAGTGCATTTCTCATCATTAGGCGAAGATGCAGCTAGGAAAGGATGAACCTTATTCCGGAGCCGGTCACATCAGTGTTGCTTCTTAGGTGATTAAAAAAAAGCGCGATCTTGGAGAAAACGTCTGACAAAAGGTAATGAAAACTCAGTAACAGATGTAAATCCATGATGGATTAGGCATAACCCTCCTGGAAAACCCTCTCTACTAAAATACACGTGTGCATTTCAGCTCAGGAGCAAAAATAAGACTTTGTTCTTCTGAGGCTCTTAAAAAACCTGACCTATGCTGGCCCCGCAAACTAAGGTTTATTTGAGGCTCCCTGAAGGTGATTAGACCCAGGAAAAGGTGTTTTTCTGCAGCTGCTGGTTGGCAGGTTCAAAGGTATGGAGCTTCTTTAATTAAAAATCAGCAGGCTCATTTTAATTTTGGTCAAAATAGATTTTATTTAAACTTCCAGTGAAATAAAACAGTATTTTTATTTCCTTTTCACCTTGCACAGCACTCTTATTCCCATCCCCATCCTCTACCATAATAATGGGAAGTTTCAATGAGGAATTCTGAAACTCTCCCCAGGGTTATAGTTTTGGTTCAGGGATAAACAATTGTTTGACATAAACATTTTTAGAAAAAACAAACAAACAAACAAACCTTATTTGGGGTGTATGGAAATTGTGTAGTAGTCACAGAGCCATTTCTTAAAAATGTTTTTGCTGATAATTTTGATAGGCTCGACGTAGATTAGGGAGTATTATATTCGATTCTGGAAAATATCTTGCCTGGCGTTCAGCTGGTTTGTTGTTTTGAAGGAGGAAAATTGAAATGCAATTTAATCCAGAAGTAGAGTACTTTTTCTAAAGTAAAACATTTATTTTATTCATTAAAATATGGCATTTAATATGCAATTAAGAAAAAATGATTTCCAGTATGCTACTAGTGAAAAACCTGGAAGTGACAAAAAGGGTGGCTGAAAAACAGATTGTCTTTAACCATACAAATCTCTTGGAGTAATATACTTTTCACCTCTGGGTGCCACTGTTCAACTGCTTCTTGTTTTTTATGACTGTTTGAAAGCCTGATGCTTCCTGTAGTTGTATTCTTAAAAGAATTTGTTAAAGAGACATTTCCTCTATCTGTAGTTATCTGCTAAATAACTTTTTGCCACATGGATGTAAATTCAGTATGTTTGTGATTTGCCATTTTAATTATCAAACAATGACCAAATAACATTGAAGATTGTTTATATGGGCCATTGGCCAGGTTAAAAACCTGATTTCCTCTCCTGTGGAAATGAATCTTGTACTTACCTTTTTTGGTAGGCATTTAACCAGAAAAAACCATTAAAACACAAAGGAGTTTTAGTTTAAATTTGTTGTCGTTTGTAGACGTGTTTTTAATTCTGCACAAATATTTCAATAGAAATCAATTTTATGAAAGGGAAACAATGGGTAGACATTGGGAGAATTAGTTAAAATAGAATTTAAGAATCTAACATTAATTAAGATAATATTTTCCACTTAATTTTAAGCTTAATTGCGTCCATATTTTCATTAAAAACCCTACAGAAATCTTTTTATATATCTTCAGCATTCTTAATTCTCAGATGTTGTTGTTTTAATAATTAAAAATAATAGCCATATTTGTAATTTTACAAAATATACGAGTAATCTTTTCTTCTTACAAACTAGGAAGAGAGTTAATATTCTGTACCAAGAAGCAAATACACATGTTTGCCTGAGTTTTCAATCTCCAATTCTTTATTTTAAACTTAGGGTTCATCTGAAATGCCAGAAGAAGGGGTTATAATGCCAAAGTTAATTTTGTTTTGTCATATACAAAGTAGTTAATCTAAAAATTATTGATTGATATTCTTCCTCTTTAACTCTTTTAGAACTCAATATTTAAAGCAAAACTAATTTATCTAGGTGTTCTACGGCACAAAATTAATTCTACTGGGACTGGTCCAGGCCAAGCCTCATTATAGAACAGCTCCTCTTGCTGAACTAGCCTGAGCCTGATTCTTACTGGGAGACTTTTTCAAAATTATTCACAGCACAGAACTTAACCCTTAGGATGCTATAGAATTGACTTTCAATATTACACTTATTAGGCCATATATGGTATCAGGAATACATTAAAATGAGAGTATGTCTTACCCATGTTGGTGCAGCCTGGGACTTTCAAATTAGGAGATTGTAATTGTGTATATTGGAGGGGTTTTGTGATTTATATACCAGACTTGAGTTTGCATTTAAAAAAATTTTCCCTCTGCTCCAGTCTGTCATCATAAGCATATTGCTGACCCTGTCTTTTTTCATTTGTATAATAACGGTGGTGAATTAACCTCTTTCCCTGGATGGCCAAATAGTTATTTTGATCACCCAGCACATTTGACTGACTTTCTTTGCTCAGATGTCTGACTGAATCGATTGATTATTTTGGTGTTTTTGTACATACAGAGAGCCCAACAGTGTAATTGTTAAACATCAGTTATTTGTTGCAGCTACAAAGCAGTCTAGCATCATTTATACTTATGTATGTGCATGTGTGTGTGTGTGTGTGTGTGTGTGTGTGTGTGTGTGTGTGTAGTTTTTCTCATGATTCTTATAATATCTGGGCAAATATTATTGGGGAACAGATTTTTAAAATGTCAGTTTTTATGTTGACTTTTTGCCTGTTCGGTAATGGTTTGTAAGGATTTTCCACTGGAGAGTCTCTTGCATTTTAAAGTTCTTTGCTCATTGTGGGCATCTCACCAAATTTTTTTCATTAAAGTAGTTTTCTTATTCAAAGTACCTCATTTTCCATTAGAATGTTACTAACTTTGGCTCTCTCTCTCTCTCTCTCTCTCTCTCTCTATATATATATATATATATGTATATATATATATATATATTTCTTTGGCTGGTAAAAAATATTTATTTGGTGGTAGTGAGGAGGTATTGTGCCCAATCTACCAGTGAGGTCTTCCCTAGAGAATCATATGGTAGTAAACTTGAGTGTAGTTAGTTGTCTATGATGGAAAATCAATAGTTTAGTCTTAAGTTGGTTGCTTGATCTATGTTCTAACAAACCAAAACCTTCTTCCCTTACCTAGAACTGACAGATTTCCATTAAATTAGTAAATTGACTTGTCGCTTCATTTTCACGTAGATATACTAAGAGAAGGTGTTGTAGTTATGTTGTGAAACCCAATTCATTGATTTAAACTCATTTTATCCTAAATGCAATAACAATTGCAAAGTTTTTTAAATGTGAAAATAGCCTAAATCAATTATTCTTGGCTATCAATAAACCACAGTAAATAGCGGGTTGAAAAGTAAATATTTAGGTAATTCTTGGTGCTTAATAAGGAAATCCCATTGGTTTATGTAAAATTTAATTGTGAAAATCACCTATATAGGTCCTATTGTTTAAAATAAAGTAAGTATTAAAAAAAAACCTTTGTAAAAACATAGATTAGCCAGTGAATTAAAATTCTCTGTAAAATAATAGTTTTAATAGAAGCTGTTGCCTTGTAAAACTGAATTCTCAATCTATAATGTGCTTCTGTTATAAATCCATTATAAAAGGTATTTAAAATGCATTGATTTTCTCCACCCCCCCCGCCCCGCACCCCAACACCCCATATTCTCATTACTCTAAGTGCACTAACAACAAAGCTCTAGACTTTGTGGGTATTTAATAATCATCAATTTTTTATTAACAGTTTAAATATACCCTCCAAATAGATGTATATTGATTTTAGTTCAAATCCATTCACAATAAATAACAGAGTCTAGGAAACTTTGGAAAGGTGTATGGTTTCCCACAAGAAAATGTGCTTACAGCTCAGAAGGGAACATTTTACAATTTTTTTTCTGCACCTTTCCTCTGCAGATATCAGTAACAATTAACAGTGACTACCAATTAACAGTGAAGGAAAAACCCTTAAAAAAGAATGCTCCCCTCTCTAGTTTTCAATTAATTTAAAAAAAAAAAATTCAGTTGGAAAATCCCCACTGAATGAGGGTTTTTTTTTTTTTTTTTTTTTTTAAATAAAATGTATCCTGGGAACATGCTGTTCAGGATTTTGGAATGGGAACTTCAAACGAAGTTGGTAAGGGAGTCAAATGCGTAAGTGGAAACTTTGAGGAAACTGGCAATGAGAGACTGGAAATCGGGCCGTCATTTACCTTTTACTCCACCCACCTCGGCATGTGCGAGTACAAAGCCATACAAAGCCGAGAGCTGGCAGGGCTGTGAGTCAGAATTCTCCTCTCAGGAACTGAGCAGAGAGAGATTCCCAGCATCTGTTTCCTCAACTATCACCCGGAGGATACCGGTGGTAAATCACAGGGAATAAAAATAGCCTTAGAAGTTTAGTTCCAAACAAATGAGACATGGTGGATATTTGATAGTGGTGTGGAGTCTCTTCTCTGCAAATTCATTAGATAATTAATAAATATATTATTATTTTTATATTAATGAGTCGTATTGCTTAAGTTGTTCATCAAAATGTTGAGGAAAATCTTGACATTTTTTGATCTGAATTGAATCATTACCTGTTACATGGTTTGATATTAAAATTCGATGTTAAGTTTGATATTAAATTTGAACCATGTAGTTTAGTCTGTAATCGATAATCACAAATATTAAAAGCTTTGCTTCAGACCCAAAAACCATGTATTTTTGAAATTACAAAACAACCCTTCAAGCTTCTTACCATAATGTCCACTGTCAGTAGACTGATAGGATCTCTCTACGTTTGGCTGCTGAAAATTTTATGGCTAGAAACTTACAATTTAATACAACTTAAGGTCCTTTAAGGGTGTATTTCACATATGAGGAAATATTTCTAAGGTCTGGCTAGAATTGTTGTAATTTGATATTAAGTTATAGTTTCAGAATTTCAACAAAAGCAGCCACTTTAATAGATGAGAATAGCAAGTGGTGAAAAGTTCAAAGTATTTAATGGAATTGATTTGCTAAATTAGCATTGACAATTTTTAGTGTCTATCTTAAATATACATTATTATCATGAAAGAATTAGTCCAATTAAGCCTTTACATTTGGATGATGCCCAGTCTGACCTTGTTCTGCTCAGTGTAAAAAGTGAGAGGGTCTCTGGACTTATTTAAATTTGGTGCTAAATCAACAGGTTTGGGAAATTCTTTCACTGCTATTTGGAAAGGAAAAAAAAAATCCAGATGCTCTTGATGGTGACAAATAAGTTATTAGAATAATTGCATATTATAAATGAAAACAATGTCCAAATAATAGGAAAATATAATATTCAATAACTATATCAGAAGGATCAACAAGAGTTGGGTTGTTTTCTTACTATTTCTTACTGCAGTCATATATTCCTGTGTATACTGAACACATTAGGTACCAACGTCATAACTGAAATAATTATATTGCATTTAATATCAGATTTTATTTAGAACATTCTGAATTAATACATACCAGCTAACTTTTAAAAATATATGCAAATTACTTGAAGAAATAAGTATGGAATTTTACAGAAATCTACTTCCTATATGTCCACAGTATATTTTATGTTCTTTTGAGATGAACCTCTATGATGCCTTGACTATAAATACCATGAAAATAAAATTGAGTTACAAATTTTTGGCTTAATTGTGCAAAACTTCTGATGATGGCTAATTACTCATATGTATCATAAAATTGTAGGGTTCTGCCTCTGGAAGGGATGCCTTGAGTGGCTAGCTCCTTAATTCATAGGGGCTCATATGTAACTTTCATCTCTGGGACTGAGGAGCTAGCTCTTTTGTGGATGCATTCAGTAAAATGTATTTTACTTTTATTATTGTTGTTGCTGTGCTGTTATTCATTACAATATTTAATGGCTCATTTCCCTAAACTAGGCTTCTGACCCAGCCATTTGGGACATTTCTAGTAGAAAAAGATACTTTGTATAAGATAGCTTCAGAATTTGAGCATTGTAAGTAATATGCCCCCAGCTATCTCTTCCATAAATTGAATAATCCAATTCTATAAACTGAATGATCCAATTCTCATTTATCAACCCCCAGCTTTTCTCAATTCTCCCCTGAATGGTCAGCAAATTATTCATATCCATCTTTAAGTATACAGCTCTGAGAGGGACTTTAGTGCTTTAAGTGGGATATCCTGGGGAAGATGGAAGGATGATCTCATTTATTCTTAAGGATTTATTGAAAGACCCTTTTGCAAGACTGCTAGGTGCTAGGAATCCATAAAAGAAAAAAAAAAAGCTTGAGGGAGAAAAAGTCTTGCCAACAAATAATGGCAATAGAGTGTGGTAGTACTAATATGGGTATGTACAACATGCATTTGTATGTTATACTTCTTACTCCATATCCATTGTCAGAATTGAATTTTAAGCTACTATTGCAATGCCCATTGGTAGTCAAATCTCTATCTGAATAATTTCTAATTCTTTATCTCCCACAATCTAGGAATACTTGGAGCACATTTTTCATACTAAGTTTAAATCTGAATTTAGTTTCT